>VXAZ01000783.1:1923912-2041462 GCA_013399875.1 Gymnorhina tibicen
GTTTTTAAGAGCATGTAGAATCTACAGACCCTGTTTCTGGGGAAAATTTTTAGGGTGCTATTTACTTCATATTTTCTTTCTAGAAATGTTGATATGTGTGAAGCTAACTTCCCAGATTCCTGAGTGGCACTATTTCAGCTATGGGTCAGCTTTTTATAGAAATAATATTTGTGAGATGATTGCATTGAAAGAGCATATGTATACTTTTGAACAGAAATTGGTGAAAAAGGTGCTAAAAATCAAAGACAATTAACAGAATCATTAAGACTGATAGATTTTATGGCAGCCTATAAAGATGAAACATAAAACAAAATTATTGGCCTTTTGAATTCAAAAAGAGCTCTGGTAGGTGAAGATGAAGCAAAACTGAAACATCTGCAACTTGCAGGTAAGGTTAACGTAATCAACATTTCACTATCCCAATGAAACAAAAAATTACCTTTGCCAGTTTTCATTCTGAGACTCCAAATCTGCCACTTTATGCTCCTTGTTAAATTGTTTTCTTTCCATGTCCTTTGAGGGCAGAAGATACACCCTTTAATGAAAGGTAAAAAACCAGTTGAGATAAATGTGCTTGAGGTGAATAAATGTGCTTTTACATCGAGACGCTCTCTGCAGGCTTCAGAGGCAGAATTTTCTATTGAAAATAGAACAATGTTTCTAAAATCTGTGAGGGTGAAATTCACACCTGGAGGCAGGACAAGGCCCATGTGGGATGTGCATTTCTACGACCCTGTCTGGGGGTGCTTGGATGCCTGGATTTGTACTTCCATTTCAAGAGAGGTTGAATTGGCCTTGAGAAATTAAATACAGCTCAAATCTGTCCACATACAATTCTGTGTTGAGGTGCTGGCACCTGAATCTCATGGGAAGTGAAGTAGTTTCTAGCTTTTAAAAACAGAAACAGAATAAAAGTTTGACCTATTTAAAAAGGATTCAGTGAAAATACAAACAACTGTCATATTGTATTACAAATTATTAGAGTATGGAATGAGGAAATTAAGGAGCTGGGGAGTTTTCTTCTACCCAACATTGATTTTTCCCAGTCATTTTACAAGGGTTTCATGAGGCAGATGCAGACGGGAAGCAGGCAAGGTTCAGGGGAGATTGAAGGGGAGTGTGACTGGGGGGAACACTGTTTCTGACCTCTACAAAAGCAAGTTGTGCACGGAGAGGACAACAACAGCAAAGGGTCCTGTGCTGCCCACCCATCCCCAGGACTGTCGTTTTGATCTGCCCGGCCGCCTCGTGCAGCGCTCATCATCTCCAGGCGCTTTATGCCTCAGCCACACAGCAAACCCCATCTGCTCCATTTAATGATTTCTGTTTGATGAATTTTTCTGTATTCATAAAGGGAGATGCTGTCACAAGGGACAGCCTCAAGCACACCCACCCCTACAATCTTTATCAAGCTCCAAGCCATAATCATTCAGGCTCAGCTCCTAATATAGCACAAGCCCTGCAGAACTGGGGGTTCACTGGCAGCCGGCTTCTGATTCTTTCATAAACTGTAATTCTGATGCTGCAGGTTTAATTAAGTACGTGGCAGTTAATCAGCCACTGAAAACAGGGGCCTCCACTGGGGATTTACCTGAGTGAAAACAGACCAAACATGAAGGGGCTCCCTTGAAACTCTAGTACTTGCGCTTCTATGGTGAAATGGAAAGAAAGTTATCAAATAAAATCTGTTTGCTTGTGGCTGTACTGTGACAGCTTTGTTAGTCCTAACAGATGACAAGGATTATTCAATCAATATAGATTTACCTTGAGAGTTTTGCTGTTTTCAGGCACCTCCAGGAAAATGACAGCCATTAAATATGTACAAAGGCCAGTCCAGGGCCTGTGGCCTCTAGCTTTAAGCTGCTGCCTTTTCTGAGTTATGTCAGGATCAATTTTTTCTAATAGATATCACTTATCCTACATGATAATCAGGCTATCATAGTCCATTGATTACATGACAGCCTGATTTAGGTCTGGTCTAGAAGATAAGAAACACAGGGAAATCTCTTGCCTGTATTGTCACGGAATTAAATTCCTCTTTTGGAACTTTCCCCTGAAGTTATTTCCTATGTGCAGAAGCCAAGTGAGCTGTGTTGACCAGTTACCCTCCCTCATACACCACCCTCGCTCCTTTGTGGAATTGCAGGGAACCAGAGCTGAAGACTTGGAACCAGCATGTTTTTGTCATCTGAACTGTGGAAAGGTAGTCTGAGACTGTTAGCACTGATTGCTGTTCCAGTACAAGGTTTTGTTTCATTTTGAAGACTCCACTAGACTTGAGAGCCATCATATTTAGGAAGATCCCTGTTTTGGGGTGGGTCAGGTGAGCACTAAGTGAGATAAAACAGAAGTGTGAAATACCATCTTCTTTATATATTAGCCCAAATATCACATTTTTGTTTCTATTAACAATGTTTTCTTGAGATACCTTGATGCTAGTGCTACTGTGCTTATTGTGGTGCTGGGGTTGAGGTTCCCTGTTTTACAAGGTATTCAGAAAGGCTGAAGGAAGGCATTTGTATCTGAAATGTCCAGAAAACCACTCCAGTGCTCTTTGCTGAATGAGAAGTAGCTAGAGTCACAGTGGTGAAAGCTGAGGAAACACCCTCCTTTGTTGTAAGGGATCCTTTAAACTGTCACCTAGGTGCTCATACACCAGCTTTTACTTCCCATAAGGGTTGGAATTAATCTTGTATATCTTCTTCTGTGAACAGTCTTCTCTCTTTAGGCCTGTGGATTGTACTGTAAGACTTAGAAAGGAGAAAAAGGGGAGAAAATAGACCTGCCTGCTTATATTTCAGTATTCTACTGTTAGGGTTTTTAACTTATTGCTCATTCAGATTCCAAGCTAATAGTACGGTAATTTTCAGAGCAAAATAAAAAAAAAAGTATATCCAGATGTGGTGTTGGAGTAGCTACCAGATCCATTTGTCATTATTGCTTTTTGCATACAGTCTGATCTTATAGTTCCTTCATCTTTCAATCTGTGCTTCTAAGCAAGAGTGTAATAATTCTCAGTTTTCATTGACAATTTTATTATGACTATAGATCAAACATATATGGGAGTTTTGGGGTTTTTAAGTCATTTGTTTTCACCACAAAACAATTTGTAAACGCAGCAGAGCACTAATTTCAAGTAAGAGGCTGAGAAACTGATTTTACTATGTTAAAGAGCATACTGGTGTTCACTGGGGAACCTCTGATTTCTCTTTTAAGGCCCAGTTAGCTTTCTTTTCTGTAGCTCTTATAATCTTTTGTTACGTGTTTATTTTGAAATTTATAAAAGATCAAGGTGTTACAGATCACATCAGTGTATGGGAATAGATAAAACTGTGCTACATGGAACTTTACTAATATATAAATAGAAATACTAAAGAAAATGATGCTACTATATGATCCAACTATCAAACAAATCAAATCTATGTTTCTTGCGAGAAAATACAATGAAGTCCAAATATTATGGGGAAAAAAAAGCATTTTTGTTTCACTAAGGTGTACATGTTAAATAATCAAAGGATTCAACATGACAATATGGTTATAGATAGTTATCTTAAGTGCCTTCTGTGGTGAGGAACTGAAATTAAGAACTTGAACAAAACATGATACATGAAAGTGCAGGTTCTACAAACACTGGGTTGCTTATTAAAACTACTTTGATCCCTCGTTTCTTTGATATCCTAGGTCTTATAAAGAATTCACTTTCAGGGGTAAATATAGGTAGTTCAGAGAGACTTTATGACATACTGTACATACTGCTATTTCAGAGACACTTTTTAATTACTTAAGGAAAAAAAACTGCAGCAAGAGAAAAATGCTGATAGAGTCACTATCTCCTGATGTTAGTTTTTAACTGCTGATTATTTTGGTGTAACCTATTTGAATAATTCTCTTCTCAGAAGCAGGTCAGGCTTGAGAATCTGAACATATCTGCTAATATTCCAGATTAGCAGGAAGAGACATTGGTTCACACAGCAGATGGGGTTTATGCTTGTCCCTAAAAAGATCACATATTTGCTTGCTTCTCAAATATTGCCTAGACACCTGCTGGAAAAGCTGGATTTTTTGCTGCTGTTCACTACCTTGGTTCCCTGAGCAGGACTGCAGGGAATTCTCAGAGAAGAATCAATATTATTAACGTTTATTCTCCTTTTCTAATCACTTTGGGACCCAGTTTTCTAGTCACTGAGGCCTGCATGAGGCTGGAGGTAGTTCCAATGAAAATATATAATTCTGTTTGCAAACACACCGCTTCGTTTTTTACCTTTGTTCTTTAAAACTACTGTCAGCAAATCCAGGGCAATGTAGCTCCTGCACAGATTCTTGTGTTCTAGAAATGTGGGTTTGGATCTGACTTTTGTGTTGAGGCTTTTCTGCATAACGGGCAGATGCTAAACGCGGTGCTGTGATGTGGGGCTGAGGGGTGGGAAAGATCCAGTTCAGGTAATAGATTGTGGTCTCTTTGTAATGGATAGCTGCACCGTGCGCCAAGCCTTTATTTCATAAACTTCAGTGGGATAGACTTATAGCAGCCCAAAAGCTTCAACATACCTTTTTACACCAAGGAATGTGAAAGGATGACTTTTAATAAACCCCATTTCCCCAGTTTTGAATGCTATGTGGACAAACAGGTATGGCTTGTGTCAGTAGTGTAATGATTATCAGGTAACATAAAATTTGGATTTGAAATGAACCAGTGAAACAGAATCTTAATATGCCTTGGGTATTTAGGGGAAGGGGGCTCTTGTGTCATTTTGGTCAAATGAGCTTGAAAATGCAGATGAAAAGTATAGCACCTGAAGCCGGGTGCTGAAAACACATTGCAGTCAGACCCAGTCTTTGATACAAAGTGCAGTCATATTTTGGCCTGCATATTTTTGGCTTTAAGGTATGGTTGGGATGCTCACTATCTTCTTGAGTCAAAAGAAAAGTACCAACCAAATGAAAATTAGGAATCTCTAGAATGTACTCAAGAGAAAATCCTGAACCAGTTTTATTAGATCAGTTCTGTTTCTTCCATGACTTCTCTTTCTTTTTTTTTTTTGCAACAAGAAGCTTAAAACTAAAAACATAAAGCAACTTCAGATTCCAGACAAAAGCGTTTGTTATTGATGGAAATGTACTCTCACTGTCAGGCAGATTGATACTGTCAAAAAAATTGCCACATTACCAGAGATGGTTCTTTCTCAAAATGGGATTGTTGCACTGCTGAACGCTTTTTTTCCCCCCTTTCAATATAGGTACCTTATTAAACTAGTATTTTTCTACCAGATTTTCCAGTTATGATTTTTTTTTTTTTAATTAAAGAAGTTTAATTAACAGATGTCAGACACAGTCTGGAAGGATGTTCATGTTTCCAAAACCCAAGCAGATCCCTCAGTGCAGGTTCATTTGTGATTTCTTTACAAGGCAGAGCTCTGGTTCTTTTGCTCTAAATACCATTTTCCAGCTTTGAGCTGACAAGACTGGCAGCAGCAGAACCTGCGACACGCAAATGAGCAGCTCTAATTCACCAATACACACAGGGGCATTTGGTGACAGTGCAGTTCTCCACACAAGACTCGGTAAGCCAGGTGTCCCTATCAGATATCAGAGACTGCAGTGTCTTTGTGGAATGCGCTCACGTGCAAGAGCATCTCTGCAGACTCCTCCCTGCAGATTATCCCTAGCCTTAATCCATACTTGAAAAATAAAGTACAACTTCCACATATTTCTTGGGTCTCCTTATGTTTTTATTCACTGGATCATGCTGCCTTTCATTAATTAATTACCTGTCCAATAAACTGTTGTATTTAATTGATCCATTAATCTAAAGGGTAATTATGACTCATCTTAGTAATATTTTGAAATCCATGGTAAGGTATTTGTCAAAGTTTTGTGAATCTGCAAAGCACTTCTGTGATCAATTCATATTATCTAATGCAACTTCTATAGTACTTTAAATTTCTGATTTTCATACCCAAGGTCTTTAAAACTAATTAATGAATGTCCTTTTGGAGATTATTTATAGATTTATATTAACATTGTGTATTTTTTATGTTGTGGTTCTTGGAATACTACTATTACAGGTGTCTGTGTTCCCTCCTGAAATCTTCCAATGTTTTTGTGGATAGTAGATGATGGACAGCTAGAAAAAAGGAGAGTTTTGAACCAAGAAGAGGATTTTTTTATTTTTAAATTATAAACTCTACTTTCTGTCTTCAATATCTCATTGTGATCAAGAATTTAAGATCTCCCTTTGAAAGACTTTTATATTAATAAACCATTTCAGACATGTTTAACCACCTCACATATAATAGAATTCCTTCAGACACAGAAGACATTAAAGTAATGTAGTTTTCCTTGAGTTGTTATATCATTGTTAGAGTATGCAAGCTCCACGTTAATTGAGACTCAAAAAAGCACATAATTTGTCATTTCTAGGTAGAGGGGAACCAAAACAACCTGCCTGGAAATGCAGTCCTGTTTGGGGTAGTCTTTGGAGTGTGCTTCACTCTTTTTTCCCCTCTTTTATTTAAGTGACTTAGCTCAAACATTCAAGCACCGTCTGTAACTAATATTGTTTCCTGGCCTAAACAGATAATTGCCCTTCTGGATGTATAAAAGATGTCTCATGGAGCAAAGTGAAATATCATTAATAAAGGAGAATGATTTACTCACGAATTCTTCAAGAAGTAAGATTAATAAGCCATCCCCTGGTGTTAGATATAATCTTCAGATCTCTCTTCACTGCATGACTTATTTTTGCAACAACTGCACTATTCAATCATTAATCATTACACTCGGTGAGCAGTTTATCTGTGCTAATGTGCATGCTATACACAAACAACAGCTCTCTCTTACACTTGAAGAACGAGGAGGAGGGAAAGTAGGCGCTACAGTGTGATGTGAATGAAATAAAATGAGGCTGCCATATGATACATACGTTTTCATTCCAGATATAGCAACTTCAGTTAGAAGCTATCTCTTTCCTAATGAAAGCAAGATTGCATTTCAATGTGGAGTAATGGTTGTAAGGGAGAAATCGTGTGTGGGCCTTAAAAATACATCTGTTGTCTTACCTATTCTTGTGGGAGTAAAAGAGACACAGCTTTGGCTCTTACCAGTGTGCCAATAAGGTAACCTGCGTTCCCCAGAGCAGTTCAGCTATGCTAGCACCGAACTCCATGGGGGCTAATTTATCTTGAGTTTAAAGTTACTTTTATAGGGTACAAGCCTGAGCATAGACCACTCCAGAGATGAACCGGAGAGGGGATGAGAACTGCTTTGTTTAGCAGTTGTCGGATGATTTTTGGAGCCTGCATGAACCCTGTGGGTGTTGGCAGTCTCTGTAAGGGGGGGTGCATAGCAGGTCCCTCTTTGGTTTTATTACTAAAAATGATATGGCAGTAAAGTAAGCATTTTACATACCAGAGGGTTTTGTCATAAGTAATAGAGCTGAACTCCATTAGCAGTGACAGAATAGTGCAAACCACCCAGTCCAGTTTGGAGTTTATCTTCCAGCAAATTCGTCTCCCTTTTGCTTCACCTTTACAAAACTGACTTGCCAGACAGCTAATGAAATAGGTAGTAAAACTGTCATCAAAGAGGAGTCTCATAAGTTCAAGATATAATATTTCTGATACGCCTATTTCTGATATACCTGGACCTATAATTATAATAAAATAAAAAAGATTATTAGCTTCATACAATCTGACAGAAATGTGAAATTCACCTCTTCTTTTAAAATCCAATTAGTTTTCATATACAAATATCCACCACTACTCCAGATACACAAATCCATTTAATTTGTTTCTTCTAAGGACTAACAATAGAGATTTCTATTTTGCTTCTATTTTTCTTATTGTGGATGCTGACAGCCACCTGACAATTCCATTACAGCTGTGTAGCTGAATAAAATGCTCATGACTAGGAGTTCATTGTGTTCTCTAACAAAAAAGCAGTGGAGGGAGAATGGATCAGGGAAGCCCCAATCCAGTCTCTAGAGAAAGTCATCTGCTCTCCAGGTAATCCTGCACCTGCAATGGGTGGAGAGACGTGTGGGATGAGATGAGATGAATCCTATGCGGGCAAGGCCAATAAATGGAAAAAAAAAGAGCGGAGGAAATGTCAGGTTTAGTTTGGCTCTCCTCTGCCCCTGCGTAAGGTTTTTGGTGAGCAGAAGAGCTCAAGACTTCTGTAATGGAAAAAGATGGTCTGAGGGAATGTGAAAACACATGGTTTTAAGTGACTGTTAGCATTTTAGAGAGATAGCGTAAAATAGGGAGGGGGACAATTAAACATAGGAAATAGCTGTTGCGTTTTCACATCACATTATTTTGAAGTAATTGAAAATGTTCCATTGATCTTGTTTTTTTTCCAGTGGAGAACTTGTTCAAAAATTTTTTATTGAAGCCAGTATCTATTTATCAGGAATCTTTCCTAATAACTGCATATTGCTTAGTAACTGGAAAGGAAATTTCATAATATTTCTTGCCTAAAATGCCAGGCTCACCTCTCATGAAGAATTTCCAAGTGCTTTATAAATATTCATTAATACAGAAGTAGAGTAGCATTCTCATTGTGGAGTTAAAGCACAAGGCACAGTGTGTAAGGAAATCTGAATTGGCTCTGGGGAAAACCCTCTGGTCCGTGCTAAGGTCCCGCAGATGAGGGATTTAGCTATTTTTTATCCACTGGCTTTTGGTGAGGGCATGCCCAGCCTCCCGTTGGTTTGGAGGGCTGCTCGGTCACCTGCGACTCCTTCAGAGCCAGCTCGTTTTCAGCACGCGAGCATTGCTTTGTGGTGTGTCAGAAGGGCTCTGTGAGCCAAAAACCTCTGCAAAACCACTACTCCCTTCTGGCCTCGGCTGCCACTGGAGGGACAGGGCAGGAATCAAAGCTTAGGTATCTGATGTATCTTGTGTGGCTGCAGTTTTGAGCTGGGAAATACCTACCTATTTCAGCCATTATGACTTCTGCTGCTGTCTAATTAAATGAGAGTATCCTTTCTCTCTTTCCTTGATGTCGTCATTTGAGAGGTTTTTCTTACTGGCTAAATGCCTTAGGGAACTTTAACTGAGCATGCTTAATTATTCTGGAAAGAGCTGACTCCTTCCTGGTGAGCTACCTGACCCCAACAGCAAGGTACAGAGCAAAGTGAAAAATGGTCACAGCATCTCCATTTTCAATAGGAGTGGTGGCACTGGCTGCTTCTAGGGAGAAGAACTGGTGGATGTGATTGTCTTATAATTGTCATATTATGTGTTTGTCTGGCTTCTACCAACACCCACCCAAAAAGTGTGATAATTAAATGTGCACTGCAGCTATTGAATGACTTCCCAGTTACAGAGGAACGTGCCCTAGTTTGGATCAAGGGCTGCATTCAGATCTGTCAGGTTTATGGCGGGTTCCCACAGCAGTACCAAATCCCTGTTTGTGAACGAGAGAATCCTAGTTTGTTTCATATTTACAAACCACACTGTCATTACCACTGATGCAGTATCAGCTATGATAATTATCACTGTGCCTTCAGCTTCAACAGAGCAGACATTTGTCTGATCCACGTGGAGGGTTGCCAAGTTGGCTTGTGGTATACTTGCTGAAATTAGATGGCTTTTTTCAGCTTGGATTGCACCAACACCCACTCATGTTAACTGTGAAGGAATTAGTGTGGTTAAGATGACATTTCTTATGTTGTCTTATGAAATTTGAGTTCTGAATTATGAATTACAGTAATATGACTTCTGTTCCATTTAGTGACTTGGTGGAATGTAGCGTTAAGATATTTTGACCTTTTTTGGCAATTGTAACTTGGAGAAGGTGGTAGCTGTAGATAAAATTAGAGGATACTCTCATGTTAACAAAATTAAGGTTGCAAAGTTTGGTTTTACAAAGTAAACTTTTGCTCTTCCAAGCTGCCTGGTGGTCTGCTCTAGTTTGTGGTTTTTTCCAATGCACTACCTAAAAATCCTTTCCCTTAATTTGCCTTGAGAAAACCTTCTTTAAGGAGAATTTTTGCTGTGGATTAATCTTTATTCATTTGGAGAAAATAGAATCTATCTGATATTCAGAAGAGCACTTTTCTCTAACAAGATTAGTTCATGTCCACATGTGGCAATAGTAATGTTTCTGAGAATGTTTAGCACTGTCCTCTTTTCTTCCAACTGCAGATTCATGGGTGTTTTTTACCAGTGGTTTTTGTGGGAGGAGGATTAAGCCAATGCTTCTGAAAATCCCAGATGGGACATTTTTCCATGTAATACTCCAGGACTGAGCCACATGGAGAAATCAAGGCGTCTGTTTCCTCTGTATAATTGAGAATACCTCTCAGGAGCCAGAGAGGCAGATGGGAGAAAAAAATAAATCCTGGTTGTGTGAAATCTAGTGAAATAGATTGGTCACTATTTCTAGTTGGTCAATAATTCTGGAAAGATAGCTTTATTTTTCTAAGTCAAGTCAGAATATAGTTGTTAGGAGTTGCCTTTCCCAACCCAATCACTGGAGGAGGTCTTACAGCTCCCTGCTACCAAGCGTTGAGTAGATGCACGCACTGGCTTGACCTCATGAGTTTCTTTTATGGTTCATTTTCATCACTGTCCTTTATGCTGGTCTCTGTGGGATTCTGGAGCTGACCCAGACTAAGCAGCAGAGGAAGGGCAGGGTGTCCCTTGTGGGGCTGTTACTGATGCAGCCGAGCAAAGCCCCTTAATGATTCCAGTAGATTTGCCCGGGCTGTGCAGTGGGAGAAAAATTCACCCTGCAAATAAAGAGCGATGGCCGGTGCAGCTCACAGGGATACACTGAGCAACTTAATTATGTTCAGTACAAGTTCAAGCAGTATCTGTAGGTAACATATGTGACTTCAGAGCCAGAGGTTCAGAAAAGTGGGTTTTACATTTTGGTGTACTATAAACTTTCAGATGATAGCAGGCATTAATCTAGTTAACACTAAAAGCAAGTTCATCAGTTATCCCATGGAAAATACAGTTGTGTCCTATAGTTGACATCAATCACTGGAACGGATCAATGTTTTTCAATAAGAAAATGAACAAAGATATCATTTCTTGCCAAAAGGATATTTCTGCTGGAAATGGCGGTTACTGGCAACCTTTTTGTTTTCATTGAAAACTCCAAGACTGAAAATTCTTGATTTCCAGCCTGTCAGTTAAAACACAAAAACTTCTGTAAAAAAACTTTAGTGAAAGCATTGTTCTCATAAATCTTTTTTATGAGAACTAAAAACATTTCCTGCTCAACTTAGTGGTTTTTAAATTTAGAATTTTTACCTATACTTTGCTCCTAGGTAGGTTATGCCCTGCTGCCACTGAAGCACTGTGACACGGGTGGCTGTTCCAGGACATGCCATGTTGACAATGCCAGATTGCCAACACGAATGTTTAGAAAGTGCAGGAGGACAAATTCAGATTCAGTTGTGTGAAACTTCCGTGAGTTAACTTCACTGTTGTTTCTCTGAATTCATGGAGTGTAACGGGCCATGAATCAGTAATTTTCATTCACAAAAGAACTTGTTGTATATATTCAGGTCCTCCTAACAGTGCTGTAAGCAGCATTGCCTATTAAGCTTTCTAAACTATTTAAACTAGGTCAGAGTGAGGGAAAACTGTACCAACATTATGATTAAAAGGCACCAGTATAACGATCCTAGATAGCGTTGTTGTCTTTGTTCCCATGAGTCACTGCCTAACAATATGGTTATTTTAGCTCTGTGACTTCTTCAAAAAGAAGAGCTTTGCCCACATCTTTACCAAAAAAAAAAATTATCAGCTCTCTCTTTCTCCTTTCCTACTAGATGATATGCTGTTGCTGGTTTGCTGGAAAATAATTGTGCACATTTTAATTTTAGTCTGTCTCTTTTGCCCCTTATTTGAATTACTAATGTCCCTTCCGTTTCCTTGTAAGGGTCTCTGTGTTGGCTGGTAAGGACTGCATCTTTACCAAATACAAAATAGTAGCTCCCTGAAATGCTGCCAGGAAAATGTTTGCCAGGTTTATTTTTTTTCATTGGGTTGATTTTTGCACCTCTTTTTTCTAGTGGAGGAAGTGAGAAAATGAAGCACACAAGATTTTATGTTTGGCCCTAATCAGTTTTCATAACAATGAAAGAGTCCGTATTGTATGAATATTAAATTTTGATGAAGCTTTTTTTTTTGAGGCTGTAGACTTAAGACAGCTTGGTAACCAGAACTCCTCTGCTCTGTGTCAGCTCTCTGTGAGAGACTGACTATTATAATTTCTATATTTGCTGCTCAGATGTCATTTAATATTAATATGCAAAATACTCATTCCCTTTAAAAATAATGTTCTTATTGTATGATTTATTTGATGTGGAGCTCAGAGTTTTGTCTTTTCTCACATAAAATAAAGCACCTTTCAGAGGGAGATGATCTGTTTCTTCCCGTACGTGTGGCACAAAATGTCAACATTCTTCCTGTCATTCGCAGACTCAGTGAACGGTGAAGCAAACATCAGGCACTGCTTGTGTTAAGAGCAGTGGGGAACTATTCAGTTTTTGTTTTCAGAAATGTGCCCCATGAATCTGAAATGTTCAAGGATTTGCAGGCACTGCAAAAATTTCTTATTCGTCCTCCTGTGACTCCTGAATTCCTAAACTTTGATCTGTAATTTTTGCCCCTCAAATCTGGATCTTGTGGTAGTAGTCCTTGCACTTGCAAAAAACCACAGGATCAGACTGCTGGCATTATTCCTGCATTCAGCTCATCATTTCTCACATAGTGACTCTAGACAGAACTTGCCTTTTATATGCTTCAAATCTCTAGGTCTAATCCTATAAACACTTACATACTACACTGCTTAATTTTAACCATCTACATAATACCATGATGGATTTGATGAAACTGCTTACATAAACACTGGAATGCATATATAAATGGTAACATTACATATCACCCTGCTCTACTAAACCTAGTGCAAAAATCTCATCCCCTTCACAAAGAAACAAGTTCTTGTCCAAAAACACATGCAATTTAAGCTTCCCTGAGAACTGATTTCATTTAGGGCACTGCTTTTCCTGTGGGACCTAAGTAAAGCACACTGAAATCGGCTGAGGGCCTGGCAGGAGTGAGTAACTCTGGACTAACGTTGAGTATTTGGGAAAAGTGCGTTTATGGAGGAATTTGAAGGACAAGATTGTAACAAAACACAAAGGCACTGTCAATTATAAGAATTTGAATCTAGGGAAATGACCTGAATCATAGCCCTGCTAAAGGGAGCCCTGGGGCTCAGTGAGAGTTGATCAGCTTCCCAAAGTTTGGGATTATTTGGACAGTTCTCCCTGTCTTTGAAATCCAGAACTTGTTATCTGTTAATAATAGTATTAACTATATATCATGTTCATGTACATTTTGGAGGTTTTCCATGTTCTTCTTGAAGTTTGGAAATCAGAACTGGACAGATTTTCTTAATAATTCCTATCAGTGTTATGATTAGATGCATTATTTCAAGTGCGCTTTCATCCTTTATTTTCATCCTTTCACCCTTGATGCCTCTTACTGGATTTGAACAAGGTCCAGTTGACCATGCAAGGAAGACATGTAATATCTGACTTTGTAACTGTTAATGTTCTTATTCATAAAACCCACTTTGAGATTTACAGGTTAGTTACCTGAGATTTTGGCCATTTTCCCTAAAGTTGATGAATCAGGTTCTCCAAAGTGAGTTCAGGGCTTAATCAGTAGTGTGAGTGCAAGCTATCTGGGCCATTGTCTAAGATCCAGTATGTCATATCAAGTTTCTGTCAAAGTCTTAGCTGGGTAAAACAGTTTCAGTTTTGGTTTTCTACTGTGATTTGCCCTATTTGTGGGACTTTATGAGAAGGCTGTGAGCCACTTAAGTTACATTCTGAAGGAGAAGTTAGAAGCAAGTCAATGAAGATAAGTAAAATTGACAAGCGAAGTGAGCAGTGTGTGGTAGAGCTGTCATGGGAAGCTCCCGTTTCTCAGAGAGGTAGAAAGTTTGAATTAGGAGGTAAGGAGAAATAAATGGAAAGAAGTAGAGAGGGACTGAACTGGAAGGGAAGGAGGAAAAGAGAAGCAGCAAAGCAGGCCTAAAGTGGTCAACATGAAGAGTCATTTTAGACTTGACGCTGTTGTCTACAAGTGGCTGACTGAATCCAGCATAGAAGTGGTTTGTTTAAACAGCAAAGTGTTGTGGCTGAGCAGGTCCTGCTGAAGGACCAGACTTTGTCTAGCACAGGTATTGGAAAACAAGCAAGGTGTTTTAGCCTTTCCCATCTCTGATTGAAACTGCTCATTGTGGCACATATTCCCAGTGCATGTGGTCAGGTTGCATAGCTGGGTAACCATCCTACATTTAAAACAGCTTTGTGTCCGGTCCCGTTAGCTCATAATAACTGTGAGCCTCTTCCTAGACCCAAAATACTGTCTGCACCTATTATTGTAGCAGCTGCTTTGGCACTATGCCCAGGAACTGCTCTTCATCCCACGTTGGGACATGCAGGGAGGGGAGAAAGTTGGTGAGGGCAGCACAAGGTAGAGCCCAAAGAAGGGCAATGAAGCTGGTGAAGGGTTTAGAGGCACAAGTCTTTTGAGGAGCACCTGAGGTACCTGAGGTTGTTTAGCCTGGAGAAAAGGAGGCTCAGGGCGACTTTGTTGCTCTCTACAACTACTTGAAAAGAGGGTATAGCAAGGTGGGGGTCAGTCTGTCCTCCCAGGCAACAAGTGACAGGATAAGAGAAAATAGCTTCAAGTTGTGTCACAGGAGGTTTAGATTGGAGATCAGGACAAAACAGTTGTCCAGCATGTAGGTGTGGCACGTGGGGACTTGAGTTAGTGGTGGACTTGGCAGTGCGAGCTTTTCCAAGCTAGATACTTCTATAAGGAATGCCCTCTGGCTTCCTGAAGGTCCTTGCTGTGGCTTACATGCCTTTTTTAATAATCGTAATGTGAAAAAATTGTCTGTTAATTGCTTTTAATTACAAAAACAATTAGTGTGAAAGGGAACATGATTCTCTGTATGTGCAGTTGGGGAGCAGAGTTACAGGAAGACAAACATCCGGCCCTTCAGAGGAAATTTGTGGCAAATCCAAGAATTGAACACAAGTCCTAAGTCCCCTGTTGCTGCTTTAGCCACAAGAATTCGGTCATTTTACAGATAGACTCTAAACACATAATGATAGATGTTTATTTTAAATTCCAGAGAATCCGTCATTGAGAGACCTCATTGTCCTTGGCAAATATTTAGGGATCCTAAATACTCCTTAGGAATTTCTGGCCTAAGGGAGACTCAGTTCTGTAAATTCAGTGTCCTAATCATATGTTCTCAATTTTTTTTTGCACATCAGAAGTCTTACAAATACATGACTGTGTGTGAAGCCTTTTAGATTTGTATGTCTGTTCCTGGTAGCTGACTGCACTAGTTAGGTGTGCATGACTGCACTCCAGAAGTGCACACAAAATCATCTCCGCTCCTTTCTCTGACCCTACAAGCAAAGCTACTAATTTTGTAACTTAGTTCAGTTTCCTCCAAATTAAGTCAGTGAGATAAGGATCTGTACAAGCAAAGGACTCTCCCCATGCTATACGGTGTTATAAGTCAAAAGTAATTAAAAATCACATTTTCTTGCATTTAGTAAGCCTTAGTATCAAACTGTATCAGACTGAAAAGTCTGGAATTTGGATCTGAGCCTGCCTGCATAAATGGGGTAAGTCTGCTCTTCCTAGAGACAGCTGTGTTCTGTTCATGTTCCAGTTAAAGCTGATCTGTTACCCTCCTCTACTTTGTGTTGATGAGCCTGCACTTGGAATAGTGAGTCCAGGTGCTTCCCTCTTCTGTCCCCTCATCCCATTCCTGTTCAGGAGTGATGTGGAGGAATTGTAGAGGACTGTAATGATGGTCCAGGGCCTGGAACACTTGACCTGCAAGAAAGAGCTGAGGAAGCTGATCTTGTTTAGTTCTAGGTGAGAGGCTAAAGGGTATCCAACAGCAGCTTGCAGTGACTGAAGTGACTGCAGTTGTGAGGATAACACAGTGTCTTCTCAGTACTGGGACAAACCATACAAGGGGTAGTAGTTGAAAACAGCAGAAAATAGGAGGTTCTAGTTGGCAATTAGGAAACACATTTCTCTAGGAGGGTAGTACAGGAGGGGAACAAAGCTATGGCCAACTTGGTCGAGTGGGAGGTTGGACTTGAGACCTCCAGAGGTCTCTTCCACCCAACATTTCTTTGATTCTGTTACAGAGCATTCATATTCAGTTCATTGACTGTTTTTTCTAATTTATATTCTGAGTTTTTAGCGTGATTTTGCTCAAGGCCAGATTCCACTGCTTCTATGTTAAGAAGTAATTTTAATCCCTTGTAATCAATAGGACTATTTTTGGCACTAAGTTCTGGATTGCAAAATCCACAGATATCTGTATTGCAAATCCTAAAGGGGATTGATTTCTTTCTTTCTTTCTTTCTTTCTTTCTTTCTTTCTTTCTTTCTTTCTTTCTTTCCTTCTTTCTTTTTTTTGTCTTTTTGTAAAACACTGGACTTGCTTAATGAATAAGCAATGAATGTAGCAAATAAGAAAATTACTGAAGTTGAAGGAGCTTGATGAAACTTGATTACATCTCATCTTTTAAAATTCATGTATTGCTTGCTTTTCTTTGAACACATAGTATGTTTCTCGGAGAAAGTGATATTTGTGTGTATGCGATTAATCTTCTCTTAACCCATTCTTGTGACCTTTTACTTAAGTATACTGATTGAAATCTCACTTTGTTAACTTTAATTGACATTGAAAGAAAATTTATTTTTCCAGAAGCCAGGCAGATCAATATGAATTTGCACTCTGCTAATTTTGTTTCCTGGACTTGTCTTGAAAACTGTAAGAATGTGATGGAAAACATTGAGTCTCTGTTGTTACTCTACGTTTGCTGGGTTAGTGGGTTGTCCAAAATATTTCAAAATGAATTGCAAAATGATAGTGCAGCCATTAGAGATGAAAGCAGCCCTTTAAAATACTTCACTCTTTACTGAAGTGTGCACTCCTCCTTTTGTGCTTGATTCAGAATTAAAAGTTTGGACTGTGATTATTACTTCAGACATTTTAGGCTGTCCAATAAAGTAATTGATCTAATTAAACCAGAGGGTAAATTACAGCTTTCAGCACCTAGATCTCCCAATATATAAGGTGGTGTTAAGTGCACCTTCAAAAGCAGAAATAAATAAGTTAATAGCAAATCTAAAGGGATCAGTTCTATCGTGGTTTAATTTGACAGTAGAAATTATGGCCAGAAAGAGCACCATGTCCTTAAAAGGAGCAAGGTCCATTTTTTTTCCTGAAAGGATAACATTTGGCTAAATAGTGTGGTCTGACATTAGGTTTCATTAGGTGTAAATGACATTGCAGAGCCTCAGGCTTTAAAGTGGCTTGAAGAGGTACAGGAAGGGTATTTTTCTTTCACCTGTCACCACTTATTTTCCTGAGCTACTGGCCAGTAGCCTGGCATTTTCAGCTAATGGGAATTAAATAATACAGCTGTAATACAAATGTTGTTTGTTGTTGCTTGATCTTATGTGGCAGTCATTAAAGTTTAAATAAAAATCTGGAAAGAGAGCCACATAATGGTTAAGGACCCTCAGCTAACTTTGGATTTTTATGGCCTTCTCATTATAGCTATTATACACTAACACAACCACTAATGAAAGGCTTGGAAACTTTGCGTGGGATGAGGCTCATTTCAGGCAGGAGGAGGAAGTGACCGTCTGCTCGGAAATAGCCGTGTGTGCCAACCCCGCACAGACCCCGCCTGTGTGTCTGCTTACTTTTCTAAATTAATTTACAGCAAGATTCATCTTGGCTTTGTGCTGGGCTGCTGAAGAGGCCACCCTTGTTACCAGTGGGAAGCCCAGCCGGGCCCAGGCTGCCCTGGGGACTGGGGACTCACCCCAGTCTTCGCACACGTCCCAGACCACCAGGGCACTCACCTCTCCCCCAGGGCAGGGCTTGGCCCAGGGATGGGTATTACCAATGCCAAAGGCTTGTGGAGTCCCTAGTTAAATCCTTTCTAGCAAGAGGTGCTGTTTTTATGGTAATGTGCTCTCAATTACATCATTGATATAATTTCTGTGTTAGTTTTTAGTATTTCTTTCCTGCAAAAAAAAATTGCTTAGTCTAATACATTTTGGTTCTCATAGTTCAGTTTATTTGCTCACTTTATGAAAATTGTACATCCTAGAGAGAACAATTGTTGCTATTCCTGGTGAGAAATTTTCTGTGCTTCCCATAAGAAAGCAATTTCAATTCTAGCGAGACATTGTAAAACTTGTTTCTGACTGCAGTGGTAGTAAAATAAATCTTCTCAGATGTAAGGGGGTGATTTTTAGCATCTCTTTCTGGGTGCCTTTTTTTTTTTGCACCCCAGGATGCTCTCTGAGGCTGACACTGCTGCCTTCCATGGGCCTGCAAGGAGCCACATTGCTTCTTTGTGCCTCCATCTTCCCATCTGTCAGAGAGGCATTGCAGTGCCTACCTCCCCAGTTAAGTACTTTGAAGATTATTGATGTTGTAGCAGAGCTTTTATATGAGCATTTGATTCTAATATTTCTTCCTTCCACAGTATGTTTTATTCAGGCCAAACTCCTACCCACTCTCCTTACAGCTAATGGAGCAGAGAATCTTTTATCATGGCTGTTCCCCGTTGCGGTCTGAGAGGTCTGTTTTGATATGTCAGCACAAGGAACTTTTCTTTTTATAATTACAGATTTTGTCAACCATTTTGACTACTAATCGAGCTGCAGTATGGATTATTGCCTTATTAGTAACACGAGCAGTTCTCCAAAACACACAGCCTGAGGCAGAGCCTCATTATGGAAGACTTCAGGCCAGTTTATTTAGCAAAGCTGTAAGGAACTGGAAATAGGATCTTATACTGGGAAATGTTGAGTAAGTGTAGGCATAAAGCCCTGCTTCCCTTAGGGACACACCCTATCCATAGGTGTTTTGCTGTTCATGTAACTGGTTATGTGTTGGGAGAGAATCCACTGGCTGGTGTTAAACCAACGAACAAGGCAGCCCTGGGGTCAGGCAGCGTGTTTAGGAAAAGGACTGTGAAGTACTGCTCCTAAAACCTGCCTTCTGAGGAGGACACTTGCTTCAAGAGGAAAGTGGTCAGTGACATAATTTGAATGCAAAATTAAAGACTACTGCTGAACATTAAAATATTTCTTCTAGTTCCCCAGGGATTTTTCATGGAATTCACTGCGCTCAGTGTGAATGGCAGAGGGACTATATTTATATTTGGTAAATTGGCTGGATAGGCTCCTGGGATTCGAATTGTTTAACACAGAAAGCTCTTGATTTGAGGATATTTTGTAGCATCCAGTGGCAAGATCCACCCACAACCCCTCAAGGGATGTATACAAAAGGATATGTCTAATTTTGCATCATGAGTAGCTGGAGAAGAATACAAGCCAAGTGTTCAAGCTGCATGATTTAAAGAGCAATAAAAAAATATGAGAGATAATTTAAAATTATCAGAATGAAAGTCTTTTCTTAGAAGCATACAGAATTGGATTCAGTATTTCAATTAGTACTTCCTTCCTCCCTTCCTGGAGTAATTCTGTTCAGGTCACTGACACTTTTTTGAATTATCTTGATTTTAGTAAATATTTTCAGAGGAAAAAAAATTGAATGCCACTTCCACCCTTCCAAATGAAATATTATTATTTCTTCAGAATTACTTAATTCTATGACATTTTTCCATTTTCATTTTAACATTATTGTTACATAAAATATTTTTAAAGATACCCATGTTTTAAAAATGTAAGTATTAATTTATAACATATATAATTAAGGCAGCAGATGAAATATTTTGCTGTATCTAAAATATTTGTATATTTACTGCAAATACTTCAGTTTTATTCAAATAAAAGTAGAAAGCTTTTTGATTCTTCTCTGCCTAAGAACTGGCATAACTCATACAGTTTTGACCCTCACTAGTGCTCACTAGTGTGTCAGTTTGATTCCCCAAATTTAGTAGCCTTCAAATTAGCACCATAGCATAGTTATAATTCAGACTTTCTAGGCACCAGGAGGAAGCATGTACCTTTAAATGTCTTACTCTGAATTTAGACAGAAATGAATCTTATTTTTGCATATTTATTTAAGTACCTAAGCAGGATTTTTTTTCATGAAAATGTTGCCCATAACTAAGGCAGAAAAAAACATTAAGCCACTTTGTTGTTTGTCTACTTTAAATGAAAACGTTGCATTGGTAAAAAATGACTCTTGAAGTATTTTATATCTTATGAAAATGTTTCCAAGCAGAAATACTTCAAAAGCACATTTTTCATCCACTAAAAAAAATGTTCTCAAAATGAAGGACTTTTAAATGCGAATTTAAAGCAGGTAAAGGAAACAACCCTATTAAAAGAACTAATGAGAAAATAACCCAGAAACAGTCTCATTCTCTTAGACTCGTCATTCGCTGTGAAAGTCGGCTGAGTTTTGAATGCCTGAAAATGCAAGTGGCAGAGGGCTGTGGGCTTGGAGGGGGATTCAGAGGGGTCAGCCTCAGGTGCTTTGAAGGAGACAAGGGTTCAGGACAGCTTTCTTCAAACTGAAACCCACCATGGCTGTCCCGTAGCTGAATCCTGAGAAGAGGCAAGTGTCACTAACTCTGGTATGAAAACAAGGTTCAGCCTGTTCATCTTTGGAGCAAGGACCAAAGGGAATAAAGAAGGGGAAGGAGAGTGATGGAATGGGTTTACAGTCTGTGTTCTGTCTTCAATAATTAAGGTTCCCTTTAAAAAGAGAGGGTGTTTTGCTTCTTTGCCTTCACTGCTGTCACTATTGACTTTTGGTTCAGTTTTATGGTCATGTTGTTGTTTCTCCTTCCTATAAGGACTCCCAGACTGTCCAGAGCAGTATCTTGTTTTCAGCCTTGTAGGGCAATCAGTCCTCAGGAAGAGGCTAAGATGTAGGACACAGACACAGCAGTGCTTCTCCTAACATGTTCTGTGGGTTTCAGATAATAGTGGTTAGTGATCATCCGCTGATGGACCTTTATCCTGCATGGATTTGTCTAATCCTACTTTGAACCTGTTAATACTCCTGGCCTCTACAATATCCTCAGGCAACAAGCCTTGCATGCTAATTGTATATGGGGCAGTGGTTGAACTGTGAAGTGGTAAGTGAAGTAGGTCCAGCCTGTCTTTGGGAGAATGATGGCATGATTCATCTTTGTAACTGGAGGACTGGAACCTAATAAAAGAAATGAGGCATATTTTGAGTTGCAACCCTCAGCAAATAATAAGGTGTAACACTAAGAAATCCTGATTTGCATGTAAATATATGGAGTCTCAGAGGACACACATATTCTAATGTGGACTTTTTATGCATCAAGCCAGTTCAATCACGAGACTCAGTGGGAAAACTTTTGTGATTACTGTTGGTCTTCACAGGGGGAAACTGTGCAATACGGGTGGGGAATACTGCGTGTTTTGTGCTTCTGTGTTTGCCAGCATGTGCTGGAATCAGGCAGAGTAAATGTGGGGTGCTTGGCTGCTCTTGTAGAGAGATGATGAGGAACAAACAGCCATTTTTAACTGCTCCAGCTTTCTTTGCAAATATACTGTTTCATGTATCATTTGTGACTTCCTCAAACTATCCCAGGGAACCAGGAAAGAAATGCCTTATTTCATTCTGTATCTGACTAGCGTTATGGGCATTTCTGTTTCTTGATGCTGTTTGACCATCAGCCAAAGTACAGAGAGTGAGGGAGATTTTTGTTGTAGTTTCAGGTGCTACTTCATAACAAACTGGAAGCAAAGTCTGGTGGCACCTAACTCTGTTATCTAGGGAGTTTTGTTCCTTATTTGATTATAGAAGAGGTTCAAATTTCTGTTTATAGGTTTTTCGTTTAGTGTCTCTCATTCCTCTCTATGAACTTGTACAGGGCTTGTAACTCCTGCATCTGAGCACCATTTTATACCAGGGTGATGGGGGACATATCAGTGCTATTCCAAGGAAAAACTCTGAATTAGGGTTTCAGCACAGGTACTGAGTAGAGGCTCTCGGTGGCTATATAGGTACAGTGCAGATCTTGTAGACAGAGAAAATTTGGGTTTCCCAAGCAAAGGGAAATCCAGCTGAGACAGAGGGATCTAAATCCTGCACAAGAGGAATTTATCCCCTCTCTGTCCATGCTCCCATCTACAGCCAAGAATGTGGCAGGGGGTGGGCTGCACGCTGGTTACAAGCCTTACGCAGCACGTACAGAGCCTGGTGGAGGTACCAGTGCCAGCTCTGAATCAAGTGCTGCAGTGACCAGAAGTAACAGGTTCACATTAAAAGTTGAGCAATGCAGACACACCGAGACAGCGGTGCCTCTACATCTGTCATGTTGACATGAAGCTGCTTTTAGTAATGCTGAGTAGGAAGAGAATGCCTTTTTGGCCCCTAGCAGAGACTAAAATGTGAGCTACTTTTGTCCCTTGGTCCTTTTAGCTGTGGAGAACCTAATTTTAGGACAGTGGAGATTATATATACATATATGCGCGCACACACACACACGTGTATATATCTATACACATTTAAGCTAAAATTTTAAATCATTGAAAAACCACAAAGTCTTGAATTAGAAAAGAGGTCAGGGGAAAGTTCATGAACCCCAGCTGGCGCAACAAACACGAGCAGCAGCTGATTCACCTCTCCCGAGTTCTGTCAGCATGGTGTGGCTCAGCAGGACCTTCAGCATAACCACAATCACAGGCTTCTCTTAACGGAGCTTCATCTCACACATATCCTTGGTGTGTAGTGTCTAGGGCCAGGCACCCTAACCCTGGCAGAGATGGCATGTTTTACTCAAAAGAGTACTTTGTAATTTAAAGTATTTTAAATTGTGGCTTATTAGCAGCAGTTCCTTCCCAAGCAGTGTACTGCAGCTGCATTTGATGCCATTACTGTAGCACAGCTAGAGGCATGTGGCTCGGCCCAGCCTGTAGGATGCCAAGGCAAATTTTTCATGGGATAAAGAGGGAGGGTTATGATTTTCTGTATTTGTAAATACCTAAATATTTCTTAAAGTTTGGCTCAGATCACTTCTCACCATCTAGAAGATACCCAACTCAGCATATTTATGGTTCTATGATTTGTTTTACCTAGAGACAGAATCTAGTTGTGCTTTTCTTTTAATGTAAATAACTCTTGAGATTTTTTTTATCTCATGAAATTAAATAGACTGCAGCCTTTTAATTTAATTCTTTTTTTATTTTCCTGAACTATAGTGCCACTGTATGTTAAAAAAGAAGAGAAGTATTATGGCCAATACTGTTCTACAGAGCATCCCTTTACAAAGGCCTTTTTGGAGGCCAGCATTACCAGCATCATAGCAGATGTGTGGAAATTGAGGCCCGTGGAGGTGAAATGACTTTCCTAACTTTGCACAGTGCACTGCTGAAAAAGATGGGGCTGAACAAAATTCTGGATAGACCTAACCTTATGCCAAGGGTTGCCATTAGTCCTTTGCCAGACAATTGCTGCTGTCATCTTTGCCTTTGGATGCCTCTGGTTTAGTGTTTTATAAGATGTGCTAGTGAAGAGACAATAACAAAACCAGAGCAGAGTCAGAGAACAGGCTGGGGTTGGAGCATGTTTGAGAGAAATCTTGGTAATTTTGGTCAAGCCTGAGAATCGAAGAAGTTTGAGGTGAATTCTCAATTTCAAATCCCACATTAAATGGCTGCGTTTGTTGCCAACATGTATGTGTAAATTTGTTTTTTCTTCTGGAGACTTGCAGAACTCCTTTAACCTGGCCCTGGTAAGATTGATATGGTATCCTTTCAAATACCTTGAACAAAACATGCCAATTTTCTATTGCCTATTTTTAGGCTTCCAGCTGGGCCTAAGAATTGAAAAGTTATTAAAGAAAGCCAAGATCTGAGCAAATGTGCCTGTTATAAATTGTAATATAAACCACTTATAAGTATAGGTTTTATCATCCTAGAGGTATTTCTTAATTTAAATGTTTCATGTGCATATCTTGGAGATGGGGATGTATTTGGGTGAGGAACGCCATTATAAAAGTTATTTCTTTGTATGCCAGACTGTGATTATTCCAGATTGTAAAAATAAAAGTATTACACATCTGTGAAATACCTAAGAAACTTTTTTGACAAACCAGATGTTAGACCATCTAATACTTATTTTAAAGACACAAATACAAATGAAAAAATACATGCAAACTTCTTCTGTTGCGATGATAATGTTATTGCTGTAACGTTAATTTGTTTTGCTTTTCATGTCTCCTGCAGCAAGGGCAGTGTGAGTGTTTGAGTCTGGTTCCCATTTATTTAGCTTGGAATGTGTAGGACTGTCTTGAATATCTTCCATCATTACTTGGACGGTACATGTGCAATAGCTCTCTTAATGGAGGGCACGGAGACATACTGTAGGTATATAGTGTAATTAACTGCAAAGCTATTTGGGAGCAGCTGTTCCCTATTGTTGTTGCTTAATGTTGTGCAGCACAACAAAGCCTTAAGGCAGCACTTGTTAGTATTTATGGAAACCCATTAGCCAGTCTGTGAATGAGCCTGCAAAAGAAGAGGAAATTCTGCTAATAATAAACACGGGTTCTTGTTAAAGCAGGAGGACTCCAGCCATCCCTATCACTCAGTGCTGGTAAAGGCTCTTGTCCCTTTGATTTGTCCCACCAACCAGATCCAAACCCTTTCTCTGAATCAGCAATTGAAAATCCAAACGAGTGAAGTCCTTTCCAAGGCAATGCTTTGCTCTTCCCATCCCACTGCATTTTTTAAAGGAAATCAGAAACCTTTCCTACTACAATCTAGTTTTGGTGCCAGGATGTACATAGGAAATACTATTTCCTGCCTGTGCTGGCAAGTTCAGTTATTAAACCACTTCCTCCAAGAGCCGAACTTCTTTGAAGAAGAAATAAAGTTCAAAGCCTTTTTAAGAGACCATTTGTTCTTCTTATGTGCCTAACCTGAATGTTACATTGTGTGCCATTTAAATAAAGAGACCTTAATCTCTTGAAGATGGACTGGCTGTTGTTCTAGGTCACCAGTTTGAGAGAAGCAGACGTGGGTTAAAACTGCATTTTTAGGAAGCTGCTTTCTGAAATCGAAGGATTGTTTTGCACTGAGCAGCCACAGAGCCACGGAACAGCTTCCTGCAGGACAGCAGTGGCTCTGGGCTTCTGGCAGAGACAAGGAGGATTGTGCTGTCATATGTATTTATTTGGACAATAAACTCTGGAAGCTCAGAGTCTAAATGTTAGGCAGATAACCTCCGATTGCTTTCTTCTTTCTATCAAAGTCACCTCACTCTTACTGGAATTCCAGGTTTGGTTTTAACTGACAATACTGTGTAAAGATGAAAGGTACCTATCCTGTTCTGAGTAAAAACGATGCTGTGAGACTGCTGGTCAGTCAAACTCAAGGAGGAGAACTCGGACAGCAATCGTCAGACAGTCTAAGAACAAAAATTCAGAAGCAAAAATGTTTCCAGGAATCGTTTGCTGTCACTGCTTGTGCTCCAGCTTTGTCTTAAACAATAGAGAGACAATTAGCTGGGAAAAAAGGTTCCAGTAAAAAGTTCCGCACTCTGAATCTGATAAAAACAATAAGGGAGGTTTGCAAAGTGTTGTAGGCATTTTCTAACCTTGGAGCATGTTAGCAGTAAGGTACAGTTGTGAGGAACAGCAGCAGTGAAATGTTTATTATTGTGTGCCTCCATCCTTTTTGTGAGTATTATTCTGTGAGGACGGGGCCGCTTTTCATCTGATCTGTGCTGCCAAGGCGGATAAGAGAGGTTTATATGATGTCAGATCTGAAACCAAGGAACCTGTAGACAGGTTCTGAGCAGTGATGCCTCTGGCAACTGGTTTCAAGGCAGAGCTTATGTAGAGTGCCTGAGGTTTTAATAAGCGTGTAGATGTCTGAGAAGCACATAAAGAGCATGGGAGGTGACAGGCTGACCCAGTCACTTTCGTTAATTGGGATCAAGTTACCTTTTTACATCTGGGCAGAACACTGTACTGGAGATTTAGGAAGTGAACAGTAAGTTGCCATTGTCTCTGTGCACCGGGTTCTTGGTAACTGGTAAACTGGGACATGGAAAGTAAGTTCACAGTAACAGGGGATGTTCATGGCTGAGAGAGCACCACACTGCATAAATCATGCCTGCAAAAGTGCAAGCATAAATCATTGAGATCTTTGTAATGTGGGGTTGTCAAAGGCTACTGTTCACATGCAAGTTCTACACACACCAAATCAAATACTCTATCATTGTTCTCGATGGGTTTTGGTTTATGCTTGTCAGAGATTAGGGCTAAATCTTCAGGTGGCTCGATCAAATACTCTATGAGTGAATGAGAAGTATACAGATGTCTACAGAATTATCAACTCAATTGTAAGAATGTTGAGTTCATTTTACGAGTCTTTAAAAAAAAAAAAAAAAGAAAAAAAAAGATGAAATAGCAGAAAGTCTGTCTCCTGGCTGCTTAATCCTGAGAAGTCAAATTAAAACCAAAAGGAATTATTTGTCTTTTTGGTGTAAGGTAAAAATGTGAATATTTCCCTTATTTCATTTCCCTAACTTAGGACCTGCAGCACAGGAAGGACTGACTAAATGTGCTTAAAAGACATGCATCTTTCCTCAGTGTGGAAAATCTTGCAGTGTCTGACAAAACATTTCTAGAATTGAAGATGGACTGACTGATTCAAGAAGAGAAACTCAGGTTTCTTTTTTAAACTCTGAAAAATTTACATTTTGAAAAAGATTAGCAATTTCACTGTAGTACAAAATCAAATTGCAGATACCTGCAAAAATATTTGGGAAGTCTTGTTTTCTGGGCAGCTTTCCATAACATTCTTAATTATGTTTTTATTAAGGTTGAATTGATTTTAACCTACTTTTTGGCTTTTTGACTCTTTGGGATATATTTTGGTCATTTTTGATGCTTTTGTGTAAGTGTAAGGCTAGAAGCCTACAAGAAAACAGAGTTTCCCCTCTGGTCTCAAACATATGAGGAATTGGGGGCTAAATAAAAGCATTCAGTGTTGCAAGAGTTGAAACAAAATTTTGACAATTGGCAACACTGGGTCTAGTAAAAGTCTTCCATCGTAGTTACAGCGAGTCAAATCAGTGATCACTGTCAGAACAGGATTTTTTCTTGTTAACATGAGCTTGGTCATGCAAAGCTGAGTCCAGGCAGGGCAACAGACTGAGGTCCAGGTGTGCTTGGAACTTGCTTCCGGGGGTGATACAGTTCTTGGCAAAGGGGTCTGCAGAGTTTGGTCAATTCAACCTAAAACATTTTAGCATTGTTTCTGTAAAATATGTAGTGAGGTATCATTAGTGAATAGTTATGTATTAGAGATGCGTGTACATTCTGCCATGCATAAATTGTGGGTCAGACAGTGAGCAGCCCAATGTCAGCATGCTGTGTAGCATGAGGAAGAAATCTGCTTTCTACCCCATTTCTCCTTGGCAGCAATCCCTGGTACCTGTGCTGCCCTGCTGGGAGTTTTCAGAGTGTGGAAATCCTCTGACCCTGGGGCACTGAGAAGCACTGGCTGCTGATTCTCTGCCTGGCAACTCACAGTCCCTGTACTGCAGCTCTCCCCAAGAATATTTGCTTCGTCTGCTCTCAGCTGATTGGAAAAGCCAGTTCATTCCCTCCACTCTGAGAATTTGAATCTTGCCAGGTTGGTGAGTGCTGGCTGGTGATGATCTGGCTGTTCATCAAGTCCAGCCTCATTCAGAATTCTTGGGTTAAGTATATCACTGCTATGTTATCTTACTCCTGAACAATATCTCAAACCTCCACATCAGATATAACTGGCATCTTCCCATGAAACTCTTTTTTGAAATGATAGATCATATTAAAAGCATGGGTTTTTTAATTATAAGAGAGAGTTTTGGGGAAATTTTCATCTAGCGTTCTTGTTTTCAGGCATTTCTTTCTAAAATGGTCGTATCTACTCATTTTATTCAAGTTAGTCCAATATGGGTTAAAACTAATGAAATCCAGACTGCATTAAATTCCACTCCAATATTTTAAAGTTCAATATAAGTATACTTATTTTTTGTTACTAGTTAGTATTTTTTTATTGCTGCAGATCTTGGAGGCTCTGCTTGGGAATGAGAGGCCATTGTGCAAGTAGCAATGAACAGACACAGAAAAAGCTGTCCTTGCCCTAGTGACTTCCTGAAATTTGCACATCCCTGCATCTGAGCACAGATCTAAGTATCTGTCTCGTCTCTCAGTACTGTACTTCACTGAAAGAAATTACCAACCCATACTCCTTGAGAATCTCAGGCCTGTTTCAAAATGAGAATGGCTCTGTTGTCTCTACTATTCTATTTTTTTTTCTTAAAGAGAATAAATCTTGTACTTCAGCAACAAAAAGAACTTCCTGTGAAAGATGGTTTCTTTTATCACTTTTATTTTGTGCTGATTGAACAAAGATGTTTCATGTTTAACTTCATCCAGTACTTGCAGCAACCCGTTGACAGTTGGTCCGGTCACCATCTTTCTGAAACCTGTGGAAGGAATTTAAGGGGGTATAACAAGCCACTATTTTTAGTGCAGGGTATAGGGAAAAGCTGCTGGATGGATGGATTTGACTGGTGATTGTAATGCCACTTAATGGAACTAAAATGGTCAGTGGTTTTGGGTGCTCTCATTTCATCAGTCTGCGATGCTTTTTCCCAGACCACAGTTTCACTGCACTGGTCACAGAAAAAGAATGACTTATAGACTGTGTGAAATCTGTATTTACACTATTATAGCTGCCACAGGAATATGCCAGACGATTACTTTGGGAGCTCCTATAATAAAACATAACTTGAACTCATGGTTTGGAGGGGTTATGGGGCTTTTGTTTGGGTTTTATATAGATCCTGCATTAACTTTTTCCATCCGAAAGTGTACAGCACTAATCTGTCTGACCAATGTATTACGCAGTCTCAGGAAGGCAAATTTAAGAGCAGATTAAATCTAGTATAGAGTATCTTGTCTATTAACTGTTGTCAACTCTTAGTTCCCTTGCTCAGTGTACTAAATTTGTTCTGACTGCTTTTGTTCATATATACATAACAAAAGGTGTCTCACAGTACAGTCTTGTTATAATGCGAAAAAAATGTTAAGAAGAAAACACGTTGAACATTAAAGTGACAATCCTATTCAGACTATCAGGGTTGGTGATTTGCACCGTATGTGCCACATTTTGTAGCGCAGGGAAATGAAGAGAACCAGACAAGGGCTAGTACTTAAAATTACATGAGCAAAAAATGTAAATAGAAATCAACAGACTGGAGATTCTTTTATTTCATTTGCATAGCTTAAAAAATATTACTTGTCATTGGAAAAAAAGAAAAAAAAGCACAAAGTTTTAAGCAGAGCTGTTTGCTGGAACAGTACATATCTTCCTTTGGCAGGCATTGATCTATTTTTGACATATAAGCTATACAGTGTATTAGCTGTATATATTAGCTAGGAGAATATGACTTCTCAAAGGAACAGATGGTTATTCCCAGCCTGGACAGCACTTTTTAAGCATTAAGAAATCTATATAACTGTTCAAGTGAATTACCTGGGGTTTGCTACTGCAGTTTTAAAGCACAGTGTAGACTTAAACAGTCCCTACCGCCAGCAGCCCCCCAAAAATAAGAAGTTTCCTTTCTTATGCCCTCTTCATTTGCCATGCACTTTAAAAATGACAGTTGTTGTCCCTATGAAGATTAGAAGATCCGTGTTGGGTATGTCACATGCTTTGATGGTAGTATTGCCCCAGGCATTTGTCATCCAACCTACAGGGATAACAATGTGTAATGGTGGTGCTTTTTTCAGAACACTCTAAGTATACAGATATTATTAAATTTTACAATTACCACAGGGAATGAATCAAAGACTCCAATAAGCAAATGAACTATATATTATTGCCCTGCCTTTATAATTTTTGTTCAGTATCATCTGATTGCATTTCTGTTATCACTTAGTTGTTTCTCTGCATGTAGTTTTATCTAATTTCTCTTTATTTCAGTCACTTGCAGAGGAGATAAATGGATTACTTCAGACTAATTGCTACTTATTTAGAAACCATCAGCGTTCTGTAAGAGTTTCAAATCAGTGGTTTAAGCTAGCTTTTACTATCTGTGGTATTTATCTTGAAGCCTTTTATCACTGAAGAGTCTGTTAATAAGTTGTTTTTATAAAGCCACTTTCAATTTTCCCTTACCTGGTCTGCCAAAATTTTAACAGATTATGATAGTTAAGTAGATAGTGAGATATTTACTTCTTTTAATATCTATATGGATTGAAATACCACTGATAGACCTTGCAGCTGCATGGGTTTGATTGTAAAGTGTCTGACAGAGAGAACTAGAATAAAAATAAATATTGCATTATCTTGATTTCCCATCCTTATGTGATGGAGGAAGCAGCTGCATTATTTATCTAATTGAAGGAATGTTATGAGTATGTTTAATTAAATGAAGAGTACTTAGTAATACTGGAAAAGTAAACAAAGGATAAATGACAAAATTAGCTCAAGTCAGCTAAGATGGTTTAATTTACAAGTGTTGTACCCTTTCGTATAACTATTGCAGAATGTGTTTGTACATCGAAATCAATGTATCCAATCTATATTCAACAACATATCAGCTTCTCATCCCGATTAGCAAGCTTTCTTCTTTTCCCAAAGCAATTGGATAGTAGGTTCATGGAGCCTAATTCTCACATATCCATTTGCACAAATTTTCAGGGGGATTCATCTATTCTTCCCTCGGTGTGGAGGTAAAATCCAGATTCCTATTGTCAATATATGTAAAATTTTTGAAGTTGTCATGGTTTTATAACATCTCTAATCTCAAAGCATTGAATGGTTCTTGAGTGGGAAATGGGATTGTCATAGGCTACCTGAAATTAAGCTTCAGCTACACAAAGCACCTAATTTAGTTTTCTCAATCATTCTAACTGATGTTCACAGCAGTAGATGCAGCATGGTAACCTCAGACGAACACAGTCCCAGTTTTGTTGGTATCAGAGGAAAAGGCATAGCACAGGAGTTAAAAAATGTACAGGTCATTTGCTCTCTCAGGGAGTAATTGACATTTCACAGTTAAAATATAGTTCTCCAGGGATGCAAGCCTTTATTTGTTGAAGGCTTCCATGTAAGTGGACGGAACATAAAGATTCTGCAGGATCTGGGATGTGAATTCCTATGAAAAGCATGTTCCTTGTGAAAAAGTCCTTATTTTTGCAACCAGCTACCTCAAAAGACTCAGTGAAAGCCCTAAGACATAATTAGATCATGGAGTTTGATCCCTGCCAAATTCATAATTTAAGTCAACGCTTAAGTCACATCTCTAACAACAACAACAACATAAAGGAACTGCCATTAGTGCATGGAAGTGATGCTTTCATGTGCTAATACCCTGATCACTCCAATTTTCAGTTAAAATCAGGACTCAAGAAGTCCTAACTAAATCCTCCATCTCAATGAATTCTCTCAGAGGTGGCTTTTCCTTAGCTGTTTCCATTTCTTAAAGTTTTTTTTTAAATCCATTAATACATATTTTACAGTCTATTAAGTGTTTTATGCTAAAGCAAAGTTTAGGAAAAGTGTATTTTGCCTAAGGTTAAGTAACTCTTTGTTCAGAACTTACTTCAGTAGATCAAGCTTTCCAGCATATCCATTCTTCCTAGGCACTCCCCATCTTTTACAAATGTAGCAAAATAAACATGAAGGAATATCATCAAGAAAAAGATATGCTGTTTGTGTAAGTAATTATGTCCCTTGTTAGTTCACTATAAAGTAATTTTCTTTTTTTTCCCCCACTCTTTACATTTCTTAGTGTGCCCTGGAAGGTATTTTTACTTAATTTTGTTTAGAAATTTGAAAAGCAAGAGAAAGTGAGGGATGATTACAGACTTTATTTAAGGTTTTGATTTTGGTTTCTCTCTGTTCTTATATCAAAGATAAAATGGAAGTGGTGGTGTCATGTTCAGGTAATGAGATTTTATATTAAAAAGAATAAATTAAGCTCATAAAGCCAATGGCAGGAGGGACATGAGGAACCATTTCTAGCTCACAAAAAGGACTTTATACATTAATGCAGGGAGCATCAAGAGTTATTAGGAGTTGAAATTCAAAGCTCAAAGGATGTCAAGTGCTTCAAAAGCAAAGGCTTATTTTGTATTGTTTATATTTAGAAGTGATATGGAGCTCCCTTGAAATATTTTACGCATGATGTCAAAAATCAAAAGCATTAGGGGAAAAAGAAGAACTCGGGACATTTCCCTTGCAAACAAGAGTTTTGTCCGTGACACACCAGAGGATTCCTCCGAGGTACAGATTTGTACACAGCACTACTTACCAAAAAAATACAAACATCCTCTCAGCTTACCTGTGTGTTGTTGCTTGCCTTGAAAATTTATAGGCTACAGAAAGGTTTTACTGTAACATTCACGACTTTTTTTTTTCTTTTTTTTTTTAGTAAAACCGCAAATCCTGGAGTATCAGTATGGGGTCATTTTTTTAATTGATATTTTTTTGAAAAGCTGTGTGACATTTTTCTTTAATGGCTGATTTTTTTTTAATGTCAGCTACATTTTTAAAGCATGAGGCCTGGTTGTAACTAGCCTCGGCACTGCTACTGTACATCAGACTGTACTATTTGATCATTAATTTATCACAGTTCTAGCAGTTTGTTTGACAGGTGATAGTGCTTTCATCTAATGGCTACACAGCAAGTGTGTGGTGCACTAAAGAGTGGATGCCACTGACTAGAGTTAGAAATCAGCAGACAACAGCCACTTTGCAGAGCTTCATCGATTTACCAGAATCATTTAAAGATATGAAACAACTGGAATAATGAATGCCAATTCAGCTCACTGTAGGGTTTTTCCTATTTAGTTTGGAGTATATTAATATAGTGTTGTTGCTAGTAGTGTTTTTATTACAACTATTTGCAGTGATAAAAGAAGTGCAGAAATCAAGGTGCAAGTTTGAATATTTGTGTTAGAAATAGTCTCTGTGTTCAGTGTAGCTTAGGAAACATGCTTGGCAGAAATATGAGACATATTGGAGTATTGTAAGTACTTAACCTCTAAACAAAGCCTTTCTTATAATTATCTGCTAAAAATGTTCTCTGAATTAGGTGTACAAATATGAATATTGCACTGATGGGAGGAGCAAAATAAGGCACCTTTTGCAAGAATGGTGGGATTCTTGGGGCTGTCCTGTGCAGGGCCAAAAGCTGGACTCGGTGGTTCTTGTGAGACCCTTCCAACTCAGGATATTTTATGATGCTCTCTGTACTTCCGTCCTCAAAGGGAAACAAGCTGTCTTTAACCCATTACATTTTGTTTCCCACTTTGCTCACGGCAGCGCGCGTGCGCCGTGCTCGGTGGGACCACGAGGAACCGCAGTGCTGATGGAGGCGGGTGCCCTGGGTACTCCTGGTGCCAGGCAGGGCAGCACGCCCAGGGCACGGCTCATCCACCTGCTGCCTGAGGGCGGTGGGGCTGAAATGTGGCCACAGAGTCGCTCTGCCGAGATCCTGGCTGGATCCGAGGCTGCAGCCAGACCGTTAGCGCATGGAAAGTCTGCACCTTTGGATCCTACCCCGCAGAGTAGTTGTGTCCAGGGGCCTTGTGGATATGAAAGCCCAGATTGCTGCATTTATCCTTGTTTGCCAAAGGCCTGTCTCACAGGTTCTTGGTTTGGGTAAGTTGGCAGGGAAGGTGTGTTAGCACGAATCCAGTACCCTGCTTTACTGCAGTAGAACCTGATACCCATTCCAGCAAGAAACAGTAGCCTGTAAAATGTTAACAGCCCTTCAAACTCAGAGACTCTCAAATCCTGAAGCACTTGGCTACAGCAGTTCTTAGCTGAAATTATATCAGAGGTAGAAAGGATGCTTTGAATTTTAAAGTCAGTGCCAGCAGACTTCTGCCCCTGATGTTGACAAGTCAGCATAGGCTAAAGCACAGATGAGTCACGAAAGTTAATTAATTTTCTGAGGTGCTGATTGCTCGTATTTCCCACTGAAACCAATAGGGAAACTCCCACATGTTGTAGTGGGAGCTGGAAACTGGCCATGCTGTGTTGTGGGGCATCCAGAAGAAGCGGTGTTGCCTTTTGTAGTGGAGGCAGTGGGAGTTGCTTACAAACATGAAGGAAACCAAAACGATGCCAAATGAAATTTTATTTTCCTCCTCCTTGGTGTTTGTTACAAAAATCACAAGTAAATAGTAAACACAAAAGTTCGTCAGACATTTTCAGCATTTATTTTAAGCATATCTGTCTGCTTGCACATGTGCTGCCTCATCTCCTTTTAATTGCAAGTCACAGGAACATTGATGCCTGCGGGGTGGCCCTGTACCTAGTCCTGAGTGAAATGATGCTTATTAATATCAAGTTACTACTAGCCCACTGTCTCTAGGCTTTTAGTTGCTCATCAATGGCAATGAGTCTATGTAAGACTTGCTGCAGGAAGGACTCCACTCCTTGATTTCCCATGTCAGGAAGTCATCACCACTGAAGCTCAGTATGATGATTCCATTAATTCCTCTCAGGAAGAAGCACCTAGTTCTTTTCAGGAAGAACTAGTGGCACTTCCAGGCCTGTGCTACAAGGACAGCAGGCAGAATGATGGCAGAGGCTGACATGACATAGAGCCTGAGATCAGCCTTTTGCTGAAGCTTCAAAAATTTACACTGATTCTGGGGTACAATGGAATATGGGGTTCTTGGTATAGATAAATGTGTTTGAATCAGTAGAGCTTGTACAGGGTTGATCATGAACAATTTTGCTGTAGACTTTTAAGTTCCTGTGCTGTCAATCTGTCACATTTCAAACATATTAAACATATCTTGTTTGGTTTGTTTGAAAGAAAGTTCTCTGGTTGCTTCTAAGTAAAACCTGGTTAAATGTAATTGATATTAAAGTGAATGTGGTATCATCTGCTCTGCTGAAGAATTAAACTGTTTTAGTAATAGTTACAAAAAAAAAAAAAAAAGAAAAAACCTGTGCTTTCATCTTGCCTTCTCTCCCTTCACAATTGTGTGCTAGTTAGGAGTTACTCAAAGTCCTGTATAAGCTGCAAATCATGTTCTGCCTTTCCATTTGCCTTCCTGCCTACAGAACCACAAGATAAAAATACCCTGGACGAGCAATTCCCTTCATCTTCTTGCTGCAACTTGCCAATTCCCAGTCCAGCTCCTTCTCCTTCCTCTGAGTGCCTGTTTGAGGGGCAATCTTTACATTTTTGGCTATCATGTTTTCAGGAGGTAGGATAGGTTTCTCCACAGTCAGCCTGGTTATAAATAGTTACTTGCCTGAATGAAGCATCCTTGGCTGGTGGTCTGAAAGGGCAATTGCCATGTGATGGAGCCATATCTTGTCTTATCTTCTCTCAGAAGTGCTGCCTCTGGTTCTGCAAGATCTTTCCTGGAAGACCTGCTCATATGATTTCACCATTAATTCCAGCTGCATTTTTGCTGTGATGGCAGTGGAAGTGCTATGTGAATTTTTCCATTTGCAGCTGAAGAAGGAGGTTAGGCTCAGGAGAGCCGATTCTCCTCTCCATTGCTGCTGAAAAACAGGAATAATTCAGCTGGAATGAGTGAGGTTCTTCCAGCGATAGCCTTATACCACAGAGATCAAAGTCTGTCCTTCTTCCCTCACATTCTAATCTATACTTCAATGAATATGCAAACTGCATTTTTACTTTCTCTTTTCCTGCTCCTAATTCCCACAGTTGAAGTCCTGGCTTGAGCCACTATTAATATCCCCCTTCCCTCCAACACAAAGCTTGCTTCCCTCCTGCCCTTCCCACATGAAAATCCCAGACATAGTTTGTGTTTTCAGTGTGATTAATATGTACATCTACAACCCAAATCCTGAAGCTTCATCCCGGGGCTGCCCATTCCCACTCATGCCACCACTCTCAGGGTTTGGCAGATGGGGCAGGCGGAGGGGGTGGCCTACGTGAATGCAAATGCACGGCGGTGGGCAAGCTTGGCTCGGGCCGGCTTGTTTGTTTGTTGCTGCTGTTTTTGCTGGCCTTGCTCATTAGAGCCCACATCTCTGGAAAACATCTAGCATGATTCATGTAAACACCGAAGACAAGTAGGATCAGACTCACTGAGGGGAGGAATAAAAAGTGGAGGGGAACAAACACTTGGCGGGGGTCGGCTGCCCGCCATGGCCCAGCGAGGACTGGGAGCGAGAGGTATGCCAAGCAGCTCTTTGTCTCACATGCACATTAGGATAAGTAACATTGCTCCTTACCATCTGTCTCTCTCTATGAACCTCTGCCTCGTTCCCATGTAATAAGAAGATTCATAGAAGTACCAGCTGTGACCTTACAGGGAAGCCTGAGAAACTTTGCCTTTTTTACCAGCACTGGGAGAGTGAGATTTGGCACCGATGAACACAGTTGTGTGGAATTTTTTTTGTTGTTGCTCTGTCGCCATCTCTTCCCCCAGCAGTCGTGCAGTGTTCATAGAAAGATGAAAGCCCCCATGGCAGTTCAGGAGAGGTTGCCAGCTGCCAAACATGAGTTTCAGTGGGCTTTTTTTTATACTGCTCTCCTTTATCCATGAGGTGAGGAGGCCGTCAGAGGCAGCAAATTCCTAGTTCCTGCTTGCTGACATGGGTCAAGAGGACCAAAGTAGTAGTGACCAAGATGAAACAAATTATATTTTTATTTGTTTTATTAACCTGACACAAAGCATATAGAAAGGCTGCCAGCCTTGGGGCTCCCTTAAAGATATGGTGATGTGTTCCCCTGTGGGTTAAATATAAGCTGTGTCCCTGATGCCACATCCACAGGATGTTTGGCAGCTGAGGTTGCTGGCAGCTGACCCCATGGGCATGATTGTGCCTGTGACTGTGTTGTAGGTGCCTGTGCAGCTCTGTTGCAGGTAAATTCACAGTGAGCTTTTCCATAGAGTAGCATTCAGGTCTTCCTGTTTCACACATTCGTGGCAGAGCAAACTCAAAATTCCCTGACCCATAAATTTGTGGTGACATCGGTGTGAATGACTCACTTTTAATTCAGAATCATGCTGAAAAATTAGGGTGAAAAGGTTTCAAAGCAAGAAAGATTTGCTTGTTTGGCTAATCAAAATCTTAAGTAAGTAATATATATGAATTCAGCTAAACCATGTAATATATATGAATTCAGCTAAACCATGTAATTTAAACTCAAATTAAGCACTTCATCTTCAAACCTGGTTTCTGTACAGTGAAAATAAATTTCAAATTGAAATATTTCAATTTTTAGTATCAAAAGATGCATTTTTACTTTTGCATTAAAAACAACCAAGTGAAAATATTATCCACCCAGCTATCAAAGAATATTGCAAAAGATGTAAATCTACATTTTTACTGTTTAAAAAGTGTAAGATAAGAAGGTTTCCATATAATTTTAAGGCAACTAAAATTCCATGGATATTTTTTCTGGATAAAATAAAGGTAAGTTTTCAAAAGTAAAAGAACTAGACTAAGAGCACTGGAGATTTCCCTCTTGAGCATCTATATTTCTTGGGAAATTCATTGTAACTGTATAAAACCAGTTCCTCCAAACTTCATGGTTGTCAGTGTTGAGATATTTCAAAAGCAATTCACCCTTAAAATTATTCAAAAATTTAGAGCAAAACCGTATTGTCTCCCCTCCCTTGTAATTGTCATGCAGGAAGAACTTGGCTTTTCACTGGAACTGTAGGAGTGTATGTTACTGAGACACTTGAAAATTGCACCCAATATCACCAAGAGCAGCAGATGGATCTGTCAGCTGTTTTGCTGAAAATGGTGAATATCTTCCCTGGAACATTCATAAGTTGCCTGAGGCAAAATTTCACAGTGGAAACAGTGAGATTTCTCTTTACATAACATTCCTAGTACTCACGAAAGTCTAGGTCCCCCCCGCCCGTCAGATTAAAATACCCATGAAGCAGATGATGATGAATAGGCACAGCTGGGCTGTGAGAGGGCCTTTGCTGAAGGCCTCGGCCATAGCCGGACCGCAGCCCATCAGAGTTGCAGCAAACAGCAAGTGAGCAGTGTCTTTGGAACTTACTTTCGTCTCTTATTTTTGCATTTAGGTGGAGGCTGAAGTAGGCTCTGGTGGTGATTTTGTGCCTCTCTCCTTCCGTGGGGTCTTAGCAGTAGAGCAAGCAGAGTCTTCCTCATGTGGTCACCTTGAGAGCTGTATGGGAGTGTCCAAGTTATGAATTGGAGGTGTCCCAATCGTGTCATAATATATTTACTGCCTTTGGTTAATGATTTCCACATTTAAGAGGAGAGCTGATCACAGCTGTGGAGCTGTGGGGGAATCTGCTGAGCACGTGAACATGTGTAGGTGCCCAGGTAAAGCAACTTTTGGGCCTCAGGGAAAGGGGCCGCTCTTCGCAGTGCAGAGAGAATAATTTTAACAATACACCTTGGCACATTTCCTATCCACTGGGAGAGTTCAGATTGTCTTACTGCAAATATTTGTGAGCCTGATCCAGGGCCCTTTTTGCTGGGCTTTGTTTCAGACAGTGTGAGTAAGAGCTGATTTTGTTGGTGTTCACCAGAATAAAACAGTTCCTCTGAACTTGTTCCTACGTTTTACTGTTTGCTTATAGATACAGTGCAAACCTGGCTCTACAATATTCCATTAGAAATAAAGATTGCAGGCCCAGAGCAGCCTGTATTTAACAAAGGGTTATCTGTGCTTTCAAGTTAATTTGTTATTAAGGCAAGGTGTGAAATTAAAATGCAGTAGCTGTCTCTGAATGCTCTGGAATAAGAATATCTTTTGTTCAAAAGGATGTTAAGTGGACAGATGTCAAGTGAGATTTGGCCAGGAAGAGCTACTGTAATAAAAGGACCTTAGGAACTGTCTTAATTATAATATCTTTTTTAAAGTTTATTCTTTTTATTACTGATTTTTTAATGCATTACAATGGCTGTAGCTAGAAATAATGTTTGAATCTCTCTTAACTTTCACTAAATGAAATACTTACTGCAAAAAGGAAACCAGAGGTGTTTCTGAGAGCAAGGTTTGTTATGGGCCTCATAAGTGTTTGAAGCTGTCTGGAGAATTTGCATAAAAGCAACTTAGGATTCCAGATATTTCTGTGGGTCTTACACAGTTTTGATAATTCCTTTTCTGATGGCCTGGGAAATTATTGTTTATTAGCTTGCTTATTGCTATTGTAGGTAAAAAAGGAGAAATTACCATGCATGCACTTAGACCAAGGCAGATTTCCATACAGTTTCCAGGATTCAGCTCCGACTTTTGTCAAATCTTATCCTTGGAAGTCTGAAGTATTCAGTGGCTTTGTAATCAGAAGCATTTGTACACCAGATTTTAGCCTTTTCTATCCATTCATAAAAAGTTATTTTAAACAAAATTCTAGACCCGAAGTGGAAGATTTAAGGTATTTGGCATCAGCTGTGTGAGATACAGACTCTGGGTCTAGTTTTGAACTCAAATTCATTCAGTAAGCGTTTGTGTGATTAGTCTTAATGGGACCAGACTCCTTCCTAATTGGAGAGCTGTTGGACAAGTGCTTGCGTGTGTAAGGACTGTAGTCTGGTTGCTGATAAATCAGCCATGTCTTTTGAGCAGAAAGAATGAAAGCTCTTGAGTCAGGCTGCCATGAATTCCAGTTTATTTGAAATCTGATTGGAAAGTTTGTAATGTGACTCAGTCCACGCAACCAAAACAACAGCAATTTCTGGTGAAATTCCTCCTAACAGACTTGGCTATTTGCCCTGTCTGTCGTCTGCTGTGGGATTGGGCTTTCTTAGGTGACTAACTGTTGAGAGGGCCCAGAGTGGGTGAGAACACCTACCAGGAAAGGCTGTGAGCAACAGCTTAGGCTGAGTAAAATAACGGGGGTTTGGGCATCTGTGAAAGCGTGAAAAGTTTTGAGGCTTTCCTCTAGTGTCTTGTTTTCTCAAGGGAACCATATGGCAAGCTCTGAAAACAAAATGGATAATATTTTATGTTCAAAGCAGACGTCTAATTGCATCTCCCAACCACTGGGCTACAGCATATTTATGAGTTCTGTCTTCTGTAACCCAGCGTACCACTCTCATTTACACATGTGTGAAGCACAGTGGTGCAGCCACCACATCCCTCTGCTCTGGTGTGTTTGTAGTAGGGACCCAGATGCACACGCCAAACTTGCTTGTAGCGTGGGCATAATAAAGCAGAGGGAAAACTCTAAACAAACTATTTGGAGCCTGATTTCAGCTCCATCTACACTAACCCAGCTATGAATCAAGGAAAATTTTTGTTCCTTTGGGAACCTGTCCTTGTTTCATGCATGCCAAATGCAGGCAGAAACAAAGAGGTTGGAGAATGAAGGAAAATAAGACCAAAGGTCCTTGTTTACCTATTTATTGTTAGGCTTTTTTTTCAGAAAAGAAAACAAACCCTAATCCAAACACATAAATCTGAAGAAGTTTATCCTGATTCAGATAATAAATGCAGAGCATAATGGTGCAAAGTAGCAAAAAGAATGACTGTTCCTGCCACTGGATGCTTAGGGATCTGGATCTGTTGAGCCCTATCTCCCAGTCTTCCGAGCTCTAAACAAGTCTTGGGACTGAGACAGTCACTGATGATACAGTTGCAAGTTTTACCCAGTTTGATGTTTGTTTACTTGCTGCTTTGTTGTGTAGTGTTGGACAGTCTTAAGTCTTCACAGGTAGCTGAGGATCACCAGAGGAATCTACAATTTCTGCTTTCTTTTTGTTTCAAAGGAGTTGCATTCCGTTTTCTTCTGTAGTGAGAAGGATGATGAAAAGCTGGCAGTGGTCCTACAAACCTCAAAACCAGCAACAATAATGTCCTTACTGACTGTGACAGAACAGGCTACTTAATTAAATTTCTCTACTCTCCTATCTTCCTAGGGCCTATTCAAAAGCAGGTACTCAGAGGTTTGTTACTCCCAGCTGACAATGTGAGAAGGTTTAGGTTGGGTTGGAGTCCCATGTCACCAGCTGGGAATTTGGTACCTTTGCATCCCCAGGGTTTGTCTGCAGACATGGTCATGTTGCTTGTTCTCTGGGCTGTTCACAAGAATGATACACAAACTCATGCAAATGGGTGGCAATATGAAAGTAAAGAGATTTAGATTAATTTTGTCAGAGTTATGGTAATAAACATGCCATGAAAAATAGGCAAACAGTTGAGAATTTGATGTTAGATTAGGAATCTAAACTCCAAATGGGATCCAAGGGAAGAGGTTTATTGTTGTGCTCATTCAGAAGAGTAGCCAGACTGTATGTAAAATCTGAGAAGGAAAGAAATTCAGTAGCAGTTATGAGCAAGAAAAGAGTATTTTGTGAGTTGGACAAGGGAAAAAAATCTGATACTAAGTTCAGAAAAAAAGTCAGTGCGTGGAAATCAAATGCATCCAGGACAGTTAAAGGAGACACAAAGGTAGTTATTAGACAGAATGATATGGGGAGAAATGCAAAAAACATGAAAGATATGGCTTTTAGTTTTCACTTTTGAGAGGTTATAACTTCAAAAGAAACCCACTGAAACAAAATGCTTCTCCCTCATGCTGAAGTGATTTGGCCCTAGGTGCCCGTGTTCTTTTTATAATTTTGTCCTCTGGAGGGTTCAAGTCCTCCTAAAGCTCACTCCAGGCAGCCACTCAAGCTCGTTTACCTCAATGATTAGCGAGAGGCCTGCGGTGCACTGAAATGTTATAAGGAGCCTATCAAGGAGTTCATTGCGAGCCAGATTCCTGCCTTGGCAGCATTCCTCTTCTTGGTTTGTGAGATAAAAGGAGGATAGGTAAAAGTAAGCATTTCAAAGCAAGCAATTTGGGTCTTAAAATATTTGGTGAAATTATTCAAGAATAGCTCATTCATGTGAAAGTAGCTTCTGTGTATTGCTGTCCAGGTCAATGAAAGCTGAAGTCTGACGCTGGCCAAGCAGGTAAAAACTGCCTGTGGGCTCCCTCAGCTCCCTCAGATGTAATGCATCCCTTACATACCTGGGGACTCTCAGCTTGACACAGTAAAGTCTGTGGGGAGCAGGATCAGGAACTCACAGGCTTTCTGGAGTCAGCTCTACTGTTGTTTTGAGTTGGACTAGACTCTCCAATGTCATCCGGACATCACAACGTGTACTTCCGGAGTGCTGATGTGCCTCTGGGATCTCACTCTGTTCAGGCTCAGGAGCTCAATCCTTCCCAGCTGCTCACCCTGTGCCAGCAGCTGGCCTCCCAGTCAGCCCAGACCTCTTCCCCACCACAGCAGAAACCAAATGATGGTGTGCAGGGCCACCAGTCAGCTGGTAGACAATATATTAAATATTGGCTTCTCTTTCAATACGAAATTAATGTTCAAACATCCAAGTTTTCAAAATGGCTGAGATGTTGGATAGTAAGATGTAGGGAACCTGCCAGCTCTCAGCTGTGTTGCAGTCGTGCCAAGCCAGGGATTTTGGCAGAAGTCTGCTGCTGTGTGTGAACACACCCAGTACATGTTGGGTGACAGGGAAACTCCTGGTTGCTTGTTTAGGGCCGATAACATAAAGCTGTTTACAGGGGCTGAACACTTTCAAAACCAGCTCCTACTTAGGGCATAGCTAATGACCCCTCATCCTGAGCAGGCTGTGAGTGCCAGCAGATATGGACCACATTTCTGAAGCCCATAGGGCAAAGCACGGAAATCTCTGCTGAGCATCTGTGTAAGGACTAAATGCAAACATTTGTGGAGGCTTAGCAGGTCCTGTTCCTGAGAATCTGATTCTTTGTTTAAGACCTGTATGCCAAGTTGTCACATGTAAGGGCTCAGGCTTCAGTAGCCTATTGAAAAGAAGGTGCTGAGGAAAGGTTGCTAGTAAAGTTGCTTTCTTCAAGTGAAGAAGGAAAGGTAGAAGAACTGGGCTTTCAGTGGGGTTGGTTGCTAAGACTTTGGCAAGTGCAGGCAAGCTGAGATTGTGTTATCATTTCACACAGTGTGGTAAATGTTTTAGACTTAAATTGTAGAGATCATTATCTGCAATCTGAAAATACCTGTTGATATGCCCTCACTGAATGGACATGTCTGCATTGAAGTACAAAACAACCCTCCTGGGATGTACTATCTCCAACTTTGAAGGTGAATGAAAAGGTGAATAATCTATTGGACCAGCAGTAGTTTGGAAACCATAATACATGTAATTCATGGGAAATAAAAAGTGACTTTCTTTGTTGTGACCTTGGGCAATTTGGCAATTCGGTATGAGTCATATTGTTATGGAGAATTTCTCAGTTTTTTGAGGAAATTGGGCATGGACATCTGCCATCCGGTAAAGGAACAGGAAAGGATATCTACCCATAACTGGTGTTAATAAGTTTCAGCCACTGGTATTTCAGAAAGTCTGTTTGACAGAACTTGCAGAAGTCCAGTGCAGGGTGTTTCTGAGGCCTCTGTGAAGCTGGGTCATGCACCAAGTTGGTGCTGGACCAGCATGAGCAAGCTTGCACCCAGCACAAGAGATCAGGTGCAGAAATGTGAATGCAGGTGCCATTCTCCTCTCACGTAGCAAAGGGACTTCTCCTTTGCTGGACTGGGGAAAAAAATTCAGCTCCATCTTCAGTGTCAGTTTGAATCCTGTCTTTGTTTCCTGCCATTTTGCTGTAGGATTCTGTAGCATGCCGTGTGATTTTACTGGGCTCGTGAAATGTACATACTCCAACTTAAAAATCTGCATGTTCTCATCTGTACCCTGAGGATATTTCAAAAGGGGGGTGTTCAGAAACTGGGGAAGAAAGGTTTCATGAATTTTACAAACTTTTTCCTTTAAGTGCCTTTTTTACACTTGAGTGACGCTTCCGAATTACTTACACCATCCACTATAATTTAATGCGTTACACAATAAAGAGTATCTGCTGTTCTTTGTGTATTTCAATACCAATGCTTTCCTTATCTATTTTTCCCAGCTTGCCATTTCGTGCAGTAGAGGTTCTGTCATGTGATATTACTCCACACAGAGGGAAGTTGGAGAGCCCTGCACGCTGCTTTACTCCACTGGTAAACAGTCGGAGGATTTGCTTTGGTCATAAATGCAGGTTCACAACGTGCATCTCTCCTCTCTCTTGCATGTTGAACATGGCATTTCAACAACTGAAAATTCAGTGGTTGTCAGCTGAATCAGGATTCGAATTAATAGCTTGTGTATTTGTTTGGAATATTTTCAGCCCCAGTATCGATTGGTAGGCGTTTCAAATTATACTCACTTGTAAATGCATGTGTACAATTTTTGTTAACACCAGGGAGGACATCATTTGCATGCTGAGTGAAGGGTAGATTGTATTTCTTGTCTTCTAGATGTTATTGTCTTCACACAAGCTTGGTGTAGTATTTTTCACACTCTCAGAGACCTTTGCAAAATTAGGAACTGTTGCTGCATAAATATTCATGTTTTGGACTGCTATATATGTATTATCAAAACACCCAAACTGTTGCATTACAGACCACACCTGCATGCATCAGTTGCCTAGTTCCTATCCCTGTGGCTCTGTACGTGTTTTGCTATTTTTCTGAAATACTTTGCAAGGGGAAGTAAAGTAAGGAATATCTCAGGGTAGAGTCAGGCTACAGAGTAGAGTCATTGTTAAGAGATTAAGAGATTTATTCTGATTTGTCCTTTATCTTTGCCTTCACTTGGCAGTTCATTCCATCTTCATATGGTTAACTAAAACAGCTTTCTATCTGTATTTGGAAAGGGGTCCAGGCACACAATTTTTAAGGGGTGTAAGTAATATAAGAAAAATCCATTTCTTATGTCCCTGCAATACCTGAGCAATTAAATTTTACTTCCACTCTCTCACCCTGTATTTTTCCAGTGCCTTTAACTTCAGATATAGGTTTGGGCCCCTTTCCAGGAGCTGGACTTCTCAGTAATGGGTGTGATTTGTCTCACGTGGGAATCCTGAATAAAATTACCAATAACATACTTACATTCAATTAAATGTTTCAACATACACATCATTTAGGCACTCAGTAGGGAAATGCTCTCTGCCACGTTCAAGGAATGGTAATCGATACATGCTCACTAGTAACATGTCTGAAAATATCAAAACACTATAAGGAGCTAGGTGATGTAGATGACTTTGTCTTAGTAAATTGTAGTCTGACAGCTTCGCTTAGCCCTAATCAATTCCTGTCCCCGCTGTTCAAAGGCAAACTGTTGAGTGCTTTAGTTGCTTCTGACTCAGTGTCAGAAATCATGAAGCGCCCCTTTCTTGGGAGAGAAGCAATCTGGACACAATCAGAAAATGAGCAGGACGCATTGTCCCATTGAGACAACATTGAGAAAAAAGTTACATTGAGAGAAATAGAATCGCAATCAGGTCTGGGGGTGAACTAAATGGGTGTTTTCACCTCTTGAAATGTCATACACTGACACAGGCAGGGTAACACTGTAAAAACAAGCAACTCAAACAGCCAGTCCACAGAAGGGAAGTTTCAGATTTGTGTACGCCTATCAAGGAGATGTGAAAGGTGACCTGTGATTCTGGCAAGTTGTTCTGTGCAGGAAAACACTGAGCTTTGGCTGTGGAAAAGTTGTGTGAGTGCCAGGGGAGCCCAATCTTCTGGGCCTACAGAGCTTCACTCAAGCCCCTGCTTCTGCAGAAAGGTAGGCAGGTGGGAAAATGCGGAAAATCTCTCATCTATTTATGCTTACAGTCAACATGCTGAAGGCAGCATGGAGCAGTAGGCAACTAAGAGAGGTGACAGCAGGGTCTGTCCAGAGTCCTTAACCAGTGTGACCCATTAATGCTGCATGTAGGCACCCTTTTGGTCAGTGCTGAGAGATAAAGAAAGGTGAAATTTGTGCTTTTCCTTTAGATTTGAAGGTCAGGCTGCACTTGCATTTGAACACTGGATACATTTGAGTTGAAACATGGGTATAGGCCAACCTATGAAATACCAATAGATACTGCCCAGTCTTTGTCATGTGAATAACTTGATTAATGCCTACTTCTTTCCCTAATAAATTAGTCTCCTGCCTCCCAGTGAGCAGGTAAGGAGTGGACATAACGTTGCTTTTATGGCTGGAATAAAATGACTAAGATGACAAATGTGGGTGAGGGTCTGTCAGAGTTCACAAAAGAGCCAGAACCAACCAACCTGATTTCCTCAGCTGTCCATACTCAAGTCAGACAAATGTATAATGCATCCAGCTCTCTCTAACGTGTGTGTGCATCCTCCATGCTGGGACTACACTCCAGGATTTTGAAGTTTAGTCAGTAGCTGCTGTATTTCTGATTGTTTAGCACTTCCTGAAGAGGAGCTCAGTAGCAACAGGATGAATTAGAATTTTTGCCCTGGGAAAGAAACAGAGAAAAAATAACCAGACCGGTAGAAAGCCTTTTGGAATAATTATTATTTTATTAAGGAAAGAACTAAAAATATCAGATATGGGTATCTTTCTCTACAAATTGAAGTGTGACCTGAGAAATGGTGCAGTTTTGTAAAAGTTTGTTAAAGCAGATGTGCGTAGGAATGGTTTGAAACAAATTAATGGATGGAAAACTAAGCATGTGGAGAAATCAAAAACAGCACAAAGGTTTAAGCACCCTGTATGATATATACTTCTACTACAGAATGAAGCAGACTTTGAAGATGTCTTCAGTGTTTTATTATACGTCCAGCTATAAAATCTCTAAGAAAATATATCATTTCTCCATCTGCTCTCCCTTCACTTTCCTCTTCTCTTTCCCTACAACTGAGTGATACTTTCTTTGGGGGAAGGGCCTGGATTTAGACACATTAATTGAGGGTTACACAGTTTGCTCCACTTGCCATTTTAGGAGGCTGCATTAACATCCCACCTGGCAGTGTTGTTTACAAGCAGTTTTGCAACCTTTCCATTCTGCTCCCTTATTTTTGTTAGGCGTAGTGTAATGATGCCATATGACATTTTGAGTCTGAATTGATATTCTCTGCGGTATCTCCTCAGGCCTGTTATGCTTTGGGTGTCTGCATTGCCTGTTCAGACACCCACGCACAGTGTGGTTATTTTCATTTGTGACTGAATGCAAGCTGTACGCCGGATGTCACAGGAATATGTTTAGAGCTTCCATTGATCTCTTAACTACAAATAATCATTATAGCTGCAAAACAAATAGTGGATCAAAACTGTGGGAACGTGGCCCAGAAGATGCTGCTCACTTTTCCTTCTGAAATGAATGATGTGCAGGTTGAAGGTATAATATATAAATGGCTGAGAGGATTTTTGCAAGAAAACAAGACAGGATACCATTAGGCAAGGACAGATTGGGAAAAAAATTAGCTTCCTGTCTGTTCTTTAAAAGAAAAGGGTAAGAAAATGGTATAGGCAGCCATGGGAAGTTGGTTGGCTTGTGAGAGTCCTCAGTGCTAAGGCAATGCTCTCTAAATCCCCTCCTGTAGTTTTGGCTAAACACAGGGGTTTGATTCTCAATGCTGTTGCTTTGCAGCAATTGCAGTTTGCCTGTTACACCCCAGAGATGGCTGCACCTCCATCTAAACTAAAAAGAGTTCAGGGAATTTATACACATGTCCCATGTTCTGTGGGGATTACGTGTAAAACTTGTTCTTTGTCAGTTGTGTAATTGCAGGTATTGGTGAGCAAGGCATGGTTTGGAAGCAGAGAAGTAAATGCAACTGAGATATCGAGATGAGTTAGTTATTTGCTGGGAGAAACCTGGGCTTGGGAGGAGAGTTATTTGAAATTCTAAATCAAAATTACGTTAGATTGCGGCATGTGGTTTGCAACATCCTGGGTCCCTGCACTCCTTGGCCTTACTTAGGAGAAAGGAAAATTTGCAAGATCTTCGCCAATATGAATGCTATTTTTATGGGAAAAAAGGTGACCCAATGCTTCCCTGGAAATTCTGGTTCACCTCTTTTCCTTGCATGGCTTCCCTGGGTGTAATCCTGGGCAAGTCACAGGGGGCATGTCTGTGCCCACAGTGGGGATGGAGCTGTCCCTTGCACTGCTTCTCAGCATGTAGTCAAGCCCTGCTGAGAGTCTGATTTCAAAAAGAGCCCAACTTGAACCCAGCCAGGCTCGTGTCTGTGAGCATGAGCTATCACAGCTGCGTGTTGCCACGGAGGATGAGGTTTGGTCAGTGTCAGCCTGGGGAGTCTGCCGTTGTGCTGCTTCAAACAATCCACTCCTTCCTTAATGTCTCTTTGCTTTGGTCCTCCCTCTGTAAAATAATAAATTTAGCTTCTTCCAGGAAGTCTTCCAAAGATAAATGCATTGACAGATATGGTGCAGGTAGCCACTGCAGTACTGGGGAATTATTTATATATCCAAGGGTTTTAGATGTAGGTGATTGCTCGCTGAAACTTGTCTTTACAGAGCCAGGAATGCTTTTAGGTCCTTCCTAGCAGAAGGTCTGGTGTTTATTAGAAACTGGTGGTTTATGTGTTTTAAATAATTGTTCCCAATGATTCCTGTCTGGAAGAAATATGTAGGACATGAGCAGCCTTACTGGGTAGCAGTGTGCAGGGGAGCACACAGCCCTTGGCCCTGCCAGCTCCATCCTGCTGGCCAAGCACTTTCTGAAGCGGCGGTGTGACTGCTAATGGTGACAGTGGTGTATCAGTAGCACTGCTCTGTCTTTGAAAAGTGATGAAAAAGTTGATTCTGGAGTTTATTCCATCATATCATAATTGGTTTGGGATAATTATTGAATGTGCACAAGAGCAGCCTTTTTTTTTTTCCCTGGAAACGAACTGTGGTTGGTGTTGCGCTATTTTGGTTTGTTTTCTGCTTAACATTCCACTGTAAGTGCAGCTCCTCTGAGGCTTGAAGTGAGACAAAACTGAACCAAAGTGACTTTGTTTTCTCTGTGTAAGAGGATGGACACTGAGTGATAATGACATATTTTGCGTGTGAGCAGCAGGTGCGAGACCAAGTGTCTACTGCGGATTAAAGTAAATATGTTTTTTTTTCTATATTTAACTGATATGTGACAAAGAAACAATGTTTAAATGTCACTTTCCATGGGTTTTTGTGTGTCTGTAATTATACATTCTAATGTGCCAAGTAGCTACTCACTGAAGTTCAAATTTACATAGTAAAGTTGTGCATAACAAGGCAAACAAGATACAGTCTAGCATTCATCTCCATGCATCTGGGCTGCCTCCACCCAGCAGTTACACTACCAACAAATGAATGTTTTCTGCTTTCTTGAGTTCACATAAATAGCTGTAAATTCCTATAATTAACTATGATAAGTCACTCCCCACTATTAAAACAAAGACGTGTTTGTTTATCGGTCGTACTTGCATCCACCACTCTTAACATTACAGTGTCGACTGATGTTTTTTCACTGTGTTAAACAAAGCAGAAATATTCCTGTTGGGCAATGCTGGAGTCCCAGGAGCAGCCTCAAAAGCACGAGCACGAGCTGTCGCCTGCTGAATGCTCCACTTCTCTGCTGAAGGCTGTTTCTTTTCCTTGCCCCTTTCTGCTCCAAAGAGTGGAGTGTTCGGGTGGGGAGTTGAGGCTTTGGGGAGCAAGGCACGTCTTGGAAACAGGGAAGTAAAGGCAGCTGAGATATTGAGTTAGTCCTTATGAGGCCTAAAAGTAAAGCAGTTCCGAAGAGCGTCTGATTTTCCGTGTATCAGGCCTACATTTAGTTATATGTTGTTTGTAGCAGACCTGCTCCCAACTTTGCTGCCTAAATTATTTTTTCTGCTATTCAGATAGATTGTAAAATATCACAACTAGGTAGTGATATAAAAAATACTTGTGACACTTTTCCTCTGAAATCTGCATTGGGTTTTGGGTGGGGTTTTGGGTGTGTTTTCTGGGCTTTTTTTTTTTTGGTGTTTGTTGGGGTTTTTGAGGCTAGGGACACCAAATTTTGCCCCAGAAACTCAATTTTCTTCCCAATTCTATTTTTACTTTTTAAGCCTACTCTGAGGGCCTATTGGAAACTCTGCTTTACTTAATTCTTATATACATTAGAATATCTGCCACATTTTGGGGCTGTGCTCAGGTTGCCTCCTCTATGACACGATGGTTTTTTTCACAGCTTTTAATGTCTCAGAAGTAATACATTGTAAGAGATGCTGACCACAGAATTAAATTTGCACCCAAATTACAACTTCCATGAGATACTGAAAAGGCAGAGGTAAGATGGTAGGAAATATAACAGTTTTGTTTTGTCTAAATTTTCCATGAAGAAGTATTTCATAAGTTATGTCACATTGGAAAGCTGCTCGTAGATCTCTCTCTCTGCATGGAAACAAGTTCTTCTGTGGGCCACAGATTACACAGGAGTGGATGTGCAGTAGTGGCAGGATGCTGGTAGTCAGAAATTGAGGTCATTCTGTACTCTGGCATCTCTACACCATCCTCTTCCCAGCATGTGGGCCTGTTAGTTGCATTATGAATATAGTAAAAGATTTGCTCTCTAAAGACAACAGCTGTAACTCAGAACTTTGTATCTGCTGGCCGGAAGAGATTAATAGTTGACCATCTGAGATAGGAAGGGTGCTCAGAAAGTGCCCTGTGAAATTTGGAGCTGCTGATGGTTTAGTGGCTGCTAATAATGAAAAAAGTATGGAACAATTTTCTTTTTAGGTGTTTTCTTTGGATAGTAAAAATAAGTCCTTCCCATCATACTTTAAAGCAGACTATATGTAGCCGCTTCCTTTCTTATGGATTTTGTTATACATAATTACCATGCACGAGCAACAGGGCCCATGGATTATACAGCAAATTCTGTTTTAGCCATGCAAACTCCCAGTGACACTGTGGGCTCTAACAGCTGGGAAGATGTGATTACAGTCTTTCATGTTAATATTGGGTGCCTTAAAGACTGCTGAAGCTTGTTCCCAGGTCAGCAGAGCTAGCACAGACTAGCTAAGGCTTCACTAAAACAAAGAAATAGCGTAGAGGATTTTCTGTGAAAAATAGAGAAAAATAAACCCATCAAGTTTATTATAATGCTGAAAGAGTTAATTCTTAAATCTCCACCTTAAACCAAGGCGCAAGTCACTCCAAGATTCCCAGACTGTCCTTGTTGCTTGGCCTCTTGTGAAAAGTTATTAGTATCATGCTTACACTGATAGTTAAAGGCTCCAGAACTAGTTCTGGCCTCATTGTATTTATTAAGTACTGTGTATAACATGTGGCAAGAGATGTAACATGTTGTAGCATTTTGAATAAAGACAAAAGGGTAGAAGATGAAGCCATGATTCCTCATTTCACACTGAGAAACTGAGGCAAAGGGAGATGTAGTGACTTGCCCCAGAAAGGCCCCATCCACCAGAGATTGCTGCTCCTCATGCTGGAAGGGTGTCCGGGGTGCAACTGCTTGTAACTGAGCTTTTACATCCTGTAATGGGCAGTCAGTGTGTGGAGCTCAGCCTCGAGCTGAGTACTTTGTTTTTAAATAGAGCTTATCTTCCTGAAATAAATGCAGTCTCCTCTCTCACTCCGCTCTAAGCAACATATTGATAGATCAATGGAATTTTTCAGCTCTAAACTCTGTCTTTGGATAAAAGCAGGCAAAGGGGTTGTTTAGAATTTCTGCCTTTTAAGTCCTAGTTTCATATTCTTTCCAGGAGGGAGGATAGAAACACAACAGTTTGGGAACATGAGCTTTTTTCTCCTCTCAACTCTAGGTTTGCCCTGGGACCAGCCTATTTTGCATGAGCTCTGTACAGCTGTAAAAGGAAGAACTAAGAAAAAGGCCAACAAACAATAGAGTATAGCAAAAACCCACTTAAAATCTTACAACTCAGAATACCGCAGAGCCTCATTTGTCTGTAATCCTGTTCTATTTAATGGAACCCCTTGCGTCCAATTCTCCTTGTATTTTTATTAATCTTTATGATTTTCCCTAATGATCTTGTTATAAAGACATCACATCACATGGCACAAGGACAATGCACATAAAAAGTTAAGAATGCATTTAACTACCAGCCATTGATTAGTGTTCTTGATGAGCTTAAATACTACCTGGGAAAGGCTTTCTATCAAATGCAATTGGCTGCAAATGCATTAAGCTTAATGAAAGTCAAGATTTGGGTATATATTAATATTTTTCCTAAGAGGAAGTGCCCTTGCCATGAGAATATGAGCACTTGCTTTCCAGCCTCTTGTCCCAGTGGGAAGGGGTGGTAAATGGCAATGTGTGTGACTCCCCAGAGCTTGGTGCCTATTCCCATTCCACTTAGTTTGCTATAAATCAGGAGAAATACCACTGGTGTCAGTGAAATTGAACAGGTCCTGATAGTTCCTGTGATCTGCTGATGCAGAGGAGATGAAAGATATCTGTTGGTGAGGTCTGGGAAAATATCAATCTGAGGGATCCAGCAGCAGATTTTGGGTAGGGAGGGCAGCCTGGTATTCTCCAGATCATGGAATTCAGCAGCAGGATCAGGAACAGAGGCTAAGCGGTAGTAAAAGGCTTCACCAGACCTTCCCAGGAGCTCAGGTGAGATGTGTGTACAGTGTCAGATGCTCCATGTTAAGCACAGAGAGCACTGTGTGCTGAGAGAAGGATTTTGTCCTTTCCATGACCACCCTGTTGTGACAGTGAGCTAAACTACATCCTGCTGACTAAGAGCGCATATGAGACGTTAGTGCAGAGTAGGAACATGCTGCAAACCCAGGCACTGGCCTGCCATGAGCCAGTACCAAGTGCACAGAGCAACCCCCTATTGCAGTTCAGCCACAAGAGCCTGCTTCTTCTTAGAGACACAATTCCACAAGGACTCCAGAAGCTGCAACGTGTGAATCCACTGCCACCTCTTCCTGGTGGAAGTGGACGGTAGTGATGTCTTCAGCTTCCAAACTTGTTCTTTTCTGCTCTCCAGACTTACTTAATTTACTTATTTAATTTAGTTTGAATACTGGTTACCACGCATATTTTGTTTGGCACAATTTTTTCCAAAACCTTTCCATAAAACTAAAAATATAACACACTGAATAAACCACTCCGCTACCCAAAGAGAAGAACTTATTACTGAAACTCAGGAAAGTATATTGAGAGGTATTAATTTTAACTTCAGCTTCTGTCATAAAATTCTGAAAAACAAAAAAATCTGGAACATGCAATTAAAATAATTGTAGGTGTGTGGATGCCTGCCTCCAAGCAAAGAATTTAATAATACATTAAAACTCTTATTTTTGATTCTAGCAAAATGTACAATTATAGCCATACAAGCTGCCATTGCATCACTTCTTGGCTTCACGGAGGAAACTTCACCTACTGCTATTTCTACTACATGCCAAGATATTATTACAATTCTTACTTAATTTAACAGAGCAGTGGGCTCTCCAGTACACTGAACTGAAAATGACACACACTTTACTAGTAAGATGGTATTTACTATTGATTTATCTTGCCCTAGAGAGCTCTGGTTAGCATTCCAGTGATAATTGACCCTGCTTTATTTAACTCTTTCAGAAGTGCATCTTTATTTCCAGCGGTGCCTTGATACTAGAAGGCATTGAAATGCTAGTTCAGGTAATAAAATTGCAAATGACTGATTCACACTATATTCATCATTTTTAAGATTTATAAGAAAAAAGAAAAGTCTCAGGATATAATTAATTATCTCATCAAAGTAACAGAAAATTTTCACATTTAGGTTAGGGAGGAATTGTCATCTAAGCTTTCTAAATGCCACCTTTGTTATATTGCAAGCTTACAATTAGTGAGTTTTTCAAACTAATACTCTTCCAAAAAGATGCTTACAGGTATCTTTCAAACTGTATCTCTTCCAGTGTAAACAGTTACCACTGCCTACACCAGAAGAGGTATAGTTTCATCATATTCCTACAGATGCAGTGCAAATTAATAGTCTTGTACTATTCTCATACATGGAAGGTTCTTCTGCCATTTCACCAAGGTCCCTGTTGTGCCCTAAAGCCTTTTAGATTGTGTCAGACAGTGTAATGACAGGCAGCACCTCTGCCTACAAACTATGCTTTGCCAGGAAGACAAATCTCTTAAAATAAAGTTTGAAATGCTCCCATTTCAAAAACATGAGTTGAAAAGATCTTCCAAAACAATAACAGTCTTGTGATGGTAACTCAGTGTGCTTGGTCTTTATTGTAGAACTACCACTGGTTGGGGCATTTACTTCTGAGATGGGACAACGTGCATCCCTGCTGTTACCTAAAGGATGTTAGGAAGATGAAATAGAAGATACAGCATTTACTTGGGGCATCAAAAAAACCTTTATTGTTGAATTATTTTTTGGGTATGACAGTTCTTAGTGTTGGTCTTTCTCTCATCTTCCTTTTTACAAGACCTGTATATAGCCATTCTGAACATTTGAGTGACCTAGAGGCATGTCGCAAGTGAAGTAGCATCCTCAGGACCTCCATCTATAGCTTTGTCATCATAAGCGGACATGTGTGGAGTTCAGAGCAGCCCTAAGAGGCTTTTTTTAGTTCATTTAGTCTGGAGAGAAGGAGTAGATGTAGGGCTTGATCTGTAAACATGTGTGAACACAATTAGTTGTGCACACCTTCACGTCTAGTCGTGTGTGGGGGGGTTAGGAAGTCAGAAAGCTCCTTCCCCTGGACTTGGGGCTGAGGAGTGCGCCAGAGCCTGGCTGAGTGCTCAGGTCAGGTACCAGTACCCGGCATCCAGGAGTGCCCATCCCTGGGGTGCAGCTGCTGTCCACTGCCCCAACCACTCTCCCCACCTTTCCTCAAAGTACATTGGTATCTCCTGCTTCTGGCATGCAACAAATCATGTCCACATCCTTCTTTAACTTGTCCCATTGCCATTGCTCCTTGCAAGCCTAGATCTTGGCTCCCAGGATTAGAAGGAACAGAAGGATTAGGCATATGATTTCTTTTGAATGTTGCATATTTATACACAGGCCCACTTTTTTAACAGGTCCAGTATCATCCCTTTCTTTGGAGACTGTGGAGCATTGACCCTGCTTGAGTGAAATCTAAAAATTGCAGATGTCTCAGCCAAGTTATTTTCTGCTCAGTGCTGTTGACATACAGAACTGCAAAGTGTTGCTTTGCCAGAGAGGCGCAGGAGGTGGATGACACCTGGAAGACACTTGTGATTATCCCATGGCTCTGCTGTTGCCCCAAGGAACATAATTCCACTTCCCTCAGCAATGCCCTTCTTCATCATCCTGGGCTTATTTGGCTAATCCCAGAAGTGGCAGACGTAAATACCTGTAATTAACACTGACAGTTAATGCTTGTGATGTGACAAATGATTCCTCCTGCCTCCCTCTTGAAGCAATCCAGTAATTATCCTGATCCCTATTTTGCGTAATCGCAGTATGTGCCACTCATTTGCCCTCCTAACCAACAGTAACCTTCAGCAGTGGTAATGCACGCAGGGTTCCATCCATGATATGATCAGCCAGCTGCCAACATATGACTTCTGTGTGTTAGCAGTGCAGTGCTGGTGTTTAAAACACAAAACCATGGACTGAGAGATGCAACAAAGCAAGGGCAGAGCCTCCACACAGGTTTGCTGCTGTCCTTAGCAGACACAGCAGTGTAATGTTACTGGGCCAAGAAACTGCCATGAGGGGTCTCTAGCCACTGGGCTGCTCTTTCCCATTCATTCCCACCCCAGTGGGACTGAATTCCTGACTCATTGCCATCAGTGTGCCCACACTGCAGCCTCCATCATCAAAATGGTGCTGCTTGATAATTGCCCTTGTTTGTAGAGGAGGGAGCAGGAACAGCAGACACCGACTCTGCCACCGAACCTGACACATCATGCAGCTGCACCCCGAGTTCTGCCTCTCTCATCCTCACCTTAACTTTCAGGAGGAGGCAGGTCAGGCAGTGAAGGGTTAATGTGGAAAAGCAAAGAGCAGCATTGCTCCCAGGAGCTCACCAGAGGTGACAGGGTAGCTTGCTGCACTTCCTTCAAATATTGGCAAGATGGACTTTTTAAATGCAGGTTATGTAATGTGTTTGGGGACTATTTAAAGTAAATGTTATTGACAGCCATTACATCTGGTAGTATTAGTAAGTATTTAGGGAATTTTTTTAAAGGTGAAGTATTGACAGGAAAGGCTGTAACAGCTACTTCTGGGCCATTACAATTTATCTTCTAAATCAGTCTGGGTTTATGGTTCACTGACATGTTTCACCCTATTACCTACTAAAGGGTGGTTAATGACAATGTGTGGCTAAACATGATACTAGAGCACGTGTGACACAGCGTGTCTAGGATGCAAAGGCCTTGCAGGGAAATGCTCCTCTGAGGGAAGCTGTTCACAGCAGATCTTTGCAGGGCTGAGTCTTAACAGCTACATAATAGAATAGAATGTTGAATTTGACCTCTCACAGTGATGTCTTAACTTGCAAATGGGTCAAATTCTGGTAAATCCTGTGTGTAGGACAAACCTGGCATTACAAACTTCCGTTTAGTACATGGAGGCAAGAGCTGCAGCGGCTGTGAGTGGCCCGGCCATCCTGACTGGGAGGAAGCACAGGCTGGCACTGCCTGTTACTGTGAGATGCAGAGGTTTTTCTTTCAATTCAGCCCTAGATTAGTCATGAATAGAGGTCATTTTAGGGTTATTTGTGTGTGTGGGTAAAAGCAGTTGGTTACAAACAGTGAAGTCCCAAATAGCATTCACCTTGACAGGGGTCCTTATGCACAGCTTTGATGGAAATGTTTTTGGAAGCAAGAGAAAATAAGGACACAGCCCTGCCCAAAATAACTTTGGTCTGTAAATAATCTAAGCTAGGTGTCTTGATCCTTGCTGGTCATATTCTGCTCACCAATACTATTCAGAGATATTTTCTTTTGCATTTTTTGTTATTGAAATTAAAAGCAGTCAATATACCTGAATTCATCTATTTCCTGCTGAAAGGTATTTTCTTCTTCTTTATCCATACAAAAAAGCCCCACCTTTCCAACATGAACACCATAGACTTCGCCACACATATAATGGTTGGCCCAGATGTTTACAACAGTGAGGTTTTCCCACGAAAACAGCATTTCATTCCCAAGGTACAGATCTGCCTTGCCATCTCTCTTTTAACTTCTGACCACCAATTCTAGAGACTTTTTCTGGAATCTGGCAGCAAAGAGGCCAATTTATGTCCTGTCCCTTGTTCTTTCAGCATTGAGCTACCTTTTCACAGCCATCTTTTAAATTGCCAGATACCTCCCATTAATCCTGCTCTTGCCCTCCATTCCTGTAGCGTGGTGGAGTTGTTTTCCACTGAAAGCCAGCCTGCTGTTGGGATGCAGGGCTGCTTTGGGCAGCGAGGTCATTTTCTTCTCCTTCTGTTTGCCCTCGGTTTTCCGTAGCGCAGCAAGTGCCGTGCAGTCCCTCAGTTAACATTTACACTGCAGTCAGCATCCTGTGCCCTGGTCTATTTTCTGCAGACATGTAAATAGAAGCCTTTTGTAAACTTCGTTTAATGATAGTGCTGTATTATGGGTTGTCTAAGACAGTGTCAAGGGATCCTGTTTTCTTTTAACTTCACCGTTTGGGTAAGGTATAATCTACAGTACATCAACACAACACATCTCTCTATTGAGTGTTGAGGTGAGATACAAAGCTTTTAAAGCAGGCAGATTCTTTTGCTGTTTCTTGGTTTCCTCAAGCACTTTGTACATGAAAGATTGTTTCCTTATCTCTTGGAAAAGCTTTTGGATGAAATTAACCCCAGCGTAGAGGGTCAGCCTAACGGCCTCTATACTACTTAAGTCCTACTTAGAGCCTATTCTCAAAGCTTAAATTGGATTTGTATGGCGCACAAGGTGCATTTCCCTCTGTGAATAGGTAAAAATGAAAGATAAAATAATTTATGCTTAGTAATGATTTCAGTTCTTGGCTGAATCTATTTTACATGGCTTTGTATTGGGAGAGTTTTTAAGAAACAAGTCACTAACTACATACAGTTTTCAGAAGCTCTCCAGCAAGCCTAGGGAAACTGGGCCTGCCTGAGGAGGAGCTGGTCACCCCTGCTGCTGCTGCTGCTGTGCTTGGTGCCACGGAAGCACTTGTGTTATCACAGGTGCTGATAGCAAACAGGGAGCAGCAGGAAGAGGACGTGCCACTGAAGGCACTGATCCCATGCAGCTTGTCTAGGGGAGTGCAGCCTTCACCCCTCATCCCTCACTTGGCTTCCTTGGGGGTGACACACCCTGGGGCAGTTGACAAAAACCTCAATTTCTGACAAAATTCAGGGAACCAACTGCAGCGGATTTCTGAACACTTCTCAAAGAGAAATGTTGGTGGCTTCTCATATTGCCTTTTCCCTTTCAACCCCTGCTATTAAATTATACTGCTTTATGTCCAACCAGAAGAAATTTAGAAGAAATCTATTGGGAACTATCTCAACCTGCAATAAGTGTACTTACTGGTACTGCAGGAATAGTCTCAAACTATAGTCTCTTACTTTCCTTCTTGAGAAATCTAGGTAGGGCTATTCATTTTTTGATACCAGGGAAAAATAAATCCAAAATGCTACCCCAGTGTGAGTCTGTGGACATCACTGGTTAGGCACAGGTATATATGGGAGAATTATGCCCCAAATGAACACCAGAGGGATTTAATAAGGCATTTCTCCATCTTGGCTTTGTCCACCCAGCACTGCGGTTGCCTGGGGCAGGTTGCCTGACAGCTGCCCGTGCTGTCCGTACGTTTCAGCTAAGAATATGGTCCTTCTGTTACCAATTAGGTCAGCCTGGCACTGGTCAAGTCAGGCACTTGTCTAAATTCAGGTTGTCATTTTGGACATTTATAAATGGAAACAAAGCTGTGTTTCTCCGTCATGCATCTAAATAAGTTCAAAACCAATGCTAAGTCCATTTTAAGCATTGAGTCCACCCAGTAATCTTATTTCCCTTTTTGGTAAATTATCTTTCTGTTATAATGTGTGACCTCAGAAGTTTCAATGACAGTAAATCACTTTCTCTCCCACCTTAGGATCTGTGAAGCTAACCTGGCTTGACCATCTGGTTCAGGAAGTTCATCTGAATGTACTCTTATAGTAGAGGTTGGATGAGTTGTTGTAAGCAGTGTGAGTTATGTCCCAATATATCTGAGCTTCAGTTCAAGTGTGAGCTATGGAATTAGGGGCCTCATCTCTGAAAGGATGCATGGGCATGCTCAAATCATGATGCTATGGGCCTTCTCAAATCATCTCTGTCTCAATGTGGTGAAGAATTTGTAAGACCAAATTCCAATACTAGTTTTTTGGCACTGGCAAATCCTTTTCTAAGAATTCAGAGTCCAGGGCTGAGTGCTTTATAGGTCCCAAATAAAATTATAGAGATGGGCAGCTAGCACATCTGGGAAGGTACTCAAGTCTTTGAAGGATTTTGGTTCTTGAAGTGTCCTTCTGATTGTATCTAGTCTTTTGAGTCTCCCACACTCAAGGTAATATGCAAAAGCTCAGCTCATAGGAGCAAGCAGGAAAGGTTTGCAGAAGGAGCATCTGGCACTGGTAAAATACAGAACCAGGTTAGTGAATGTTGGTTTCCTTTCTGCAATTCAAGTATTTGGTTGTCATTTCTGTCTCATCCAGTCAGCTTATGAATGACAGATAAGGGGTCTCTTTCCAGTAAATCACAGCAGCAGTTGCAATATATACAAGCCTGCTCAGATACTGGTGGGAACCAAGCCATGGAGGAGTGGAGATCCACACTGACTAATTTGCTGGGAGTGAGCCCCACCCTCAGCTGGAATCCCTGTTAATGTAATAATCATCCAGAACTGGGAGTGTTAATGGCAAAAAAAAAAAGCCCTGGCAGAACAAGCGCTTCAGGAGGAGGTGAAAGATGTGGGCAGATTAAAAAATAGAGCGCCAAATTCTTGGCTAGAGTAAATAAATAAAGCTCTTTTGAAGCTACTGGCGAGACACCAGGTAACCTGACCCAAAATTTGTACAGGTGGGTGAGCCCTTGCAGGACAAACTTCCATAAGTTTGTCATTACTTTTAGATATCTCACAGCTGCTCAAGCCCTGCTCTTCCAGAACCTTCCTCCTCTGTTATGCAGAAAAGGGAGCAAAGTGCAGAAGGCTTCTCCTGTGAGATAGTGGTGTTGGTTGGGTGAGGATGGTCCCATCTCATTTTCCTTGCAGGTTTTTCTAAGCCAGCCCAGGTCACTGGCACACAGCAAACCCCACAGAGGGTGGTGCTGGCGTGGCTGAGGGCAGAGGAGCTGCTGTGGGAATGGGCAGCAGGAGCTGGAGGACTCTGCTCCCTGCCCCTGCAGCTGTGCAGGCAGGAGGAGCCCGTGCACAAGGCACTGCGGGAAGGGGTGTTTGAAAGTTGGCCTGACATGCAAAGAAATTACTTTCAGTGCATCCATCCACCTTGCAGCATTCCTTAAAGCTCCTAAAAAGACAGTCCTCCAGTAAGAAAAAGGAAAACAAGTGAACCACAAATCAATGTAATATTTGACTTGTCTTTGGCCATCCGAAAATATTTAAGGCTATTATGAATAATGTGGTGTTCAGCTTTCTGCTAATGTAACAGCTGAAGAAAAATGCATTTTGCTCTCTAACTTGCTTATTAGTCAATGGAAACTATAACCACAAACAGTACGGCTCCATTTAACCACTGTATTAAATATTAAACCTGAAACTGTCATTACCAATTATTTTCAATAGGGCATAATGGTTTGAGGGTTAAGTAATATGGACTAGAAGCCAATGGATCAGTCTAATCAAATGAAAGTATTCCTAATGGGATAGTGCTGTATGGGAAGGTGCAGTGATGCTGAACCTTGGTTTCTAACACTGGGATGATTTGATGTCAAGCATTTTCCTGCTTCTTGTTCATTCATGGCTAACTTACTGTAATGCTGTTGATGAGGAAAGTGATTCAGGGAGGCAGAGAGGCCAAAATCCTGTAAACTTCTAGATTTAGCATGTATGTCTTCTGGCAGAGCTGAAGGCCAGCATATCACTGCTTTCACTCTGCAAAATGCTTGAGCAAGATTAGAATTTCTCTACCTAAAGAGATGTAATCAGATTGAAACAAACCCTGTGGTGCCTGTACTTAAGAGGAAAGGGCTGAATGCCCTCTTTGAAGGTTGTAGATAAAAAGATGCTATTAATAGTTAGAGGTGCTCCGTTACAACAATTTATATTGATAAATATTTGTAAAAAGAAACTTAAAGAAAAGAAAAGATAAGAAACTTAATAAAATCCTACCCATATTAGAATAATCCAGTGCTGCTGGTCAGACACAACAGGCTGCATTTTTATGGCCAGGTTAGCAATCTGCTAGGGAAGGTTTTTAAGTGGTCTGTATCTACAAGTGTAAGTAAAAACATTTAGTGTCCAACTCCACTCATGGCAGCAGGAGGCCATGCAGAGAGCTGCATTCTGCTGCAAACTCCATGGCTCTGGACCTGCTCCTGTGTCCTCCAAAAATTCTTTCGCATGAGCTGAAGTTCTCTTCCAATTCAGACAGAAATTAGCTTACATCTTGGGCCTGCCCTGGCTTTGTCCATAGGCTGATGGACCTTGGACGTGGTGCCTTGGTCATGCCCTGAGAGTTGCCAGGGGGTGGGCGGGGGAGCCCTGCTGGGCTGGCTGGAGCAGCCAGAGCGTGCTGGTGATTGTCTGGAGCTCTGCATGCAGCAAATATCTGTAAAACATGTTAGATTCTCATCTGCCTCTTCTAGTGAAACCAGGTTTTGTCAGAAGATTCCTGACCAGGGCCAACCTTATTGTTCTCATGGTTCAGCTGAGGTCAGTAATGTATGTAATCTGTACCAGGGTGTGGATGCATCTGGCAAGTAATGGCAATACCCCAGCCTGTGAAGACTTCCCTCTGAATGACAGTGCTATAATTAAATCTCCAAATTCAGGACTCTGAGCCAGAATTGAAGTTTGGGAACTTCATAGAGGTAGGGGCCAGCTGTGAAGCTCATCTGGGGATGTGGATTGCAATTTCCCAAAGCCCTGGGGCAGTTGGGTTCTGGGGTAAGATGCTCAGGAGCTGTATAAAGAGATTGAGCAAAGATAGTGAGTTCTCTTTCACAGCACTAGTCTGAGTAAACAGGTTTGCAATAATCAGCTGTTGACAGATGGCAGCAAAACACCTGTGAGTGACTAAACTTTTCAGCCACTTAGTCAGAACTCCAGGAAAACATGGTGCTGATTCTCAGAAATGAGAAGCATATCTTCTAATATGTTCTGTATCTCTTGCAACTTTCTTCTTTAGCCACAATAAAATACCTATGGATGAAGCTCATGGAAGTTCATCAAATTCATTTGGCACTGGTTTATGCCTACTTTTAAAATATGTCAGATGTAACACTAATCTTGGTGCAACCGCACTGTAATTAGTGTTTGGCTCACTCCACTTTAGTAAATGCACCTGACTCAGCTATTTCACAGTTAGATATCATTATGCTTTGAAGCTGTATTTACCATCTGCAGCTGAAATATTTGCCTAAAAGTATCCCATAGACAATAAGGCATTGGCCCTATTGTGTTGCTAGTGATTGGTTTATGTAATGACCCAGATGCATACCCAAAAGACGACCATTTCCTTACAAGTGTTAGAGCTTCATACATTGTGGGATATGTTTCTTGACTTTCTGAAGGGATGGTTTCACAGGACAACAAAGAGGAGTTCTTAATTGGACCCTTTGATAAATTACAGGCTCCATTACAGAGCCATTTTAAAATCAGTATAGTGGGAGGGGTTTTTTTCAATTGCGTGAGAACAAGATGAAGGTAGGGTAGACAAAATAACCACGATATGCTTCACAAAGGAATCTGTGTCAAAGCTTGGCTGACCTCCAGACTAGACCCTCTGGGCTAGTGCTGGGTGTCATGTGGGGATGCAAAGTTCAGACTTGTACTTTTGGTGGTGCACACAAACCCCAGCATAAAGGGGACTTCAGGTCTGCTCCCCAAAGGACATCACAGGGCTTCACACCTGGTCTCTCCCACAGGCTGCCAGAAACCACTGCACAGTGTCATCAGTCTTCAAGAGTTCATCTCCAGTCTTACATTATTTGCTTAAAGTTCTAGCTTGTGGATTCCAATGGTGAGAAAAGTATCTCAATTTTCATGTAGAAAGAGAAGTTTTCATTCTTATGGTTATGGAGAAGAGCCTGAAAAAGGAACTTTAAAGGCTCACCCCCCAGAGCATTTAGGTGTGATTTATGTGTGTGACTCCTGTTTCATGGTTTTTCAATGCTGAGGGTTAGCAACACAGCCAGCTTTGTTTCATGAGGTAAAGCAGAGCTGGAACACTGCAGATAATGGAAAGTCCCTGGTAACACCGATACAGCTGGTTTCTGCCTGTCTCCCTGCTGCAGCTGTTTGCAGAAGGGCTCTTATCTGGGGCACAGCCCCGGGCATGCCCCAGTCCGGCCTGGAGCTGGAGTGCCTGTGGGCAGCGCGGTGTCTGTGCGTAAAAACCCATTGGAAGCGGGGATAGAAGCATCCCAGGGGGTGTACCAAAAGCGTGGATCTGGCAGAGGTGAGTGGGGCAGCCCCCACCTCCGTGCCCGGGTGGTTTGCACACAGCAGCTCATGGTGCCTGTACTTGTGTTGCCTGCACACCACATTGTCTGGCCCTGGAGAATGTGCTGATCACATGTTGATGACTGTATGGAGAAAATAATAAAATCATGCTTTTTCTGTAGAGGTCAGAGATTCTGACTGGGCATCATTTATGCCCTAATCTGTGGATCTGGGCTGCAGGCTGGGTAAATGGTTTGCTCACTGGCAGAGCCCTTTGCAGATGTGTCCTACTCATCAGCTGGAGTTTACAAGAAAATATGACCCTTGTGCATAGATCCCTGGTCTGAGTGGAGTTGAAATTTCATTCACTGCGTGCACAGAGGTGATGGACACATGATTTTTAGGGCTGAATTAACCCTTCAGCATTCAGTTTTGTCTTGTTACATGTCCTTGACACATATTTGGAGGGTAAACTGTAGATCAGCTTTTCCTTTATTATGATTTCAACAGCTTGAAGAACCTGTTCACCTGTTCCTACTGTGAGCTGATTTTTTGTCTGTGATTTTTTTCCTGCCACTCTTTCAGCACTTCTGTGTATTTATTAGCATCAGGATGCAGGTACAGTGCATGTGAAACCAGTTTTGAGCAGTCCATCTTTTGAGCACCATTTGGGTGCTCAACTTCATTCCTAATCCACACTCAGGTGTATATGTCTGCTTCAGGGACATGGCACAACTTGAGCAGAAAACCTGGTCCTACCGCCTTAAAATGTGCTTTAAAAGATATAGCTAGATGCTTTGTTCTTGCAAATAAGGCTGAGATTACAATGATTAAAATAAGCTTAATTAAGAGTATACTCAAATATACATAGGGTTTGATTTTTTGTGTAGAAGAATTAAGCCAAACTGCAACATCTTTGTAGTCTTATCAATGACAGCATAGGTATAAAACTCAGGAGAATTATATTTTTAATAACTACTTTCATGTGGCAAAAAAAGAGATCAATTTATTTCACTTGGTACATTTGCTTTATTTGAAACTTTAAATTCATCACATTTCCAGGAAACTATAGTAGCATTTTACTGGGCTTTCTCTTTTAAGCCACCGGGGAGACCATCTCTTACTAATTCACTAAAACAAGAGTTCTTTTTTATTATTATTTATTTCAATACCAACCATCACTATGACATGTGTGAAAGCAGCTTCTGTGTTATTAAACTTCTTAATAAAAATGTAGCTCCCTCTTCTGCTGACCCAGATAATTAGTTGTTGATTTTTCAAGGAATAGAATTTACAAATATGTGTTCAGAACTGCAGCTGATTTCTTTTCATTTTTCTCTTGGTGCATGGATTTGTGAATATCTGACCAAAACTCCTTATATGTTTCAGTGCTCAGAATTAGAGCTAACAGCATTAACTGGGTGAGCATTTCATAAACATGAAGGGTTTGCATTTTCTAAGCATATTAATATTATGTTCCAAAATAAAAAGTGCCCTAATTATGATGCTGCAATAAATGCATAGCATTATTTAGTTAGCATTTAAGTCTAAATTATGTTCATTCTGCTGGACAGGGAGAGTGTAGCCAGTTCTTTTCTCATGTTTCAGTCCAATAGTTAGCAAGTATTATTAGTTCATAGTTAGTTCAGTGCAAGCATTATTCAAAGGTAGTAATACATCTTGCAGTGTAGCTTTGGAGATGGCCCTTCTATTTAAATTGCTCAGTCTTATCAGTCATTAGTGAGTTCAGAGTAAGCAATCAAAAGCCACTCTGCTACAAAGTCCCTAAGCTTCCCTTATTACATTATATTTTAAATTATTCAAGACACCAGAAAAAAAGGGGGGAAAAAGGGGACACCCCCCCCCCCAGTAATTACCAGCAATAAACAGTCTTGGCTGTAAACTTCATATTTCAGGTAAATTTGCATGCTTTCACTGGTTCAGAACCTGTCTTTATCACAAGCCTCATTATAAAATGAGCATACTACAGCCTCTGAAGAAATCACTGTAATAAATGAGCTTTGCATTCACAAGATGAGTTCCCACATGTGTGAAAATGTTAATATTCCCGTGACCGAATTCAATGACATAATGAATCTACAGTGGAAAATCAGTCTGCATCAAGCAAAGACAGGCATAACTGTGCTGGGCTGTTCTTGGCAGACAGGACATTTTGTCTCTCAAGTTAGGAAAGGCAAATAATTGCAGTTGAGAGCCAATGTGTGCTAACTGGGCATTAAGGGCTAGATCCTGAGGCTATTTTATTCTGCTTGTTGCTACACCTGATTAAAAAATGTTGCTTGGGAGTAAACAGAATGAGAAACCTACTTGTAAAGGACTCTCAGATCCAGGATCGATACCCTTTTAACCTTGAGTCACATCAGGTGTGTTTATAAAACCTTTTTGTATAAAATCTTTTGTAACCAGATGTGAACAAACTCCTTCCATTCTTGCTACCTTTGGGAGTGAAACCAGCTAGAAGATAAAGACGATGCACTGGCAGTATGATCTCATGTCCATGCTCACGCTGGAGCACACATGGAGCAGTCACAGAATTGTTGCTTTCATGTGTTTCAGGTAGAAGTGAATCCTTGATACTATGCAAGTGATGAGAAAATTGAGTGAAAGAGTCTGTCCTGACATTCTGGTACTGAGAGTTGCAAGTGTAAGAATTGTGTTGGACACCATGTTAGAAAAAATTGGTTTGTGTGTTTAGAAGCAAAAGAGAAGTTGTGAAGCTGTTAGTACTAAATTTTGAGTGCTGTTCCACTTGGGACTATGATCAGTCAGCTATAAATTCACAACAAACTTATTGCCTCTGAGGTACAGGACTGCCAAACTGATTCAAAAGCTGAATGACACCAACCTTATAATATATGAGTGCAATTGTAATTCTTTTCTGAGACGGCTAGAGGAGCAGAAGTAGGTATGAAATAAGAGAGGTTTGTCATCCATAGGCAACTTTTCTTCTAATCCAAGACAGTAAGAATGGGAATTACCATATGCTGAATTTAGGAAAGCCAAAAACATACAATCCAATGCAGCTTTTGAAGAGATGAAGTCCCCTGCTGCTCTAGAGAATGTCTCCAGGACCAGTTTGGGAGTTTTAGTTCAGTTCAGTTTGGGGGTCCAGCCCACAACTCCTTAAGTTCAAGAGAATTAGACTGATCAAAACTTACAGGAAAAAAATCTGAGCTTGATACAACTCCTGTGAGCATATCCACGTTGTTGTATATAACGCCTGAGAAAACTAACCCTACGAAATATAATGCATGCTGAAAGAATGCTTTAATTGTTTGTGAGTCAAGTAGTTCAGTGCTTTGGCATATAATTTTGTTGTTGGTCCTTTAAGTCCAACAAGTATGTGTGTTTTGAAGTTCTGAATGTGCATTGCAGGAGCATGTTCCTTAGCTTTCAAGTTTTGTGCTGGTACTTCTCAGGAATTGGTTGATGAACTTTCTTACAGACTTAATCACATACCTTCTTATGGGTCACCAATCAGCTTCAGATCTGGGTTTTAAAATGTGCACCAGTCATACTACTGCTTGATGTAAAGAAGTAAGTAGGATGTTCTTTTGTGGTAGAGGAGAAGAAAAGAAATATATTGTCAGTAGCTTCATCATTTGGTACCTTGGCTGTCAGGAGAAATGTTTTGGACCTATTGTGGCTGACGGGTGGGAAATGTGTCATGTTTTGACAAGCAGCAGTCATGGATGAGTAGATCTAGAGTTCCTGATTCTTGGCTCATCTTTGTTGCCCCTTCCTCTAAGCTGCCAGTTATTCTGAGAAAGAATCCTTTTTCTCCATCTCTCTCTGAAGAAGCGTGGGGTGAGCTAGGGGCACCCAGTTGGGGTGATGGCTGGGTAGCATGCAGGGGAGCGGTCTCAAATGCTGAGCACCTGAACTGAGATACACCAAGCCTTCTTGATGTGTTGATGCAACACATTCATGTTTCACATGACCTACTTAAAAAAAAAGAAAAAAAAATGCAGCCACTCTGAGCCATAAAAATGTCAGAGTCTAATTGTGAAGGGGGCTGAACAAGCTATCATAAGATAAAAGCAAATGAAAAGATGTCTCACAGATACTTGAAACCTCCAGTGAAAACAAGATCTGGAGGCTGAGCCAAGTTGTCTCTGAAGCAGTGCTGCATGTCAAGAGGACATTGAAATCCATTGGCTTCCTGCTGCTTTCACTTGGTCTTAGGGGCATGGACATTTGTCAAGATAAATCAGGACCTGGATAAGCCAAGAGAGGTAAATGTGGAGCTGAGGTATTGTGCCAGCATGTGAGGAAAGATCCTGGCATTTCTTATAAAAGATGGCACGGGATTATATTTAACTGCAAAAGCACAATGCTTTGAAGTGCAAATATGAATAGCGTATTACACTCAACGATCTGAACGTTCCTATCACATTGGCCACAGTGATCCTCTTTGTAACATTTCACAAGGGGATGAAATAGGAGAGGGAAACTTCAGAGGGTAAAACTAAAGCATGTTCAGGAAGCAATATGGGCTCAAAACAGAGCAGCAGTGCTAGAGAGAGCTCTAATTGTGTTCAGGTAACTATTTGGTTAAAATAAACACACCATCTACTGGCACACAACTTAGGTGCAGCTTGTTCATAGCTGAATAGAACTGGTCAAGTTGTTGGTCTGCCCAAGACTTTCAGTTTGCACCTTGTAACAGCTGGTATGTGTTAGTTGTTACAGCTGAGATCACTTAAAAGTGTACTTAGTTTTTTCCTGAATGTTTTTTTTGTCATTCTACCTCTCCTCTTTGGTTTACTATCACTGACTCTGCCATAAATCTAGAACTATTCATTTTGATCAGGTTTGCTGCAATTCTGAAAGGACCTGCTTTGCTGCAACTTCTGCTGTGTTAGATGTCAGTCCAGCATGGATCTCAGTAGAGGGTGAAGTGCTCTTCATGTCCACAGGGGTCTATCTGCAGGAGGACATGCAGTTTCTTGTTGCAGGATTTCCCAAGACAGTCTGTGAATTTAGTGTCCCATGTTCTTAATCTCTTAAAGGGCCCAGTTCACTTAGGTGCATTGACCACTCATAGACCTTCAGAGGAACCTGCCCCCTGTTTTCCATCTTCCATTCCTGCTTTGTTTGGATTTCTGACATTGAACTGGGCTCATGGAGAGCTTTTGATGAGACAGCTTCCTTGAAGAAGACGACTGGCAGTGGGCCACCACTGTTATCTGCTTCATTCTCACTGGTTGAGCACTGTGAAGGATGGAAACACATGTGGAAAGGCAGCTCTTGGGGAGCTGGGGTACAAATGCCACATGCAACTGAACCAGCCATTTCCCACTTCCATTGAGAGAACATCCTGTAGGAAAAGGCACCATCTTCACCTTTCAGAGCCAGCTGAAAGCTTCCCAGGTAGCACAGGCAGAATGAACAGAAAAGTTTAGAGAGGGAAGGTCCCCCTCGCTGCAGCCCCCACCCCATGGCCCATGGCAAGAGGCAGGGCTGTGGCCACCCAGCTGTGCTCTGCTGGAACACCAATCCACCTGTGCTGGAAACTGCTGCTGCCACGTATCACTTCCCAGATACTGCCAAGTTATAATGGCTTTTCTCCTGTAGCCAAGCATCTCATGGGGTGTTCCAGTTTCTGCATTTTGTTCAGTGCTATCTTTACTCTTTGCGGGCTCCTAAGAGTAGTGCTTTACTGTCCTCTACAGAGCAGAGCTTCTTTCTCTTTGCTTTCCCGCTCTTTTACTGAATTTAGTAGTCTCTTCTTTGCAACCCATTTGAGTCCCTGGAGGCTTCTCTTAGCCATTGACTTCTGTATTCATGTCTTTTTGAGTTATACCCTCTCACCAGTAATTTTGTGACTTTATTGGATTCCTTCAACCTCATTCAGGACATTTCATCAGCCACCGAGACAGACAGGCATGCTCTGGATTCAGGCTTTTATTGACTAAGGCATGGATGGTCCGGTTATTTCAGGCTTCTGAAATTTTTATTTCTGAATTTTTATTTCTGAATTTACTTCTTTGTAAGTTTTAAGCAGGTCTCTGGCATCCTGGCCAGCAGTCTCACCATTTCTAATGCTGCTTTAACACAACTTAGGTCAAAGGAATATGAAGTCTCTCTGGGCCCAGCCCTCTGTGACAAAGGCTGTCCATACCCTGGCTTGTACAAAGTTTGTCATGCAGATCATCTCTTCCTGTATTTTGTAGGCAAACTGGGCAGTACAAACATCCATCTATCAGTTTTACATGCTGTGTCAGAAAACATCTTCCACATTCCCACTACACTGAGCTGGACTCAATGCATCCTGAAACAATCCATATCACAGAGATAATTACTTTGTTATATAAATATTAGATCTATCAGGCATCTCCCTATCCTTGCAAAGGTAAGGTTAGCAAGACTTGGGATTGCTGGAGTCATTAATTAGTCCATTCTGGTTCCTTCTCATTTTGAAATGGAGCAGGATTGTTAAGGGTCATTTATCAGCCCATCCCAGTCTGTAGTTATCAATAATAAATGGTCACTTGTCCTGGAGTTACAGCTCACTAAGAGCAAGACCTTTGGGTTTCACTGAATGTAACCACAGTTGATTTCAAGGGTGGCAGAATCAGACCCTTAATGCAATTTTGATTCACATCTGAACTGTAATCTGACAATCAAAAACAAAAAAAATTGTTAATATTAGTCCAGCATCATTTAAGCAGGAAAATAACTTCAGAAGGATGGTAATTGGGTGCTGAGAATTGGGTGTATGAGATGGAATAAGTTGAAAATAAGTTGGGTGAGAGAGAGAAGGAAATGGTGAAAAATGAAAAATGTGTATGATTATATTTCAGACATATGTTTCTAACCCCTTCGTAAGGGAAGGTTTTTCTCAGAGAAAAGTTGTAAACAGTTCAGAACAGTTCTGTGCTAAGTTATGGGTATTACAAATGGATTTAAGCTTAAAATTACCTCTAGCACTGTCTATGTCCCACACGGAGGGGTGTGGAGCGCACACAGCCCATGAAACTCATGGCCTGTATTAGTCTGGCCTTTCTGAGACATAAATGTACCAGGTCAGCCAGAGGAAAGCCTGGAGCCAAGGCCTAACTTAATCTGCAGGTCTAGAATTGTTCAGCATTGCCAGCTGTGTTGATCTTAGTGGAAATCTGTGAAAGCTTGGTGGTTTTTCTTAGTACTTTTATTTCTGAAAATAGGCAAAAATGTGATAGCCTCTCCATTTATAAAATAAACTTCTTAGCCTTCATGGTTGCAGAGAGAGATTTCAGATTGTGGTTAGGGCGAACACTAAGGGTTTTGACAAAAGCAGTCAGTGATAATACAGAAATAAATGTCAAATCTCTTTCTTGTTAGTTATTGTGATACAAGGCTTTTGAAAATTTGTGTTTGGCCGTACTGGTTACCTGAGTGTTGATTTCTGTTTAGACTTTGTGCTTAGAACTGGCGTTGTATAACGGTCAAGGACTAGCAGACATCATACTCAGCCTTCTGTGAACCAAAGTCGTGCGTGTGAAGAGGCGCTGTGTGCACGGGCTGAGCTCCGTGTGGGCACACACTGTGTGCTCGGGCTGAGCTCCGTGTGGGCACACACTGTGTGCTCGGGCTGAGCTCCGTGTGGGCACACACTGTGTGCTCGGGCTGAGCTCCGTGTGGGCACACACTGTGTGCTCGGGCTGAGCTCCGTGTGGGCACACACTGTGTGCTCGGGCTGAGCTCCGTGTGGGCACACACTGTGTGCTCGGGCTGAGCTCCGTGTGGGCACACACTGTGTGCTCGGGCTGAGCTCCGTGTGGGCACACACTGTGTGCTCGGGCTGAGCTCCGTGTGGGCACACACTGTGTGCTCGGGCTGAGCTCCGTGTGGGCACACACTGTGTGCTCGGGCTGAGCTCCGTGTGGGCACACACTGTGTGCTCGGGCTGAGCTCCGTGTGGGCACACACTGTGTGCTCGGGCTGAGCTCCGTGTGGGCACACACTGTGTGCTCGGGCTGAGCTCCGTGTGGGCACACACTGTGTGCTCGGGCTGAGCTCCGTGTGGGCACACACTGTGTGCTCGGGCTGAGCTCCGTGTGGGCACACACTGTGTGCTCGGGCTGAGCTCCGTGTGGGCACACACTGTGTGCTCGGGCTGAGCTCCGTGTGGGCACACACTGTGTGCTCGGGCTGAGCTCCGTGTGGGCACACACTGTGTGCTCGGGCTGAGCTCCGTGTGGGCACACACTGTGTGCTCGGGCTGAGCTCCGTGTGGGCACACACTGTGTGCTCGGGCTGAGCTCCGTGTGGGCACACACTGTGTGCTCGGGCTGAGCTCCGTGTGGGCACACACTGTGTGCTCGGGCTGAGCTCCGTGTGGGCACACACTGTGTGCTCGGGCTGAGCTCCGTGTGGGCACACACTGTGTGCTCGGGCTGAGCTCCGTGTGGGCACACACTGTGTGCTCGGGCTGAGCTCCGTGTGGGCACACACTGTGTGCTCGGGCTGAGCTCCGTGTGGGCACACACTGTGTGCTCGGGCTGAGCTCCGTGTGGGCACACACTGTGTGCTCGGGCTGAACTCCACACGGGCACACAGTGTGTGCATGGGCTGAGCTCCGCGTGGGCACACACTGTGTGCTCGGGCTGAACTCCACCTGGGCCATGTTGCTGGGCTGCCTGCTGAGTCTGGGGGGACACACACGGGGAAAGGACAGAAATGCCTTTGGTAGGCCCTCCTTTGGAGGGGGGCATTACACAGCCTCCGGCCTGCCTGCCCTTGTGGGCTCCCCACTGATTCTGAAAAAACTCCAAGTTGCTGTCACCAGGTTCAGGGCAGAGGGGCCCGTGGGAGGTGCGTGCGTGGCACTACGCTGGTGATAACAGGCCCTGGGATGACAGAAAATCCCAGGGGCCCAGCTCCTTTTTTCTTTATATGTTTTCTGGCAGGCATCATCATCATTCACTCTCTAATACAGGCCTTGAAATATTGACAGGTTTCCTGTTCATAAACATATTCAGAGCCCATTCGTTCCTGGGTCCGGACTCACCACTTTCAGAGCTATTGCCATCTGATGCACACGCTGTGTTTTGGTTCAAAACAGAAACAGCCTGATGAAATTTCTTGCTAAAAGGAAAGTTATTGCACATGTACATTAGTTATTTTTCATTGCCTCAAGGGGAACCACAAATGTGTGTTATTTCTAATTAATTGCTGGGTTATGTAAAGAGTGCTCCATATAGTGGAGCAGGATGCTTGACACAGCAGTCAGATTCCTTGCCTTACCCTGCTGAGCTTTCCACATTTTTCTCCCAATCTCGAGTAGCTGTTCTTGTCCCACTGAGCCCCGGTTGCAGTAGATGGTTACGTTTCTTTAGAGAGCAAATGTTTGTAAACAGACATTGATTTCCACAACATGAGCCCTTCAAGACCTCATTGAGGGATGAGCTTGGAGACTTCTCCTGAAATAATGAGAGAGAGACCTACTGGTGGCGGCATACAACTGTTTATACTCCCACAATCTGTTTTTGTCTTTAAAGTTTCTTTTTTTTTGTAAGACCCATACACAAGTTGTGTGTTTCCAGTCCTACCCCCATTTAGCATCCAGTGCCACTTAAGCCTGGGAAAAGTAAAAATTAGGTGTGAGTCTGTGCACTAGAAGCAATGGCCCCTCTTTTAAGGCACCTTCTGCAGGGGCAGAGGTGACAGTCCCAAGTGGAAGGACACAGCTTCCTGCTGTACACTGGCCACCCAGCTGAGCATGTCCAAAACATACTGATCTCCATGTCATGACTTTAGCTCAGTTAGTGGTGTTTATCCTGGCTGTCAGAGGTATGACTAAGTGCAGGATGAAGCCCTGAGTCTGCCAGATTATGGAAATATGTGTGTAGTGTGTTATGCTGGAGGAGGTCAGGCAGTGAAAATAGTCAGAGCAGGTACAGCATGGGAGCTACAGGGGCGGGGGGGGTCAAGAAAATGGTTTTCAAGGGTATCCCAGGTGAACTCACACCCTCACTTGCTGAGCTAACACATTGAAAGGGCTCATCCTCTCCAAACTGCAGGGAGGCAAATATGCATCCCTCCGTGCAAGAGTGTGACAGCAGTGGGAGTTGATCAGAGATGGGTCAGATCCTTAGGATTAAGGCTTCTTTTTTTTTCATTGCCCAAACCCTCCTTGTACTCCTGGAGAAGAATATCAGGAGATGTTTGGGTCATCTTTTGTTTCTGCTTTTCACTGTTTGCGAAAGGGTTCTGGTGTGACTGGATTTCTAGGCACTCCCATTATGCCAATAATATTAACTTTAACTGGTGTTAAACCTCTGGTCAATTATTGGCTCAGTTGTCTTTATGTTTAACTCTCTAACCCCCTCTCAGATGTTTATGGACTTGCTTTTGCCTTTGCTGAGCAGTATACTGTGTGTGTAATAGCCACTCCGTATACCTTGGGCAAACATGAAAAACTGTTTTAAATACTGTGTGGAAATCCATATGTTGTCTGGAATCCGGCTTTGCTTTTCATGCAGAAAGAGAACAGAAGAAACAGCATGTATTTATTAAGGCCATATTTCTTCAGATAGCTTAACCTCTGTTTTATAAATTGTATTTAACATCAGTATCATATTCTGTCTTAATCTACTGTTGCATTTTAAAGTCTGTTCCCATGTCAGTCTGGAGTGGTCCATGCAAATCAGTCCAATGGAGAGAAAACAGCATAGTATTATGTAGTGTCTCTTTAGTGTTATATCCAATTTTATGCTTTGTTGAGAGCAGAAGTCACACTATAACAATCCCTCAAAGGCTCAAAGCTAAAGGAACATTAATCAACAGCAAGAGTAAGTGACTAAATATAATGTCCATGTTGGAGGAAAGGAGTTTTGTATCTGGTTCCATGCACTCCATCTGATGCCTGGGACTTTTATCAACTAAGGCTGAGGGGGAATCTTTAAAAAGAAATATTTGAGTAAGAATGATTTATCATGTGACTGAGATGAGTCCACTGGGAAAGGTGACTGGCCAAGTCCATGTTGACTAAGTAGATCAAGAAGGAGTGCCACAGATATGTCTCAGTTTTAAATGCCTGTTGGCTGGACTCATTAATCTGCTAAATTACCCAGCTCAAATTGCTTATGTGTAAGTGTTACATCAAGGTACACTATTTTGTATTAGCTGCCATATAAAAAGGAAACAGCCACCGAAGGTAGGAGAGAGTGAGGGTGAATTATTGGCTGTTAAATAATCCAGCAACAAAGTACTTACTCATGGGGAACAAAAATTGCCGAGAAATATTCACAGGGGTATCTGATAATGTCTAATTTGTTCCCAGAATCACACATCATTGTTTCTTCATACTCTGGAGAGAGGCAAAAACAGCACAGGAGAGAAACAAATATACACACAGACACACAAATATTAACAGGCACGGGATCATAGAGTCCAGTATTAGATCCAGAATACAGTGAAGACACAGCATAAGAAATGTTTATTATGAGCAAAGATGAAAAAACTTGACATTAGGGCTGGCTGATTGCAGTTATGAATAACAATTCTTAAATCATCCATGGCAAACTCTTCTTACAAAGGAAATGAATTGTTGCAACACAATACATCCTTGTTGTATCGATATGATTATCTAGTTATCCATAACATGTTGTAATTTGTTTTGATTTTTAAGTGTTCTTTAGTGCAAAGCCTTAATGAGGCTTCTCTAAATTGATTAGGAACTGCAAGATACAGCATGGTTCACAGATTATTTCAGAGAGCTGTCAACATCCTGTGACTTTCATTTCATTGGATTTAATGATCGTTGGAAAAGGTGTGCATTACAGCCAGATACAATCACATTTGTCAGCATGATCCTTTTAAGTGCAATTCAATTAAAGTGTTATTCTCTAATTTTATTATTGCTCAAGCTGAGTGCTAATGCTAGCTACCAATAAAACTACAGGTAGATAATGGTATACAATTTAATTTAACTAATTGGAGTTTAGTGATCTAACATGCTTTTCATATCTTAATTCTTTGAATAATCTTTGATTTTTGCATCTGGTACAATTCTTTTAATGGAAAAGGGCAACTGAAAACATCAGTTACATTTGAGATTAAATTATCTAGTAACATCTGCCTTTAACAGTGTATCAGTATGCATGTGAATTTTCCTCTATTACCTGCCACTTGCATCCATTTTCCATTGTCAGTGTGCTTGACCTTGAAATTAATTTATCTAACTGTGCTTACATTCCTTATTAAGTTAACTGCAGACTTGGAGTGCCAGAAACATTCTCACCAAGGGGAAGCTGGCTAGATGACAAATTAAAGGGTCAGGAGCAGAGATAAACCAGTCCCTTCAAGTAGACAAAGCCTATACTTTTTCCTGATTGGGAAGAGTTACAGATAAATAAAGGACAGATGCATGGGCACATAAATACACTGGAATAAGATTATTTGATTTACTTGTAAACTCCTTACTGCTGCCTTTCAATACCGATGTTTTTTAGTTGGTTTCTTGTATTTGCTTTATTTTGGGACATGGATATTAAGACTTTTAACCTGGGGAGGCTAAGTTATCTTCACTGCAAATTTATAAGAGGAAGTTCTATGATTGCAGTGCCTCAAGCTCTCTCAGCTAGTTCAGGTGTTTTACTGTGAATTGAATGAACTTAAAATATTTCATCAAGGCACAATGAGAACTGATCTCCAGGATGGTGTGCTGCCCTGTCTAGAGACCATGTGGCTATGATCCCTTGATGTCACTGTAATGTTTTGACTTAGGCAGACTTTTCTGTATTTTTCTATAAAGAAAATGCAAGAAATTTAGGCCACATCTCATCTGCAGCAGGATGGCTTTATTTTGTACTCTCTCTGCTCTCTCTTTTCCACAGAGCCCTGGTATTAGTGCAGAAAAAAGGTTTCAACTGTGTTCTCACTTTCTGACAGTGACAAAGCCATTAAGTCACTCTTTGTCCTAGAGTCACTGTAAGTGACTGCAGTGGCAGAATGTCCACAGAGCACTGAATTTCTCTGACGACCTCTCTCAGGTACTTGCAGCAAACCCATAACTCCAATAAACAAATCCATGTCTATCTTTAAAGAGTTTGTGACATCGGCGTGACAAAGCAAAGTGCTATCATTCTCAAGATATAGATGGCAGTAAAGGCACAGGGGAGCACAAGGAGTTGCCTAAGGCTGTGCACAAAACTTGTGTGCAGGTCGTGCTGTAACAACAGAAGAGTAATGGCACAGGAAAGTAACCCAATAACCCAGGTCTCCTCCTAATAGCCCCACCACCAGGCTTCTCCTGCAGCAGTGTCATCTATAGCCAAAAAGTGAATTCTCCTTTTTCTGCTCTGCTATGTATGGATTCATGTTCTTCCCTTGAAGCAGCTTTTAAAAAGAGATCAAAAGTATCTATAAGGCCCATTTCTGGATGCCATGGACTTTTTTTTTACCAAATGCAAAGAGATTCCACTGAAAAAAAGCATCATCTTTTTCTCCTCCATGTTCTTCTGCTATGATATTTCCAGACAGAACGAGCACAAAGACCTTTTCCATATGTCCTTACTCAACTGTGTCCTCAGTTTCTAGCTACACTTGGTTACGGCAGACTTTCAAAAATACATAATCCAATATCTAACATCAGTCATTTGCCTAAAACCATCAGATCAGATAGTTGGGAAATCACAAAGTGTCCTTCTTCCTGGTGTGAGTCATTGCCTGCACTTGACACTGTAGATGATTTGAGTCCAGATTTCAACAGCTGGCTTCTACTTTAAAGAACAAAAAAAGGGGCATAATGTGTAAGAAAAGTAGCATTGATGTCAGAGGCAGGGTAAAGGGCTCACTCTGCATGCACATGTTAGCCTTTGTTTGGTTCATATGTGGGAACAGGAATACTGGCTGCCATCAGGGACTTGGCATTGGGATAAGCATGAGAAAAGTCTTGAATGTAACTGAGGCTGCTGATTGTTGATGCTGAAAATTCACTGATTATTGTCAAATATGTTGTGTTTAAAAGTCTTGACAAGAGATACATTCTGTTCCTACTATCTTGCAAAGTCATGACACTGCTGATGTGACATCACTGCTCACATGTATACAATTAACTGACTTAATTATCATAATGCACTATTTAAGTTTTCCTACTTTTCCTGCTGTGATTGTAGAATAGGCTTTGAATTCCCAGGACAACAGAAGTTGTCCATTCTGTCATTTGTTCATTTTGGCTGCTGTATGTGATGTTAGTTACTTGATTGTTTTTAAACTATGCACACTTACTGGCAAAAGTTTCATAGCTACCTTAGCAGCACATCATTTGGTGATGCTGAGCTTAGCATGTACTATCCCTCAACTATATTCTTAAAAATAAAATTAATCAAGACATATGTTTCCTTAAAAAGGCCAAGCTGCGTTCTATATTTATAGTATTTTAATGACAACAAATTCAAATAGAAGGGTTGATGGGCCTTTACTAGCTGTGAACTTAGCCTAGAAACTAAGAACTATGCTGGGCTCTCTCTGGGGTGTGCTAACCTGGAAATAAAGATCCTACTGATCAGATTCACTTCTCCTTCACCCAGCACTGACCGTGTCCATGGAGCGACTCTTTTTAAATGAAATGAGCCATTTAACTACCCCAGTGCTGGATGCTTTGGTCTTTTCTCCAAAACCTGAAGAGAAAGATATGCCATTAAAATGATGGATCTTCTTCCTGTTTTCTTGACTACAAGGATTGCAGAAGGATCCTGCAGAAAGGCTTGAATTTTGAGTGCTGGTTAAGAAACAGAAAATTTTGCTTTTTGCCATACTCAGGATTTCTGCTCAGGCCACTTGAACTGTGGGTAATACTGAACTATTTCAACAGATAATAATACATACCTGTATATAACTACAACCATAACTGTTTCTTGAATTGAGATGTATCTTACTGAAATATTTTTCTTTATTTTATGTAACAGTCCAGGTTCATGTTCAGGGAAACTCTCAAGAAGCAAGAAGATACAAGTTTTGTAAACTAAACAGTGATATATTCATTCTCACTCAAAAAGTTCCATTTAGATTTTCTGCCAGGGATAAATAGGGGAAATGTATTTAGATCTAAGTACTTTGTCGTGATGCAGTGTAGTCTGTACACCAGACCTAGCAAACTGTTAAATGATGCCATGGGTGCTGTGCTAGTGGAATTTCAGATGAGGTTTTATTTCATGTATATTAGTTTTTTGTTTCTTCTATATTTTTCAGAAGTGTTTTATTGTTTCTATCAATTGCAAGAGTACATAAAACATTAATGATGAAGCAGTAAAAGAAATGATCTCCAAATATTACTGCAGATCCCTTGATAGATTTCTGTGCACTCTGCAACCTTTGTCTGAGCTAATGAAATAACCAGCAGAATAATTCTGGGGATGCTTACAGATATGTGATGCTATTTCCAGAATGTATTTTTTTTCCTTAAACCTCCTAGGTTTAGGGAAGGAACCTCCTTTGTCTAGGAAGGAACCCCTGAGCCATTTAACCAGGGAGATACCAGACCTAAAACTGCCTACAGTGATTAACACGGTAACAAGAACAGAAATGGATGTGAAGGCAAGAAATAATCAAGAATATAGCAAGCCATCATTAAAGTTCTGTATAAATAAACAGAAGTGAAATGAAATGTTTGGTGGGTTCTGGAACATCTGCTTTTATAAGTCATCGTTAATATGATAAAGGCAGTCTATTTTTCCATTCAATGGGTTATGTATATTGTCTCGTACAACTTGTGGTTGGGGAAGTTTCTGTTTGCCATCTGAGTCTTAAATATGCTATTCAACAGCTTTACTCTTAGTGCCTGACTAAACTCTGCAGCCTGAAAAACATGTGTTTTCAGAACCCAGTACTTTTTGTTTTTAATCCGACTGGTTTGTGTTACATTAGTACAGCAAGGTCCCAAATGGATTTGGTGCTTTGTTGGACTGAGCTGCAGTGCAGAGTAAAAGAGTCTTTGCCCTGAAAAGTGTAGCCTTAAAGGGAGAAAAAAATTAATTTACTAGTGCTTAAAAAAGGAGGAAACTGAAGCACTAACTGGTAAAATGACTGTCCACTACTTCACTTCCAGCCAAAAATCTGCTGAGCAGAAAATAAGATCCAAAATTCTTGCTGCCCATGCAGTGGTTCCTCAACAAAATGGAGCTTTGCTGTCTTTGCTGCCCTATCAGGAAATAAAATACCATTATACATAGACTCGAGTCTTTTCACCATTTTAAATACTCCAAGGATGGGTAGGACTTCTAAGTATTCCTAAGGTAGAGGTTTAGCTGATATGAAATGTAAATGTGTTTCCAAATACAATCTGATAGCACATCCACAACTTTGACAGAGAATTTTCAAGCCCCTGATAGTATTTTAGCTATTTAAAGAAGTAAATACCAAATGCTTGCAGGAATTAATTAACAAGAATATGCAATCTGTAAGGGCACTGCAACAGCCACATCAGAGACAGAAGGTCAAAGCCCCATTAAATTGTCCAGGTGATCCTGCCTCAGCTTGGCTGAGGTACTTGGTACTTGGCTGAGAACGAAGGCCGGGCAATCTGTGGTGAGAAAACTGATCTCAAGCCTTTGCGTGCTGTCCTTCGGCCCCTGGGTTGCTGTCCTGTGTTGTTAACAGCAGTACCGTGGCTCATTGCAAGGATGCAGGCACTGATCTCAGCTGTCGAGCAGATCAGACTCTGAGAGAGCCGGGAGGACCTGGAGGGGTTTGCAGATGAAAGCCACGGGGTTGAATTGCATTCAGAAGCAAACAGCCCCATGCTGGGCTCAGATGGAACCTGCTTAGCGTATCTTGTAGCTCTGCTCACACAAAGTGCTTCCTCTGGGAGGCAGGAATTGGTGTTTGCTGTAGGGTAGGAGAAGACCTGTGTCACCTGCACTGGTGGCGGTAGAAAATGCATTTTTGGGAAACATGACTATAGGTGGGCTGTCTCAGCTCTAGACTCACTCTCTCGGGGTCTGGGCAGTCCCCATGGCTTGAGCTGCCTCAGGTCATGCTAAGTTATTCCAGTGGGCTGTGTTCACACAGATCTACAGAGCTTGAAGGACCCAACTTTGTGTGCATGCTCTCTAGAGCAGGAACTTGGCCGGGACTCAGCCTTGTGTTCCTCTGTGCACACAGGCTGAAGCAAGACAGGAATTGGCTTATTACAGTGAGCATTAACTCTTAGTATTGACTATTAGTAGAATTAAGTGAGCAATTTATTTCATTCTTGGAACATATTAGGATGCTCTTGAAGTAAAGCCCCTATCTACTAATGTAGTACTCAGTGTAAACTCTGTCATTTCAAAGAAATTTTTCCACTAGGATTGGTGTTTATTTTAATGCTGAGCTTTTACCACAGCAGGGCAAGGAAAGATGCAAACACTTTCTGCATGAAGGTATTTGCTGCAGTTGAGACACTGAAATTTTCCTGCAGCCAATACAACTTCTGTCCTGCCCTGGTGATGACATGGTCTTGCAAACCTTCCCAGAAGCACAGACCTCTCTCTCTGAGATGCAGTAATTCCTGGAATGGTGATACTTTAAAGTGTTTTCTGGAGGTATCCAGAGTGATGTAGGTGTATTTTAGGACACTTGTGAGCTGGCTTATTTCTGAATTGTGGTGTTGTATATTTTTGTTTCTATTTTTAATCACTGTTCTGGTTTGCAGAGAAGTTTTTCATAATGTCGATGTCTATTGAAACACATGCTGCATGAATCATCCACCAGAGCAGTACTGCTTTTGAAAGCTGTATCAAGTCTGGGTATAATGTCAAATTATAGCAGTAATGACCAGAAAAGAGCTGCACCCTTGATACTGTTTCCATTTGATTTGGTGTCCTCAAGTTTTTTAATTTACTGCTTATATTAGGAAATTCCCAATAATCTCTGAAGAGTGGCAGGTTCTCTCCTCTCCCCTGATGCTGAGGCAGCTGGGAGCCAGCCCTGGGCAAAGTTTGGAGTAATCTCAGGGCTGTTGTAGCTGGTGTTTTCAGGGAAGGTTCCAGAGGGGTTGCTTTTTTGGTCTTAGGTTGCCAGAACATCGGAAGCTTGTGTGTATGCCCTGACATCCCTGCTGCCGGGGGCTGGGGAGGCTCACTGCCTGCACGGGCTTTAGTGCGTGGAGCAACACTGCCAGCAGAGCAGGATTTCCAGGTCCCCACTGGCAACAACCTGGAGCACCTCTGTGTGCTGACTCAGCCGTGCCTCCTCCCAGGTGGGCTCTCTCTGAAGTTCCGCTGCCATATCACTGAACACTAAGTAGTTTGAAGCGAGTTGTCTTTCTTTCTTTCTTCCCCAGGTCATTAGCGTAAAATTCAAAGAGGTTAAAATGTTATTCGTCTCTAACACTATGAGAGGACAGAGGCCTGGCTAGCCCAGGTAATCATAGCAGAATTCAAAGCCCATGGTTGTGCTTTCAAGCAGCAATAGGTTACTCATTACTGCAGCTTTGAACAGCTTCCCTGTGGGTTGTGTGCGTCTCTGCCACCAGCACTACTGGCACTGATCAATTAGTGTCACAAGCAGTTTTAGAAAGGCCCAAGCAGGGAACGTGTGTGGAGCTATTCTCCCACCTGCTGTTCTTACTGGTGAAGCTGGAGGGATCTGGCCTGCTGGCATGGTATCTCTTTGAGAGCTAATTAGTTTGGAAGATTACAGAAAGCAGGATATATAAGATGCCTGATCAATCTCCTCCACAGCCCTGTAAAGGGAATAGGTAAATGTCATTTTCATAACACCAGCATAAAAATTGAGGAGTCGAGGCCAGATGTGCTCCTTGCCACGGTTCACAGCGGTCAGATCCAGGAGCATGGCGATTGGAGCAGATTCCTCTCTGGGAATATCTGGGGTGGGGGAAACTGCTCCTTTTGGAGGGAATCCTGAGGAAGCATAAGCGGCGGGTGACCATGGTGAGCACAGGAGGAGAGTCTGTGTACGTGGTGCGCTTTGAGCCCACTGGAGCCAGTGCTGTCCAGAAGGACCCCATATGAATCCCCTGTGCTCTGTCCCTACCCTGGTTCTCTAGCTGCAGTCAGACTATGCCCCTCACTTTTCCAAATGCTTCTCTCCCATTCTGCTTTCTGTAGCCTGTGCTGTTTGGCTGCTGGTGGGGAGCTCAGTGTGCTTTGTGCAGTACCTCTCACCAATTGGGAGGCAGGGGGTTCATGCTCCTGCCTCATTACTCAGGTCAGTGGGAATAATGACAAGGTTTTTCTTAGATGTGCATTCAGAGAAGTCTGCAGTTAAGATTCTATCAAAAATGAAAAACAGTGTGCAGCAAAATAATTATTTTTGTAAGGCTTTTCAGATTTTACCGATGATGAGGGAAACAGCGGGAGTTCACAAAGGGAATATATTTTATTGATGCTGAGGAATTATTGCATCAGTATTAGAACTTCAGGGGCATGTAAATGTTCAGGACAGTGAAACATTGCATTATTATGGAAAAATTGTGCCTTTGAATAAGAGAGAAAAAACATCGAAGTGTTGTAATGACTTTCTATGACTGTATGGGTGATTTGGAAAAATGCTGTTGCTGAAGTGGGTCGTGGGCAATTCTTCATGTCCTTCCTCTTATGTCATTCAACTATAGCTCTGGGATAGGTCTAAAAAAAAGATAATTTTTCACCTGCATTTAAAAAAACCCAACAAGAGTCAGTGATTATTGAAGAATGAGTAATTAAAGATGAGGTTTACTTGAAGTCGCTGTCTGGAATTTGTGGTGTTCTAAAATATTCCAAAGTTTTTTGTTTTAAAGAAGAAAGGAGAATTCTTTCTTTTCCTTTGCCAGTGTTCCATTTCAATGTTCCAGTCTAATAAGCAAAAGCCAAATTTTGTTTCCTGATGGATCAAAGAAAGAATGCCCAGAGCAAGCCTGTGTGAAGTACACAAACCCAGTGCCTTGCTTTGCAACCAGCAGCACAAAATGCTTCCCTCGAGGGCAGCATTGGACAGTGCAGGTCTGTGCAGGGACCCCAGCACAGGAACCAGAAGCAGTCGCTGTCTGCACAGGGAATTCCTTACTCAGGTACCTGTGTAGTAGCTGCTGTGCTGTGCAGGTACCAGGGCTGCTGCAAGGACAGTGAGAGCCATCTCGGAGGTACCTTTCACATCCCCAGCTGCCCTCTGCAGGTGCACTTCTCTTTTTTCTGTTTCTCTCTCAGCATTTGAAATGTACACTTGTTCACTTAAATTTGCTGCTCATCTCTGGAAATGCAAGCTGGTTTGTCTCTGGGGAAGAATTGGACAGTTAGAAGTTTAGTTCTACTTCTTCCTCTTTCTTAAAGCCTTTTTTCTCCATAGCGGTAAGATGATGCCAGTTATAAATATGTTTTCTGTTTTGGTTTTAACGCCATCTCAGTGCTGGCCAAAACCTTGTTAGGCAAAAGTCTAATTGAAGCTGCAATTATCCTCACATAACTTGCTTAATTAGAGGACCATTGTATGCTCTACCACCAAACATATTTTTGGGAGATGAAAATTGCTAGAACAAATTTTGCTGGAATAGTTACAGTAGCAGAGCCTTTTCAACACCAGCCCCAGCCTTGCCAGGACCTTCCAGCTGAGAAGCTGCTGAAGAAGTCCAGTACCCCCAGGAACAGGCCTTGAAGAGTGCATTCATTCATTGCCTCTCAGCTGAGCATTGCTCCTGAGTCTGGGGCTTTGAACCTGCTAAGAAGTTTAGTGAAAAAGCTGCAGGAAACAGTTTGGAAATGGAGTTGAAGAGGATGTTTTACAGCCTCTCCTGCCCAAGCTCAGTCCTGTCCTTGCATTCATCTTTTAAAAAGATCCCATGCTCCCACATTTACATGCCTGCCTTCCCCCCTTCAACCATGCATGACTCCTTGACCTACTATTCTTAACCTTAACTGACAAAAAGATTGTAATATAAATAGGACATTTATAACTGGCATTGGAAGTCTCTTCTGTTGTGTGATTATCTACAAAGTGTTATTACCCCCTTTTTGCACAGGAAAATACGCCTAGATTCTCATTGATCCACCTTGAATCAATGCTTTTAAAAATCTTAGACACATTTTACTTAAGAGCAAAAGCATGCATTTTATGTTTTGACATGGTATTATTGATTGGAAGGGAGAGAGCAGTGCTCTCCACCTGACTGTCTCCTCAGTTTCCCAGTCTGGCAGTGTCTGGTAGCACAACATCCTTAATGGCTTTGCTCCTGTTTTCTCTGCTTGTTGCCTCTCCTCTTTATCCTCCCAGTCCTCAGCACGGTGCCTTTCTCAGTTTTTTAAAGTAATCAATATTGTGCTCAAGCCTCCCACTGTTTGCTGTCACTCATATTTGGCACAGCTATAAATTATGTATGGGTCTTTCTCGGCCTATATAAAATTTCTATTGCATTTGTCAATTGCTAATCAATAGTTCACTTTTCTTATCCTCAAAGACACACACGTGTTCTGAAGTTTTAACACAAGCAGACTTCCCCTTTACATGTAGATGAGGAGAGCAGTGAGACTTCAGCTAGTAAGTGAGAAGCTGCAGAGGTACAAATCTAGACCTGGTGGTCTATTTGAAAAGACATTAATATGAATCTTCTATCTTCAGGGCTTTGGTTTCTGCATTTCACTGTGGAGCTACATGTTTCACAGCCATGGTAGGCAGTGTTTTAGCATGGCTTTGCTTACCTGTGACCCTTTCAATCTTCACTGCACAAGATGCTCACAGTGGCAGACTGTTTGAACTTCCATAGCTAATGGCATCTGACATTTAAGTCAACCTTAAAGAAATCTCAGCAAACCCAGTCACTTAAAGAGTCAGTGTCTCTTTAAGGAGGCATATTGACAGTCTTTGTAAAATGTCATGTTATGTTGATGTCCCAATCAAGTGCATGACTCTCCCTTCCCCTACCCAAGTTTTCACAAGCTTTGAAATTGGGTTGTAAACCAAAAACAGGAGCAAATAATTCCTTTGTATAAAAAATGCATTTTAAAAAAGTCGGATTGCTGACTATCTGAAATAAGTAAGCGAGCCCTGTAGCATCAACTTCTGCTGCAGCATCTTTAATACATACATGAGTGCTGTTAGCTGAGGCAAGGAGAAAGTACCAGTGGAGTGAGACTGCTTGAAACCGTATTTTGCTTTAGGCAAAACAGTGTGCTAAAAGAGCTGAAAACAAGAAAAGCTGCCTACTGCTATCCCTGCAACATTAAACATCAAAACTCGAGCTATTTGCTAGTGAAGGTTGGTCGCTTGAATAAACGCTTGAGATTTGAGAAACTACTGGTCACGATGGGGAGAAGAGAGAAGAGAAAAGAGAGCTTATTCCTTCAAAAACCTGACACCTCTCATCACTGCAGAAGACCAGTTGCTGCCTAAATAAATCCTCAATTAGGGCTGTTGGCTGCAGATCCTGGAGCGGCGCTTGACAGAGGGATTTGCTAGAGCACTCTCCATTTACGACTACGTGTGCTGCAACACTTTCTGATTCGGAGTCCAGCAGGGTTTGACCTTCAGGCCATGCTGCAAAGGTCTCTTCGCTTTGGAACAGATGGTGCTACTTTTATTCACACTGAGTAGTGTTTTCTTCCTTAAGAGGCTGACATCTCAGCTGAATTACACTAAAGTAGGTCCAGCTGTCTGGCTTTTCCAAGGTTCACTGATGGGAGAGTGGGTTTTCAAAAAGGCATCATCCTCCAAAATGCAGAGTGCTCAGGGGCACTTGAGTCCAGGCTTTTGCTTGCAAACTGAGGAGATGTGAGCCAGGCGTCACGCAGCAAGGAGAGACCAAAATGACAAAAGCTTGTGCAAGGGGGTGTGCAGCTCATCTGGGCTACAGCAAATGACTTTCTTATCATAAGGGAGTACAGAGGTAGATGACAGATTGGTAATATAAGAGGTAAAGAGATTGTATTATTAATGGAATAAGAAATAGTATCATAGAAAGTTGATTCCCTTGCATGGGTTAAACCTCTTTCTCTGAGATAGCTGAAGGTTTTGGGGTGGTTAAGCAGAGGAGTTTGGATGACTGGATGGTGAATCCACATCATGGAAATCTAGAGATGGAGATCTGGATCATGGATGTCTAGAGGTGGCGATTTTAGAGATCTCAGCCTAAATCATGGAGACCTAGAGAAACTCCACTGGTCTTGCCTATTCCAGGTTCACACAGGTGTGGCCAAGGATATTATGCCTTTCATTGCCTTTCAGCCAGCCCAGAGGTCCCACCTGCCTGAATACAACAGGAGTCCCTTCCCTGGGAATACCTGTTCCTGAGCCAAGAGAATAAATGAGGGAGGACTGATAGCCAGAAGGAGTAAAGGAGAGACTTGTCCAGTGTCATAAGGCATCAGAGCGGCAGGCTTGGGTGGCAGGATCACCTCTGCTGCCTTCCTTCTGAAGTTTCTGCCCATTAGCAGAGCTCCATTAAGTACTTAATAAATTAGTTTGGGAAGGACTCACTGTCCCATGCCCTGTGCTGATTAGCAGCATCACTTCCAGATGATCTGCGTGTTGCTGGGTGCAGAAGCCCTGTGTCTGTGTGCCTCTCATTGTAGTTCTGGCAGGGTTTTATCCAGTCACTTCTATTACAATATATTAGATTTCTGGACTGAAGTTAGATGGAAAAAAGAGAAAACATAGGGAAATATGAATTCAGAGTATAAGTGAAACTTCTTTGCAATGAGAGAAATGGGTTGTGCATGTACCTCATAGCGAACACTCAGGTATGATCTGTGCTGTTTGGCTTCAGTAGCCTCTCCCCTGCCAAAGGCTGAGCTATGTGACAAGTCAGGCAATTCGGGAAGAGTGCAGGCTTTCAGTTCAGAGTCATAGCACTTCAGTAAAGGAACCCTATGGGCTTACCAGGCTTACCTAGGAATCCAAAAATGCTTTTAAGTTTTGCGACATTTTCTGATTCTGGAGAGCTACTTATTTTGGCATGTGTGATGCTGAACTGTAAGGGACATCAGACAGTAGCTCTTTCTTTTTTGTGTTCTTTCTTTCTTGTCTCTGGCAAATGGGGACAGATTAGCTGAGGTTGAGTGGCGAGGTCACTGCCCTCAGCTATCTGCTGTGTCCCCACTGCATGGTCAACTGAGCCATTTGTGAATTAGCTGCTGAGCCACTGATTCCTACAGCACAGAGGTTTAAAGTGGGCTGAAATTGTTTATGGTTAACCTGCACATTAGTTCAGAAGCTGAACCATGATGCAGAAATGGTTTGAATGCTGCTATATCAAGAGTGAGACAGACAGTATGGGACAGTAAAGCTTCCTTACCTATCAAGCAGAACTGGTACTAGGTGTCTTTTTATTTCTTCAGTCTGAGGCAATAATTAAGGCTCTTGTAGAGACAAATGCAAATTATAACAAAAACCTATGTTCTCTCCCTTTCCTGAGAGGAAGCCATTTGATTCACTGCTTTTCCCTGGTGCCAGAAGGGTTTCTGTGTGAGTACAGGATGCACTAAAGTCAGCAGAGAAACTGAGAGATTTGGCCATGCAGCGAAAGTTGCAAGATGAATTAATTTTTTTTTTCCACTTTGAATTTCCAGGAGGATATTTTTCCTGGTTCTTTTGGAGCTTAGATCATCCCAGGGACACTTATTTGTTAATATCACTCCTATATAATTAATTTTGAAGACTCTTGACAGAAGGAAGGCATACTTTCCTTGGGTGCACTGGTCAGCTCGGTGTCTGTCCACAGGCAGTACCCAGGAGGTGCTCTTTTGATAGACAAACCAACCAACTTCCAAGCATCTTTCAGCCTTTATTGTTTCTGTTTGTAGGGCACCTTCTTATACTTGGAAGTGGGAAAGAAGGATGAGTTTATCCATTGCAGACCTTGCATATTTTGCTTTTCGGGAGTTGGTGTTTTGCCCTAATATTGAATGCTTCCGTTTTAGAGCAGATGGTTAGGAAAGTTAGCAGGGGAACAAGCAACTGTTCTTCCTGTTCTTCCTAAGAACTTGTTTGGACTCTTTTCCCATGTCTGTGCTAGCCAGACCATGTTCTCACAGGGCTGCAGAGGGCTCACTGCCCAGCAGCAAAATTCCCTGGAAAACCAGATTGCTGGCCATTGTATGATGCGAAACCTTTTCGTCGGGGGAAATCTCTCATGGTCTCCCCAAACTCTGGCGAGCCAACAAGCAAGACCAGAAGTGCTGCTCATTGTTCATTTCCTACAGGCTCTAATTCTCATGGCGCCAATGGGAGCTGCTCATCCCTTTGGGAAAGAATGGGAAACAGGAGGCCAGGAGCCCTGCTGGCGCCCGCTGCCAAAAGTCTGCAGAGGGGCTGGGTTTGTAGGATTGTAAATCATCTGGAGCAAGAGAGCTACGTTAGTTAATCCCAGATGAGGATCAGATCACCTGCCCTGCAGCCCAGACCATTTCCCCAGGACCACTGCACTGGCTCAGATCCTGTTGGCTCTAATTCCACCCTTTGTTCTATTTTTGTACAGTAGGTTTTTTAATTAGTAATTCTGCTGAATTTATAACACGTTGCGACTGCACGTCCCCTGAGCATAAATAGAGCACAGAGAAGAAAGGGGGCAGTGATTTAATGTCAGATCATCGTGGGCCCAATTCATAAAAATGTTATACTTTTTATGTAGGAGAAGGAGCATCCGTGTAGCATATTTGGAATTCATTGAATCTTCTTTCTTATGCATAAAAGTTGCCAACTGCTCATTACTCACTGAAGGGATTCATAACTCAAAAGAGGGCAGAAGCAGAAGAAAAATGAGCATGCCCTACTTAATGTGTAAAATTCAAATATTAAAAAAAGAAAGAAAATCTGGCAGGGATACAGGGCAAGTAAATCATCTCTTTAAAAAAGAAACCTCTGATAATTACCTAAGTACAAGATTCATGGCTGATAACTAGTCAGAGCAAAGATATGCGCATAACCTTGCTTCAGCTTTTAAACAGCGCTCGTGATTATTTTTGTTTTAAACAATGGCAAGTCTGTTTTCCTAGTAAACTGAATAGTTCAAACAAAACTTTAATACATTTATTGGGTGAGCCACATGCAGGAAATAGATTATTAGGGGAGAAGATGTTCTTCCATTTACAGTGATCCTAGAGCAGAGAATACAGAGAAAACACATTAAGAAGCACTTCACATTTTTCCTTTGCTGTAACCCAACCCAGACTTGTGCCCAGAAGAGACAGCCTCCTTTGATCATTGCAGATCCATATTGACATGTCCCATGCCATCCTTCACTCTCTAATCTCTCAGCACTGTGCACATTGAACACATTGCTGTACAAACACTCATTACCGTTCCGAACAAGAAACCACATATACTGTACCAGAAACCACAACTAGACAAAAGTCATTGGTCAAAGATCATTTACATTCCTTTTTAGTTGCTTCTTCCTCCAGAGAAACTCTGATTTATCAGGAGATTTGTGCTGTAGTTTTTTGCCAGCACAGTGCTTCTTTACACTTGGGTGGGGACAGGAGAGGTGAGGGCTTTACTCTGCTGGTGCTTTTTCTTTTCAGTTCCCTGGCTTCCCCGCTCTCTCACATTGAGCGTGAGAAACTTCGCTCTGCTGTCTCTTCTCACCTGTCCTGGCACCTCTCTTGGAGGAGGAAGAAGGTGGAAGGAGAGATGGTGGCACATGTGTTGTAACTCCGAGTACAAAGCCCTTGCAGCACAGAGGTGCAGTTGTGCCTTAGGGAGTGCAGAGCTGCTGTGTGCCGAGAGCCAAGGCAGTACCAGCTCAGTACAGTACCTCCACAGTGGGGTGAGGCTTAGGATCAGAACCCTTGGATGGGGAATAGTGTTGATTTCAGACAGTGGGTGTGAAAAGAAAGGGTGTTGTTTTGAAAGCTGTGAGAGTGTCAGGCAATGGCCCAGCAGCCCAACATGGCGCTTTTGCAACGCAGGGCTTCAGCTGGAGGGCAGCAACATTTTTGCAGCCACAGCACTGCTCTGGTGTGAGCTGGGCAGCCCCTGGGTCTGTGTTTGTGGTGGCTCATGGTGCACCAGGTCCCTTTTCACCCCTCCCCCAGGAGAGGGAGAGAGCATGCACATCTTCTTGGCATCTCCTAGTTACTGGTAGCACCTCGGGGCACTCCCTGAAGCTACATCTATGCTTGCAGAGACCTCAGCCCTCCCCAAAATACATCAAGAATTCTGGTGAAAGTGGCAGACAGAGAAACAGCCAAGCAATTTTTGACTTTCAAGGCTGACTAGTACATAGACGTCCCATAGCAAACTGTAGAAATCGTTGCCATTGGTTTCAGTGGGAGCATGATAGAGCCTTTAATGATGTCAGGTATAAGGATGTGGATTTGACATCAGAAGTGATTCCTGACATGCTTGTTATCTGCTCATGGAGGAACCCCGGCTTGCTTTCACAGCCAGCAATGTACCAAATCCAACAGCTTATTCTGGAGTTCTCTTTGTTATTTTACTAATAGGCAAGATTCACAGACAGGCATAAATATTGGAAATGGGGTCTAAGGTGTGTCTCTGCACTCATTTCATACTGGAGATGTTAAGAGAACTGCAGGCAGCTCTACCCACACCTTGGATGTTTTAAGGGGTTGATGGTTTCAGCTGGCAGAAGTAGCTGAGCTCCCAGTGGGTTGTTAGGTGATGCATTTTGAAAGCACGTAGTAATCAGATGCCATACCCTGTCCTAAGTCAGGCATGGACAATTTCTTCCTCCCAGACAGTCTTTCCCCTGCACTCCCAAATGGATGTAACATTTCCCTGCCTTGCCATTCCCAGCTAGCATATAGAGTTTCTGCAACTAGTCAAGAGCTGCCGCGTAGCATCACAGAAATGACCACATCTGAATGGATCCCCGAGCAATTCCTGTCCACATAAAGTTCGTTTTAAAAAATGCCTGAGATAAGAGCAGCTGTGTGAACATAAGATGCTTCATTATTTTATTGGGCATCTGATTTGTATCTCACTTGCACAATTTTTTCACTGGATTGACCTTATTGCCCTCATTGAAGTTTACTAATAATTTATACAGATCAGAATCAGTCCATATAATTACATATCATAATTATCAACTGCTATAAATTGGGGTTGGTCCACTGAAGTCTAATTGCACCACCTAAGGAGCTGACTCATTTGTTATGACTCTGTTATACAATAGACTGAAGCTAATTATACTGTATGCCTATGTGTGCATCTTGGTGTGTATTTTCCGCCTCTCTTTATCCTCTTTCATTCCCCATTGATTCTCCAGTGTTTCCAATTACATTAGTTATTTTGCTCCCTGTGGAAATAGTTTCCAAGAGACACTTTTAGGAGCCTGGAATTAACTGACAGTCTGGAAGCTCAGTTTTGTGGCCTTGTGTTTGCTGTGATCTAGAGGTGTCAAATTGCCTACATTTTTACAAATCTAACCTTTCAACATGTTTCAGAGTCAAATTTATAGCTGTGTATATGCTTGCTGTTGTCACTCTAACATCCCAAGCAGAGAGTATCTCCCCTTCTATTTGAAAATGAGCCTTTGATGAGAAATGCAAGGAAATGGCATTTTTGTTAGTGCTGTTGCAATGGTGAGAATCGGAAACCTTTGATAACACTTTGATAAGGTAGGGGTGAAGCGACTATGGCCTGTGTTCATTGCAGCACTCCCTGAATCTGAAGTGATCTTGCACGTACGTGGTACGTGGTTCAGGGGTGGGCAGAGCTGTTCACGGGTCCCCGGTCCCTTCAGTGGGATCTGGGGAAGGCCCCGTAGGCTCAGTGCGTCCCTGAACACTTTCCAGACAGCTCTGAGCCATACTCTGCCATATGATCCAAACGAACTTGTCTGATGACTGGTAGCAAGTTTCAACTGTTACTAAATCAACTGGGGAAAGCTTCCAGAGATGGCGTTGGGTATGTGAGATGGAAGTGTCCAGATAAGGAGAGCATGCAATGGGTATATCCAGTGGTACCAAGAGTTTCAGGAAACAGCTGACATACGGCTCGTTCAAATTTCTGGAGGCTGGGAAATATAAACAGAACACATTTAAATGTGTGAAATATAGCAAACATTTTTATTTTGCTCAAGTGTGCTGCAGCCAGAGTACCTTCTTTTTTTTACCTCGTTCTGTGGTTTGATGCCTGCAGTCATTTTATTCCCTGATTTGTTCTGTATTAATTGTAGTGGTGTGGCTTGCTGAGTAACAGGTACATGACTGTCCCAGCCCTCCTGTTGCTGTAGGATAATGCTGACCTAACAGGTTAGTAGGGATCACCACTCAGCTGCTGCGTCCTTATGGGGTGAGACAACGGCGTTTCCATGGGGCAGGTCCCTGCACGCCGCGGGTCACGCAAACGGAGGGGCCGTGTAACTGTAGACAGAACAGCCTTGGTGCAGGGTGAAATATATCGATGCAGTGGATGCAAAAACAGTATCAAAAAGTAATCGCATATTTAATGGAGTTCTGTGTGGAATGCTATGTTTTTACTGAGCAAAATGTCCATTGTGGTCACCTTCTCTGTCCTTTCAATCAAGGCAAATTTTGCGTACCATCTGTTACAGAACGGAGACACAAGGGTTGGGAACACAAACTTAAATCAAACTTACTGTGTTGTAACACTGGTGTAGGACAGAAGAGTGCTCACTCTTAACCACTGCTCACACCTTGACGTGCCAATGTCTTGGTTCATGCCATAGCTGTTGCTCGTCCATTTCCAGAAGTGCTGTGGAAAGACAAAAACCTCGAACTCCCCAAAAGAAAAGTTAACTTTTTACTTTTTTCATCTGTACAACACCTTTCTAGTAAATCACCTCTCTGCTTAGGATCAGGACATATCTGTTTCTTTGCTGCTTCTGTGACTTACTGTGTTCAAGCTCTGGTTTCATGTGGTGCAACTGTGGTATTAAGAAGAGGGACCTTCTGTCAGACACTCCTGTTTAGGTGGTAATAAACCACCTTTATTAAAGTCAAAACTGTGAAGAAAAATAGACTAGCAATTAAACAATCAAAGATTATCTACTGCAGATTTTGTTAAATCCCCTGGATTTTAACAAGGTGGAGTCCAATCATTTTAGGAGAGCCGATGAAGTTGTGATTTTACGGGTGAAGCAATGTCCAGATTCCACCCTCTGCGCAAAATGTTTACAGTCTCTATCTCTGGTTCTTCTCTAGTTTCAGCTGCTTATACTCATTGTGTGAATTTATTAGTCACTTGTAATTCCTTCATTGATTTTTGTTAAACTGTTCCCTGGCTCATGATCTTGGCAACCCATTTCTGTTGGTTAAACAAGCTTGCTTGTCAAGCAGGTTCTCCCAATGTCACAGTTCCAGTATTAACTCTCTTTATTGAGTAATGCTACTTCTTATCCAGGATGAGATCATACTTCGTAACAAGTGGATCAAAGCCATCCAGTTTAGATCCAAAACTGGAGCTGAATCCAATTCAGTATTCTTGAAATTTGAGGATGTTTAAGTTGAGTTCTGGTTTGACCCTACCATGGGGAAAAGTTCAAGCAGTAAAGTTCAGAGTTGGATTTGTATTATTATCTCAATAATTAAAGGAGTTTTTAGTCACAAATTTTGATGCTGGGTCCATCTTTTATAACCAATGGTCAAATGTGATAAGCTCCTGAACTGCCCAACGAGGAGGTTTAACACCTGCTGAGATGGGCAGCACAAGATTTCACCCAGAAATGCTCTGTTGTACTTAAACAATGTAATTTGTGCTGGCAGCTGGAGAAGCCTGGTCAGTTAATAGATGGAAACCTAAGAAGCAGCAAAGGGCCAAACTATTTTTTATCAGAGTACTTTGATTCGTATTAAATGCTACACATTTCTGAACACTCTACTTGGATTTCTACCCAAATACCAAGGGGCTGTTACAGATGTATCCACAACAAAGGCAGAGTTACTGAAACCTCATGTGAGAAATGCTGTTCTTAACATTTCCTTCAGCTGAGTTTTGCAAATGAACTACTGCTGATTTGTTCAGATATGGCCCAAATGTTCATATTGATTTTGTGGGCTGTTCACCCAAACATCTCAACTGTGGCAAAGGTTTGACCCATCACCCCCCCGACGCCTAGACCAAGTTGTTATGGTGTGCAGTGATGCTGATAATATTGCATTTCCCAGGAGCTTTTAATGCTACAGTGTGATGAACACACATCATAATACATGAGTTTCAAATCCAAAAATTTATATGTTATACCAGTATTTCAAAAGAAATTCCTCAGAATGCTTTTTAACAATGTAAACTCAGAATCTTATATTTCAGCTGTAAGCGAAGAATAGTACCATTATAAGTGGCTAGTTTCTTTTTTTTTTCTATTTAATAATGAGAGTAGCTGTTTTTCTAGATAAACACACTTTTGCACCAGCAAATATTTAATATGTTTCAGCCAAAAAGAAACATAATGTAATAACTGTGTAACTAGGATCATCTTGGAAAGAGCCATGAGTTGTGTAATTGCGGCTTTGTAGTTTATATAATCTGGGAAACCTGATATAAACCTTTGAAGCATTCTGAAGTTAGTGCTATGCCAGAGTTTAAATGAACTTTGTTCCTGTTCTCCATGCTCAGTTGCTGGTGAAAAAGGAAACATCAACAGTCTCTTCATGAAGTATTTTTAAAATATTTATCTAACATGAAAATTTTTGAATTACAATGCTTTCGAAAACTAGTAATGTCCTTGTTTCTGTCTGCAAATTAAATTAAAAACAACTATATACATCATTCCTCCTCCAATACAGAATTGTTGTAGGGACCTGTGATCCTTTATGGGCCCATACTACATTAACCTCATGAACCCATCGCTACTTCTTTTTAATTTCTTTATTGTGAAGGGTTTTGTACTGAAAAACTTCGGCAATGTTGACCTTAATGAAGGGGGGTTAGGAAATAGGGGGTTGCTAATAGTGCAGCCAATGTTTTTAGAGGCTTCTAGCTTTCACAATGACATATCTGGTCATTAAAGTTTGACTTTTATATGTGAAGGGACATGAAAAGGAGAATCAGTGCTATGTATTTACCAATTAATTGACTTTTAGCCTTAAATGAAAAGGGAATTTTCTAGCATGTGCATTTGGTTACCTCTAGCATGTACCTTCTCCATGTCACTTAAACTTTTTTCTCATCTGTAACTGGATCCAGTGACGCTTACCTATTGTAGAGAGATATCATGAAGATCCATTTCATGTTGTAAAGATGTTCCATCAAAAGGTAATTTCCAGGGCTCGATACCATCAATACCTCCTATTGATTTCAGTGAGGTATGCAGTGAAAGTAATCCAATAATAAAAGCATTCAATAATAATGTGAGGTGCAAATGTCATATTTAGCAGAAATATTCCTGGGTTTCCATCTGCGGTGGTTTAGTTTCACCTTTATCAACATGTAATGATGATTTGACTTCATTCACAGTGAGCTATGCCAAACACAAGTCATAGGAATTTTCCACTCCTTCCTGTTTTCCTGGATACTTTTAAAATTATTTTAATATGTTCACCATTGCTAGTGCCACTTAAATGAAAATAAAGAAAAAATATCTAATGTGCAGTATTTAACTAGTTTCCCAACTCCAAGCAGGGCTGTAAATTTCAGCAACTACAGCTACACGTAAGGGTGACTTGGGATCTATCAGTATTTTTCATGCTGAGGCCGGTGCAGAAGTATTAGAAGTATATGTGAATGCAATGAAATGGATATTTTTATTTTACTGTGTCTCTAAAAAAAAAAAAATTTGGATTAACATAAAGAGCCCTTTATTCTGGGAGTGTGTACAGTGTGATTCTAGGATGGTTTATGGTCTAACCGTATGTTCTACGGAATAATCTCTGGATCCCTGAACTTTCACACGGTAGCTTTGCAGTGGCATGTCCAAAAGGATTGGGTGAGTCTCACAGAACGTGATGGAGATGTTGTCCTTGAAGCCTTTGTACAAAATACCTGACACCTTTCAGTGCGAGTGGGAGAACCTGTCTCTGTTTTCCCAGCATGTTGTAACAACTCTCGCTCTGCTGAGCCCCACTCTGGCTGCAGCAGGAAGTTCTAAACAAAACGTTAAAACCTGTGTTTATGCTCAGTGCCAGATTTCAAGCACAGGAGAGAATCCCAGTGCCAATTTATTACTAATTGTCCCTCCTGGCATTGTCTGTTCAACTTCTTGGAACTGCCAACCCTACAGATCACTGTAAATACTAATCTTCTTATACTTGAGGTATCAGGTTTTCTTTGATGTTACCAAACATGTTGACTCTTATCTTGGTTGAATGCACAATCCAGACACAGTTATCATTAATAATGTTGTGTCTGCTGCTTCATTATGGAGAAAATAGCAAGATGCTTCCTTTCAAAATGATAGCTTTTCAGCACTTCAATAATGATCAAGCCTATTTGATTTACACCCTATTTAATGTTCAGAACGAGACACATTTACATCTCTGAATTTAAAAAGGATGCTAGGCCCTCATGCTGGTAATGTGTATGTGTGTGCTTAGCTCAACACTCACCAGCCCCTTCCAGTAAACAATATACATGAATAAATATGTGCAGGACTGAGGTCCTGTGCTCCATTTATTTGCATAGCTGTCCTGAAGGCAAGGATTTTTATAATATATATAGTCAGCTTTTAACTCACAAAGGGTCTGAATCTGTTAGCTTTAACTGGCACAGGCAGATCCATTTAATTCTCTATTCATGTGATATTTTGCCAAGTCATTAGCTTAAGTAGAACAATTCATGCAAGCAAAGGCTTTTAGGTAGAATCCGAAGAGTTAAAAAAATTACATGTACTAAATTTCATTATATAGAAGATTAAAAGTCATTCACTAAATTCCACACTCTTGTAAACATAAGGCCTGATCTTCACCTGCAGTAAATTGGCATAGAGCTATTGACTTCACCGGTGCCACTGCAATTAATATCAGCTGAGCACAAGTCAGTTTTCTATACAGTGACATTTTAGTCTCTTCATGACTCATTAACTTGACCACATACTCCCTGTGAACCTGATCTAAAACCTGTATCTCAATTACTTGATCATCCTAAAGAATGGCTAATTAACAATGGCAGGCTTTTAAAAAATGGAAAAAAACAGAAGGGAGGATATATTTTTATGTTTTCCATTTGGCAGAGTATTATGCTATGAATAATATAATATAATATGCATTTCAAGATCTTGTTAATTTTGATGTGATAATGAATGGGAATTCCTAGTGGAATTTTTTGTCCAGAAATATGAATGGTAGTAGCTCAACAGTTATATGATTAAGCAATACGACCTGCTGAGGCAGGCACTACTCAGGGATGATTGACTGCTTTAATTGATTGACATCCAGAGGTAAAGCCAAGGGCACCAATTTACAGATCAGGTCAATTATCTCTTGGTAATGCCCACTTGGTATGTCTTATTGCTATGCTAATATTAACTGTTATTGAAACATTTTAATGAGTTTTTAATTTAAAAGTGGTAAATTTAAAAAGGGTGAGCATTAAATTATTCAGCTTGAAATAATGGGAACAGAAATATTCTGCTTTGCTAATGGTGATGTAAAAGTTTTGTTGTGCATACCAATACTTCTAGAGATCATTTTAGTTCGTCTCCCAGGGAAGGCAAATTCTGTTTGGCATTTAATAAAAACCCGCAATGTGGCAGCACACAAAATACCCAGAAATCACCTGAGCAGCTCCTAGAGCCTGGGAAATAATCGTGGACTGCCATGTCTGAATATTACATGGAAAGTCACCCCAGGGAGAGGATGCTTCCTGTGACAGTTAAAGGTCTTCTTTATGGAGGCAATGGAAGGTATTTGGTGTGACCCCAAATAGACACCTCTAAAAGAGAGGGTGCTGAGTACAGGATTGGGCACATGTCTCATAGAGGAGGGACATGTCCCTGGGAAAGGGGTACACCCAGTTTCTGCCAGTCCCTACCCATCCGTCCCCCTGCTTTTGCCATGTGCCTTTGAAGCACAGGCACAAAGTGCTGCAGGGGAACCTGGCTCTTGTCAAGATCTCCCTCCTGTAATTTAGCCTGAACTCTGTCAAGGAAGATTTCATTTCAAAGAGCTCTGTGTTTTTTACAGAGGAAGGGGTGTGAGTCCCCTGGCTCACTTGCCCACACCCTGAGAGCCCCAGTGGCTTGTGGCTGCTCCAGGTTACCCAGAGAGCCAGCAAGGGGGAGCACATGTCAGCAGGAGCACAGGAAGATGGGATGTGTTGGGTCTCAAGCATGTGCACAGCTGCTCTCAGGGCCAGGTTAGAGAGAGTGAGAGACCTGTTAAAATTACCAGGGGGAAAAATAATCTGGATGCAGTTGCCACGTGAGCTTGCAATGGCAACCAGAAAGATCCAGGATATAAGGTTCTACATGAACAACCAGTTAACACCTCTAGAGCACAGGCTCTGTTACAAACAGAGAAGTAAGACACTTAGCCAATCACTGAAAAATAAAGGAAGCAGATGGTTTAGGCAGGTACTGAAAGATGCTGTAACTTTTTCTGTATGTAGAACATGGAATAGAGCAGATACATGAGTTGCAGCCAAAGGACAGGAACTGTCTTTCCTTCCTGTAGACTCAAAGTAAAGTTTTAGGAAGGTAAACATCGGTGTGGTCATGAAATCTTGTCCAAGGAAAAAGTCAAACAGATCTAGGAAATCCTTTAAGAACAGTATTAAGAGTACAAGTGCAAAGAGTTCCTGTGCAAACAAAAGAGAGGAAGGATAGTAAAAATCCAGTTTAGCTAAATCACAAATGTTTCACTTCAAACACTGGAAAAAGGAGGGAAAATAGCCTTAAGATCAAACATTTATGATTTGGAAATGGAATAGGATGCAGTTAGACAGACCAATGCAGAAAATGCAATGAAAGTGGGACATCAGTGGCCTAACAAATTTCCTTGTAGTTCCTTGTCTTTCTTATAGTAAGAAACTAGAGTAGTCACTGGGCTTCCAGGAATGGAGATCATGTCACTGGGCCACAGCATAGCAAATATGGTGTCTTTCTCAAGAGGACTAGGCCTGAAGTGTTTTAGGAAGGCTTTTTATATCATCCCACATGCTATTTGCATCTGAAATCTAGGAAATTGGTTGAAAAAGGTCGAAAAGCTATAGTTGCTAGCAAAAAAACCCTAGTGGGCATTTGTGGAAGCCTGCTGCAGGCCCTGTACTTCTCAGTATTTTCATTAGGTGCATGGATCGTGTAGGCTGCGGTATCTCCAACACTGGGGGTGTTTAAGACAATGTCAGACAAATCTGTCATGTGGGACACAACAACTGATCCAGCCTACAGGCAGAAGCGTAAACTAGGTGACCTTCACAGTCCTTCCAGTCCATCCTTCTTTGCCTTGCATCAAAATATTTTAACTAGTAGGCCAGAATTTCAACTGGAATGGCCAAGACACAGGAAAATATTCTTTTCCACCAAGAGCTTCCTTTGTAGGCTATAACCTTTAGCAGAAGTGTGGGGAGAGCAAGGGATGTAGTAACATCTTAAATCACCACTGTGAGACTCAACAGAGCTCATATATCAGCAAGTCTTGACAGGAGACTCCTGAAAAAAACACCCAAACAGGACCATCAGGTCTGCAGACTAGGTGGGTTCTTTCTTGTCTTTTCTTTTCCCCTACTTCTCCCTCCATTTACTCTCTCTATCAGCCCCTATTTAAGGGGAGACAAACTCAGTTATGCTCTAGTTCAAATGAAACTTTCCAACTTACAAAGTTTCATTGAGTACCAAATGATGCCAAGCAAGCTTGCCTGTCTCTGGCTGACATAGCACTGTGGAACTCCAGTCCCCAGGAGCGGCACAAATACCAGTTATCAATCTCCTGGGCAAGAGAATGTTAAATGAAAGACTGAGGGGAATGTGCATGATGACAGACGAGCTTTGCACGCCCCTGTTGGGTGTTGCAGGTTGCTTGGCTGTACTAAAAGTATAGCTGTAACATGAGATGTAAATAGCTTTTACATTATCGGTGCTTGGGGTCAGTACCTCAGACTGTCCATAAGAAGAATGGTTTTGTAGACGTGGTGTGGGAGTCAGGGGACGTGGTTTCCCAACCACCTTTCTGCTCTTTGGTTTCCTTAAGTGAGGTAGTGAACATTTCCCTGCCCTTGTGAGTGCTCTGAGCTGAACAGATGGAAACAATTGTTTGAGAGCTAAGGATTTAATGCCACAAGGGTTAAAAAATGCTATTGGTAGTCTTATGCAAGGCTTGAAATACATCTTTATACAATGTACAATAAGGACCCAGAGTTACAAAAGAGCTGAATTAAGCATCTAGCGCTATGCTGAGTGTGGATTGTATAAATATGTGTGTTTTCAAAATACCCTTCCTTAATGCTCTTGAGTTTGGAATAACTTTCATGGGCAAGGGACCAACAGTGATGTGAAGATGAATTTTATGCCCCTCTTAATCCATACCATGAAGTTATTCAAAAGTCAGTGAAAGATAAGTTGCAGTTCAAGCCACACTGATGCCCTAATCTGCATGCTGTCATCAGGCAATAGTGAGTTTGGAACTTACCATATGGGAGCCTGGCAGATGTTGCACAAACGGCCTTTTCCTTCCTACTTCCTGGATTTGCATCAGTCATAGACTCTGTCATGGAAGCGTGCAGGAACAGGATCACATCAACCCCACAGCAATTGCTCTGACATTGCTCCATTTTGCCCATTGCAGGCTCTCATTCTCTGCCATGTTTGTTATTTTCCATCGTTCAGCCACATACCAGAAATTGCATTGCAGTATTGTCCCCCTTGCTTCTGTTTTTAGTGGCAAGAGTTCACTGACAACAACTATTGCCAGTGGCTTTGGGAACAGGTAGTTTTTCACAACCTGCAGAATCCCACCTAGTGTTCCTTCTGGGGGTGGTTAAAACAGAATTCATCAAACCATACAGTATTTTGCCTTTTCTGACTGCTCATTGAGGGGGAAATGACTGGATGGTTCCAGGATCCCATGACCAAGCCAGCCAGATGCCACAGCACTGTGCAGAAAGCCATGGTCAGCATAAAATTGAGCATGAGCTCATAAACCCTGCCTAGACTGTTTTGTATTAGCATGGCTACAGTGTTTATATTAAATGGGGTGGCATGAGGATGAACAGATACACATCCACCTGGAGAGGAACACGCAGACTTTACTGAAATCCCCTTTTTTGGCTCTTTGTTTCTTTCATTGTCGTGGATGTACTGTTTCCTTGAGGGGCAACACTTCTTTCCAAAGTCAATTTCTTTTGCTCGCTAAACTTTCAGCTTTTTTGTTTCATCTCCTGAATGGCAATAGACTTTCCATTTTGCCATGCCTCTAAGTTAGGATGTCATCTTTGTTGCTGCGTTTTCTTTATACACAAACAGGCTTCAAATAGCATAAATGCAGCCGCTAATGGTGTGTAACTGAGATCCCCAAAATACAGCACATTGTGAGAACCAGGAAAGAGCTGCTGGATTATTTAAAGGGACATAACACCTTCCCCAATCCCCACTTTCAGATTTGCAAATGCAGGAGATGTTATTAACTGAAAATCTGTACTGAAATGCATAAATATCCTGAGCTGGGTATCTTCTTTTAATAGTTGTAAATAAAGTAATAAATAAAACAAATCCACGGTGAAACAGAGCTTTAGTTAAACCTTTTAAGTTTCTCTAACCTAGGTATTTTGGACTGGTTTGGGCCTTAATCCTGTGGCAGTTGCTTCCCTGATGCCAGTTGAACTCCTCTCTGGGTGGATTTTGTTACAATATCAGATGCTTCTACAGAACAAATAACGGTCTATTACAGCAACAAACAGACCTGGGTGATGTTACATCCCATTTCAAAGTATTTATTTTCCAGATATGCAGAAATGCAGAAAAGCATCCTTTTGATGTGTGTATTAGAGATGGAATAGTGTAGTACAGTGTATTCATGGAATACATGTATATATCAAAATCATGTCAATCAGAGAAGCAGGGGGTCATGTCACTTCCTTTTAAAGGGCAGAAGAACTGTGTGTCCTACAAGCAAACATGCACTGATGATTTGTGCTAAATCTCATACTGCTGTAATGAACTGATTTATTTTGTTTTCCTTGATCACTGAGGAGTTTGCCTTTCAAATCACTAGAGCTGTAAGAAAAAGGAGAAAATACACATCATGCATGTATAGGCAATTTGTGCCAAACTATTCCAAAGCAATATAGGTTGTCAGCAAACAGGGCTATTTGCTGTGTGCTGGTATCTGCTATATGTCGCATATTATCTGTAACAACTCTGCAATTCGTTCTTTCACTCGTGTTCTCTCTCTTTCATCACATTAGATTATGTAGAGGCACTTCAAGGTAAATTTTTAAAACTGTGTGGGAGATGCATGTTGGAGAAAAGCTAAGAAGCAAATATCTTGAATGTTTTTTAACACAACTCCATCTGTCACCTGTTTTGACAACTTACCTGCACATGTCACCTCTGTCTCATGCTGCTGTGTTGAGTCATATTGTGTTATCTCAGAATAACATATTTTGGAGCCAGGGCTGCCTTAAAAATGCCATATGCTTAGTAATTATAAGATAGGCTTCTGTGCTTAAAGAATATATAGGAAGGATTATTTCTGTTCAGCCAAGTCCCAGCCCTGCTGTGTGTGTGGTGTTGCACTGTCATGAAGCCCCTCAGTGACACCACACACTTGGGGAAGCTCAAGGTCAAGAGACTCATTTGCATCATGAGTGCACCACCTCTTGCTGAAGTGCTGTTCCACATTGCCCCCACTGATCTGTCTTATTGCCAAACTACTCCTTCCAGATTGTGCAAGATAACAAGTCAGCCAAGAACATTCAGAGATGACAGTGGTATAAAATATTAATATGGCCTTATAGAAAACAGTCTATAGGCTCTTAGAGCACCTGTGACTTTGTTTTGCAGTTTACTGTATTAAAAGAGCACAGTCAACTTGCAATCCAGCCACTTACAAAAGCATGTTACCTGTAGGCTTCCTGATAATTTACAGTCACAAATTATTCTTTAAGGCTTTTCTGTCACTGTGTATAGGGGAGGAGCAGGAGAGAGAGAAGTACTAGAACCAAAGTGAAGGCAGACTGAAAATACAGAGTGAATCTGCCAGCTACACAAAATAACCCACCAGAAGGAAATCTTCCCTTCTGTTCTCTTTTCCTTAATGGCTACTACTTAGTGCTTCCATTTACACATAGAGGTGCACATCTCTGATGAGAAATGGAAGACAGAGTGTAGCCCTTTAGAAAGTCAGTGGAGGAGGGAGAGCCTCAGGGGCTTGCTGATGCCCCCGTCCCAGCCACCACGTAGCTCCAGCTGGTTTGGGGGGCATTTTGGGTTGGGAGAACATCGGTCAGTACAGGGGAGCTTCAGTAATTCACCAGGATGAGATGCACACTCAGTGGTGTTTTACAGAATGCGTAATTAGTCACTGAGGGTGATGAATTCTAACACCAGCAGGGATGATCTCTGCAAAGATGGCATTAAATCTGTGCTGCACAGGCTCCCATTCTACAACTGGTTGTAATGAACAGAAGCAGTCTCTCTGACTCCACTCAGCTGTCGATCAGGCCATACCCATGTCCAAATGCCAGAGCTGTCTGGCCAACTTGCCTGCTCACATTCTTGAGGGAAGTGTGATACGTGAGACTTGTCGTGGAATTTGGAGCCCAAATGTTTGTTAAGTGCGGGAGCACTGGCCCTGCTGCACGCCTCCCTGGTGTGCAGAGCACTGAGGACACTGACATTGCAGTCTTTTGAAGCCGTGCAGAGAGCAAATGCAGATCCTGGGAAATGGTAGAAAAGGGGAAGCTTAGGGGTTTTGATTAGCAGTCATCCCTGTCATAAAATGCATGGACATCCCAAGGGTTACTCCCAGGGATGATAAACTGCTCTACCTAGGCCTGCAGTATAGATGGGCAAGGAGGAAGGAGTGCTGAAGGACTGAGCTCTCTATTTGGGCCTGTAACACAAAAGCCCAGGCATTCCTGGCATTTAGGGATTTCCCCATCCTCTGGAGGCCTGGGGGACCTGAGAACAGGCTGTACACTGCAAAGGCATTGTGTAACTCTTGCAGTTAGCAACCTCTGCAGGAGGTGTAGGCTGAGCCTGGCACACATTGTGAGATTAGCTGGTGTCAGCACAGTCTTTTGGCAAAACAAAATATAAGCATCAGATCACATTTATTCATCCAGTTTATGGATGCCAAGCTCCTAATAGGTTTGGGGACACCAAGTGGCAATGGAAATACACTGACTTACTATGTACTGATGAGCTTTGCAGAGACAAAACAAGTTTGCTTTAAACCAGCTCTGTACTTCTTGAAGATCATTTTGGAAATCCAGTGTATACACATTTCTGGAGTGGCTTCTACTATGTTAGTTTAGGTGGATTTTCCTGGACTATATCTTGCCTAAAAGCTGTGGGAGACAGTACATGGTGTAAGAGGCAGCTCCTGAGCTGAAGAGCAGCAGGCATGTGAGACAGCACACGGGCCTTTGAGTAATGAGCTAAGGAGAGAATGATCTGTTGTGAACAGTGCATCCAACTGTATGGGCAAGATTCCTCCACTTTGCAGCAAGAACTGAAATCCTTGAGAGAGGAGTTGCAAAAAAGCAATTGAACATGTGGCTTCCACCCGATTTCCCTAGCATTTCCCCCTCTTTCTGTAGGACTGAAGACATATTGCATGGTGGAACTTGGGAGATGGAACAGTACTTGTGTAGCTCACTAGCAGATCATTGGCCTAGGAGGGTGAAGAGCCAGCCTGAACTGGATAAGATTTAAGATTTGTTCATTTATTTATTCATTTATTCATTCATTAATTTATTCCATCTAAGATTTATTCATTATGGCAGATTCCTTATTTGTATGTGGGCTTTGGATGGCAGAAAGTGACAAGGAAGCTGCTAGTGTAAATCTTATTCTCTTTAAATATTGGTCTAGCTGCAGTACACCTGAGACACAGGTACAGAGTGGTCTCCCAGGTTTTGGGTTTTTCCCATAGGTTCTCTAGACTTTCCTACACAGCTAAAGTTTTTGTTTCCATGCCTAGACCTTGTGAACCATCCAAAATGGGGTCAGTAAGGTAGAGTCCCATGAAATACAGCTTCAGCTTCAGGCAAGAAGGAGACACTGTCATTTCTTTCCTGGAGTTTAGACTGCACCAGGTCAGACATGGTTGGACTTGAGGCCACACCCCAGAAGGAGACACCTCGGTTGCAGCAGCCGTCACAGCACAGTCCCACCAGCTTTGGTTTGTGCATCCTGGCACAACCTGCTCGGCTGTTGAAGGCTTAGCGATCGGAGTACAGTGGGTGCAGGCCAGCCCTTCTCCCTGAGTGCAGCCGGAGCACCTGGCACCCCAGCTGAGAAAACCTTCCCTTCTTCTCCTGACAGCACTAGAGGAGTTGAAGGGTTGATGCTGCCCAAAGTTTATCTTGGGATCAAACACCAGATGTTATAAAGGTCATTAATGTTTTCCAAGTAACATTCTTGTTTGTTTCTCAAAGCCTCTGCCAAGTTTCTTAGAGGTGTTCATAAAATGCCCTGGATGTCCTATACAATATAAAAGGTAGCAGGTTTCTAAACCAATTTGTGGTATTTCAGTAGCATCTCAGAAGAACATATTACTTGGAGTTGTTCAGGTTGGCTTCCTCAGCAACTGAATGCTTACACTTGGAATAAAAAAAAACCCTAAAAATAAAATCCATATTGTTTAAATTTTACCAGTTTTTCAGATTTAAAAGCATTACATTAACCAAGACACGGCCCAGCTGTTAATTTTGGTTTCACAATCTATCCCCACTGAATGTCATTTTTATGATATAGTGACTTCATGACGTGTAGCACTCTTGGCTGGTGTTCTGCTGGCATTCAATTCAACCAGTTTAGAAATTCAGAGGAGGATGCAGAATTATTTGCAGAATGATGCACTGAAAGGCATTGTTCCAGTAACAGTTCATCTTGTAAGAAAACCAGGTCAGTTAGGGATGGCAAAGATACTATTTTGTTTCATTTTAAGATAGGTACCCAGGCTTGATACATTTTCCAAATTACCGTATGTAAACAGTCTTATGAGTGTTCAGTGACCCATATATTCAGTTGTTTTCATTTCTGTGCTGCTAAGGACAATGGGAGAAATTTGTTTATGTACCCAAAGCTATATATCTCTTCGTTTCTAATCAGTGTGTGCGCACATGGTCTTTAGCTGCTGTCCTGTGCATGCTCCCTCACACCCTCCCCAAGTTCTTGTCACCTCTAACATTTTGCCTTCTGCCTTGACCTCTTTCAGTTGGAGCAAGGCAGGTTACTTTAACAGTGCCAGTACTAGATCCTTATTAATGTGGTTCCTTGTGGCTGAAATGAGGTGAGGAGCAATTATGTGAGCAGCTGAGCAAGCAGATGAGCAGGGATAGCAACTTGCAGCAGAGGGAAGTGGTGAGCAGATGGAGGACGGGGTGAGCACTTTTCAGGTAGGAGACCTGTAAGCAGACAGGCTTGACAAACGTCCTAATTGTTAGTTACTTCCTGTCAACAATGAAAAGAGGGAAGTGCGTTAGGTGTTCAAGGCATGGCATTTTTTTATCCACACAGAAGATCTTGGGAGTTCACTTTTCAATTTAGCTAATTTATTATTACTGCAACTGAATCTGCTTATGCTAAATATTTATTTATGTACAGCCTAGTTGCCTGCGGTATTATTTTTTGAGCTGCTTTAAAATTATTCCTGCCTCTCTTATGTTGAGATTTCAGAAGTGAGTACTGTGTCCTTTGGGAGCACTCCTGCCGGTGGAGCATGCAGGGAGGGCTTCGACGTGCTTGGCCACGAACAGGGTGTTCTGTAAATAAAGCTCCAAGTTGCATTAGACTTCCATCATTCTAGATGTCGTTGCAAACTGTTACAATTAATGACTTACTATCATATTATCAGAAATAACTTAACAGAATTTCAACTGCAAATTACCTCTTTCAGTGTATTTTGTAAAATAGGAACCAAGGACCATGTTCTGTAGTAGCAGTCTTAGGAACCTTATTTGTCCATGTCAATCAACTCTGCAAGATGTATTTTTCAATAAGAGCATCTGTCTTTAGAGAAAAAAAAAAGCAAAACCAGTAGGATCCAAGCCTAAATAATTAAGGCCAGAACCTTAGCTAGTGTGAACAGGAATATAGAAATCATGGGATACGCAGCAGATGTTACCAGCTCAACATCAGCTTTTTTTATATTACAGCTGTGATGGAAACACTGACCGTATGTTACAAGTAACAATTAGACTTTTCATATATTGTAGTTGGCTTACTCTTTCTTACAATTTTTTTTTCCTTTTCTACCCCTTTCCCCCCTTTTCTTTTCTTGCTCTGTTGAATTATTTTATTAGAGTTCAAGATCTGGACAAGTCAGGCATTCCTGATAAACCTCTGTTACCAGCACAGCATTTAGCCATAAAACTTCAGAACAAAGGGAATGAAAAACATATTTCACAATATTTATTTCCTGCAAGTCTTAGAATAGACCTGTATTCTTCCTAAAGTTCTTTGCAAGCATTCAGGTATAATTTGGGTGAGTTAAGTATAGAGACGAAAGGGTATGTTTCAGCTACATGAAAGAGGTTTATATTGTCATTTCAAAATGGAAAGTGGAGTATGCATAAAAAATATGTCTTGCAATTTAAGGACTGTGTTTTGGCTAAACCATTACTGGACTGCTCAAAATACTGGCTGACAGCAGAGAGAAGGAAGGAGGTGACTTCAGCAAATGCAAAGTCTCTCTTACATGATATCTAAAATGAATTATAATAGGTACCTTTCAGTACATAATAAGTCTCTCAGGTTAAACTCCTGCTCAGTTCCCACTTAACTTTTCAACCCAATCAAGGAAAAGTTAGGTTGAACTGGCAGATTCTTTCTTTGAGTGAGAAGTTTCATCCTTAGACTGGGAGACTGAGTTTAAGGAAATGTCCGGGAGATAAATCTGAGAGTCAGTGGCACATTTTTGGGGGGTTGGCTCCCAGGATGTTGGCAGAGGGTGTGCTTACTGTGCCCACTTCCCCAGAGCTGCAAAGGCATGCTCACAGGAGGACAGCACACCCTCCATGGGCATACCTGAAGAGCAGAGCCTCCATGCCAGGGTACTTTCTGTATGCAGAGAGAAAGTGGAATGACAGACAAAACATGGGTCGAAGGGGAAACTAGACTGAATAAATGAGACATGAAATCAAACTGGAGCAGTCATAGAAAAGAGCATCTTTTCCAGACACAGCAGTGAATGGTTAAACTTTAAGATTGGACTCCTTGCAATTGGCTTGAGCTCAGTATGGAAAATAGATTTAGTAAGTTAAAGAGGAATGGAGAGATGGTATGTTCAGAAGAAATATATCCAATTTTTGACTTAAGGCCTCTTTACTATTAATTCCCACTGCACAGAGGTGAGCTCCACGTGGTGCATGAGGGACCTGCTTGATCAGTTTATCTGCTCTGCAGGGGCAAAGCTACGAGAGAGATCTGAGTGTGGCCATCTGTGCAAGGCATTGCTTTCAGCTTTTCTGGCTCTGAAAGTTACTCTAAAAGTAAAGATGATGAGACAAAGGTAAGGTAAAGAAACTTGCTCAGAACAGCAGGGTGCTGTGCATGCATTCTGAGCATTAAATCAGAGAGGTTTGGTCTTCCTGTGGCAGGACTTGTGGGGATGCTATACCAGGTATGTAGTGAGGATTAGACTCTGTGACTGATTTGATAGTGTTGCATGATGGTATTTTTAGGGACTGTGGACTGAGCTGGAGTGCTCTAACCTGCAGTATTCAGTGGCTATTCTTGCAGCTGCAAGGTCGAGTGCCTCCTGAGAGCTTGAGTTTTTTCTCATGGACACAACAAGCTGCAGCTACATCTGATGGCCAAAGCTTTGCCCCATAATCCATGGCTGCTTTTGTTTGCTCTCGTGCAGATTGATTCTAGGATGCATCTGTGCATGTGTGTGTGTGTGTGTGTATGACAAAGTAAATTTTGCTGATAATTTTATCACACAAATTGTGTCTGTTTCCTACCTGGTGCACTCTGAGACTAGGGTAAACCATCTAATATAATCAGTTATGTAGATTCTCTTCACTTAGCTTGCTTCATGTGGGCTTTGGAAGTGGGACTATTACATTAAGAGTAGTTTCCTTGATACACAGTTAGAATCAGCCACTTTTATAGTTTGTTGTTGCCTGCGTGGATCTGACTTGGCACAATTAGTTGTAAGAGCCACAAAAGAACTGCCTATGTGTGACAGATAGTTCTTTTCCCTCCTAACTCATCAGCTAAGAGATCCATAATTGTGGAGACTGTAGGAAGCTTCATATCCCTCCTGCTCCTCAGGACTTGGTCTGCAGTTGCCAGTAAGCATGGGTCAAAGTAGATTGCAACTGGTTCATCAGCTAGCAAAGAAGTAGAAGTTGATAAAATAATGAATCTTCACTTGGCAGACAGGAAAGGAAAAGATGAATGAAATGTGTTGGCTGGAATTGGAGATTCACCTACTCTTACTGACCTAAAGATGGCAGCCATATGGTGTAGGGAATGTGAAGCTTTTAGGAAACAGAATTCTTGGAGCAGAACTGCTCTCTTCCAGGACAGTGGAGTATTTATATTTCAGAAAGGACTGAAGTTGGTTGAGCAACTTTCTCAGCCCAGGCCACTCATCCTGCTCTTGGCTGTATCATAGCATCTTCTCCAAAAGGTAGATCTTTACAAAAGCTGCACGGTATCAGGGAGGTATCTCTGGTCCTTCAACCTCAGCTCTAGCTGCTTTCCTTCACCCTCCGAGAAGTGCAGGCATCATTTGCTTCCTGCTGAGGTGTTCCCAAGAGCTGTATCTCTGTCTTGGCCCGGTGACAGCCGTGCTGCCTGCGCGCCATGCCGGGGAGAACAAGGCCTCCCGAGCCTCTGCTCTCCCTCCAGGCATGCAGGAGTCTCCCATTCGTTCATTCATTCATTCAATCAATCCACCTAATAAAAGTATGGTGTGGGAGGCTGAGATCACACCAAGCTTGGCAGAATTATCAGGTTCTGAAGGAGAAATGAAGTTCACAAAGTGATACCGCGTCACACCCACAGCACCCAGATATACTGATCCCAATTTGTTTTATTTTGCAGTAACATCCTAGCAACCAAGTCAAATAGAACATAAAACATGAGAACAAAGAGTGCATGTTAGAATTACCCTGAAGCATGTCTGAATTAATTATGCCTCTTAATTTTTTGGATAAAAATCAGGTACTTATTTCATTATTTATAGCACAAAATCAAAACATTACTCTTTTATTTATGATGATGATGATTCTGCCCAGATTGTGTTGGTTTTCCTGCTATCAACAGCAGCCCTGGAAAACTTGACATCTTTCCATGCTTTTAGAGAGCCAGGAATGAAGTGGATTTTCCCTAGACTTAAACTGTAATTTAGAAATTTTAAAATAAGAATACCAAAAAAAACAACCAAAGAATTGATTTTTTGTATGATTGGGATTTTTTTGTATGATTGGATTTTAGCCTTTTATCTAATGTGTGAAATAAGTTATAATAACTGTGTGGACTGCACACATCACAGAAGTGCAAACTATTTACAAGTTAATCTTGAAAACACTTTTGTGAGACAAATATGTTGGCTACTATGCTAACCAGTTACAGGAAATTTAGATTTATCAAAATGAGTACTTACCTTACAACCAAAAGAGGAGGTATGTGCTGTAATTTAAATTTCCTGAGCTGATAAATATACATTTAAAAGACATGATTTACCAAGCAAATATTATCTAGAGAATTAAAATTAGTATGGAAAGGTAGTGTATTCTCCAAGCATTTATGCAAGAGCCTGTGCACACCGTCAACTTCAGAACAGCTCATTTAATTTCACAGTTAGCTCCCTTCAGCAAATACAATACAGTCTGGCAAACTGTGTAACATAAAACATTTCTGTAATCTGCATGTAACGTAGAACAAAGAAATTTTTAAAAATGAGAAATCTGTCCCCCAATTATACCCCTTTGGCTTTTCTATCAGTAGAACTGTCCTGCAATCAAAGTTGTGCTGCTTTAAATCTGAAATATTGAAGTGATGGATGAGTCATGCCCCTAATTTAATGATATGAGCCAATGAAAATTGAAAGAAGTTGCTCCTTTCCAAAGCTGGTTTAATGTTTTGCAGCCTCCTCCTATTTAACCAGAATGTTTGCATTTATTATTATTTTCACCCATCTCTCAGTCCTCATTAATATTAATCCTTGCATCCACATTAACATGAGCTGTAGAAACTGTAGCGTGGTACTGCAGAGTAATTGTGTTTATAACTGTAAATACAGTTTATTGCCATATGAGCATGAACTTCACATATAGGATCTATTACACTGGGAAGAAATGTTTTAAGTGAATTCCAGTGTCACCTAAAATGATAGTTAAAGGTATGAAATTCAGCACTGATAAATGGAAATGCTTTTTTTACATAACACATGATTTAACTGTGGATCCATCTGCCACGGCAAATTGTTCAGACCGAGATTAAGGATTCAGATTTAGATGTTTATATTGAAATCAGAAATACCTAATGTTATATATAATACAACACATACTGGAAAGGATATTGAACCACGTGTTCTAGGACGTAAATCAGTCTCTAACTACTGGGGAGCAGGATATGAAAGCAAGCTGCTTACATCTGCCCAAAAATGTGCTTTTGCATATCTCCTGATGTATTAGGTACTGATCAGCATCAGGCAAGATCTGTGTTGGTTCAGACACAGAATCAATTGTTTCCAAAGGTGCTTTCTTACACTCTTCCTAGCAGGAAGATGTTGCTCACACCACTGCAATAGCACCCCAATTCTTTAGTCCAGGCTCAGAAAAGCAAGGCAGAAAGATCTACAAACATATGGCATCATACAGTTTTTCCCCCAAAGATCCCATTTAGCTTTCCTTACAGACAAGCAGGATTCAAGTTCAGTCTGATTACTTCTTTTGTAAATTTAAGATTTGAAACTGTTTTGCAGAGTATGTGTACATCCCTCTGATTTATGAAGGCATGGAGTTGCAGGCCAGCACCTTTGAGAGAGAGGGTAGGTTGCATGAAAAAGCTTTTGACCCAATACTGTGTCATGCCTGTGGAGCAGAGATACTTAATAAATCCTATGACAGGTATGACAGAAAAAGTGTGTAATTTGGGCACCACTGAAGAAAAATTCTTGATTATTACCAGTTGCTATTCAGTGGTTTATATCATGGAGAAATCTGATGGCACACAAACTGCATGTGTTCCCTTTGTTTAAACCACAGGAGAAAATGCTCTTCTGTGCTACACCTAATATGTTAATTTGGTTCACAAGACCAGAGTAGAGCTAATCAGAAGTAGATGCCTTGATATTGTGCACTTCAAGTGTCTGCAGATTGGCTACTGCTGGCTGCACCGTCCTCTAAAGGTGACTTGGCCTTCACAGACTTGCTGTTCTATGAAGTGGTCATCACCACCCCAGTATAAATTGCCTGAGGCAGCTTTCCTCTTTTTCCCACACCTTTTAGCATCTTTCATTTTCAAGTGTTTTGCCTCCCTCGGCAAAGTCATTAAAACATTTTATGAATCTCTGGTACAATAACTAGCCTGAAAAATATGCTTCAAGTGGATTTGATAATTCACTTGGACTGTGCAGTCATAGCTTACAAGTGATGTTAGGTGGTAGAGCCAGGAAGAAAATGGAATTTCTCTTCCTGAAAAGATGCCTGATTTTGAAATAATGAGAAATGTAATTATCTTGATGGTCTTCTATTCACCATTATCCAAGTACCCTATATTATTAACTGGTAGCCCTGGATGTTCCCCAGTGTGCTGGGGAGGTGTGACCTCTTTTTCTGTTTTGGGTAAGTCACATAGCAAATACTTAGAGCTGCTTTTCTTCTGGTACTAAGAAATACCTGTAAAAGTGCCATGGAAGGTGCCATGGCAAGTGTAAGTCAAGCCCGGTGGTTCTAGCAGTCTTTACCTATATCCCACCAAGAAGACAATGATTTCAAAGGGGTGGCTGAGCAGCCCTGTCCTCCTGCAGTCTCTGTTGAAGGGGAAGGTGCTGCTTTTACCCAGCAGACAATCAGTAGTGGTGCAGTTTGAAACAGTTACAGCCCCAGCACTCTCAAAGTGACCATCATTCCCACACCACAGTGTCTTTATGCTGCAAGTCCCAGGAGACGAGTGTTCTGGGCTGCTGTTAAAATTGGAAGAAGTTATGCAAAGCACAGATAGGACATTGCTAAACTGGAAAAAAATAGTGCAGTGATTTGCAAAGCATTAGCAGCACAGCTCTATCCTGCAGTAGAAGGATAGAGGCTGAACACTCACAAACCCCAGATATATCCTATAATAACAAATACAGAGCTAAAGTAAAAGGAGACGGAGCAATATGGTTACTATCTGATAATATATCTACCCTCTAGCCACTGCTGAAAGACATTCTACCCCACAGTAGATTTAAGATGGATGAGAAGTTTTCTGTCAAACAGGCAAGGCTTAAAAGAGTAGAGGAACTGAAGGTTTGATCTTTAACACCAGATGGAAAAGAGAAAGATGAAAGAAGAGTTAATCAGAGACTTTTCTTAAGCTCTACTGATTACTGGAAAGCTTTTGACATGGTCTGTAGTATGCAGAAGTGAGTGGTGAGCCTTGATATTAACCAGCTCACCTAACAGTTTTTTCCCCGAGTTTAACAACTCAGTCAGTAGCCTGCTGGTGACTTACTACATTTTCCGTTGCAAAACTGACGACTTATTTTTTTTTTCTTCATGACCCTCCCAAATGGCACTAGTGAATTTTTCCTTTAAAAGTCAGTCTCATCCCTTGTGAAGCCAGCAATGGAAGAAGGTCAAGAAAAGAAGTGGTGATCATTTCCCAAGATGCAGAAACTGCTTTATTAGCAGGTGCTTTAGGATAGTTACTTAAAGAATGAGGACCCAAGTGGCTTTTGAGCCACTTACAGATGATCTCTGTAAAGGTTTAGTGCTTGTGGTCCATTCTGAAGAGCTAGTTCCACTCGTTTCTTTAAGCCACACAGGACAATATCCAATTTACTGGACTGTAGAGGAGGAGAGAGCTGTAGGGCTCTGCTCATCCTTAAGTACTGAGCAGCCCACAGGTATGGGCCAGTCTTTTTATCAAATGTTCCCGCCTCACCTGGAGAAGCCACGAGCACATCAGGTATCTCAGGAGAAGTGGCCAGCACAGCGACTCAGTGCCCTGTGTGGTGGAGTCTGAGGTACCTTTTGCAGTAGAACTACCCAGGCTGCTGGCAGTGAGTGATCGCACCCACCACATCAGTAGCATTCATCTCAATCTCTTTGAGACTTAAAGTGATAACCCAACAGATCATCTCTCCAGCCAGCTGTATGACTTACAGCACCATATAGCTGCTATTCATCCTCACAGCTTCCTGCACAGAAGATGAGAACGATGTTATCAGTAGTTGGCATATGGGCAACGGATGCCCAGAAGACGATGGGATTTGTTTCAAGGTCACGCTGTCTGTGTCTCAGAACTGAACCCCTTAAACACAAGCCCTTTCTACCTCATTCTTATATCTAGTGTCTATGAATATATTTTTCCCTTATGGTTTAAGCTGGTCCGTTGGTTCCCAACTTTGAAGCAGTTTCCTGCCTTTCCATGACATGAATTTTGAACTCATCCATTGAAAGCATATGGGCTTTTCCTAGCAAACAAGTGAATCTACAAACTTGGAAAGGCATGTGAACCAGAGTTTGAATCTCAGCCAAACAATTTGTTCTGGCTTTAATCAAGATGTCTTCTTTTAACTTCAAATATCATTTTTTAAAATCCCATATCAAAACTTCTAGTGTCACACTATGAAATCAATAAATGCTACCAGTCATTCAACTCAGAAGTACTTCAAAGCAGCCTGAGTGATAGCCATTATTTTATTTTTTAAAATATTCATCAAAGAGATGCAGTTAATATGAAGGCAAACAAAATTAACAGCAACAAAGAAATGTGTCAGTTGCATTTTGAACTTGGAGAATACCACAAATCCAGCTACTAGTTTTGCTTTTAAAGTTTCTTTTTCCATTCCTATATTGACACATTTTGATATTTCCCTTTTTCTCTTCTCATCTTATCTAGTAATTTAGTTGTCCAAAAACTAGTTTTAATGTAGTCGTTTGATTAATCACATATTTGATGTTATTTCACACCTTGAAGAAAGATTTTTGAACCCAATTCCCCTACATAAAGTGCTGTATGAGGAACCTGTCCTGGCTGAACTATGCACTTTAATTGTGTGTTGGAGTCCCATCAAGTTCAGTGGCTCTATGTTTAAAGCTAAATATGTGATTATGAGCATTCCTGAGTAAGGATCATGGATTTTTAACTTAATCCATAAATATTTCAATGGAAAATCAAGGTAAGTGTTCATGAGTAAAGTTACAATATAAGTAAGAGTTTTAAGTAAGAGTTGTTCATTAATTTTAACAACCATTATACAATTTGTGTATTGTAGTGGTACTTAAATTCATGTCTTACAGATAGTTGGACTGTAAAGATTTTCACAAGTGATTGTTTCTTAAGTATTCATTAACATTTTTCTAGCATCAGGAAGAATTCATGTGTATGTATTTTACAGTAGATAGACCTGGGTTTTGTTAGTCAATTTTATAATTCTGAAGATGGGTAACTAGCAGGGAGAGGCACATCTGTATGTAGCTTTGGGGGAAGTCCTCTCACCTGGCTTTAAATGTCCACAGCACAGGCACTTGCTTTAGTCCCCCTGGGCTCTCCTCACAGGCAGTAGAGCAAGATCAGCACTTTCAGTGTGTCACTCCTCTGATTTGTTTTAGACATTGATTTTGGGAGGAAATGAATCATGTTGTAAAGTGCCTTTTCTTGCTAGGGACTATAAAAGTGTTTAGGGCTGAGATTCACTCACTCACACCTTTTTCTTTTATTTGAGGTGCCCTACAGTACCTCCCTGGCCTTCCTGCTGCCCCAGTGCAGGCCTCTCAGAGATCCTGTGTCCCATGGGCATAGCTTGGATGGCCCAGAGGAATCTAAGATGCCACAGAGGCCTCTTTTTAGGTGACTGAATCCCTGCGCATGCCAGCTCAGATGCAGGTGCTACTTCTAAGTTGGAATCCATGTAGTGGGCCCATGAGAAAATGGAGCGTATTCAATGCCTGGAGGTTTAGGCCAAACAAAACCTGGGAACATATTCCCCAGGAAAAAGATTCAGAGAAAACTGACAGCAGCTCTTATCTTTTAAACTGTAAATCTTGACATTTGACCTCAGTAGCTGAGCAAAGAATATCCAATGGCTTGATTCCCAGTTGAAGGTCAGGATTTCCACTGCACAATGTGCTTAAAAATATTAAGATAAAAATTTTTAAGATAAAAACTGGAGAAAACTATCTTACTGAGGTGTGTGAGTCCCACAGAAAAACAATGAAAAAAGGCAGAGTGAGACTAATTAGCCAGTTTTCATCTCCTGTCCCCTCATCCTGGGTGAGACCACAACATAAACATGTCTTGCTGTCCCATTATGTTCCATGCTGCTCTGTGGAGTTTGCCTCCACAGAGCAGCATGGAACATAACAGCTTCTCCACTGGCTTCTCCACTGGGGTTCAGTGGCAGAGAGTGAGGCCTCCCTCAGTGAACCACAAGGCTCTCTCTGTTGCTGGTGTGCACAGCTGTGCCAGCAGCCGGCAGGTTGGTACCCTGTGTGCAATTATCCACAGATTTATCCACAGCGGTGGTGTAAGCTGCTTTGTGGGTTGTGGTTCCTGTTCAACTCAGGCCCTGGCCAGTGCTGGGGGCTGCCAGCCTTCTGCTGGCCTTGTGCCCGTGGCAGGAGCCCCCCCAAGTCTCTTTGGCCATTGCTTTTCACAGCCTGTTACTGGTCCCAGAGTGCCGGGCTCTGCCCAGCTTCAGTAACCCCCCCGTGCCTTCTGCAGCCCCTGTGCCGATCTACAGCTCAAGTGCAGTTTGTGCTTGTTGGAGATGCACTTCTATCCCTCTCTGACTTCTCCTCCTCCAATAGATTTATCTTGATGGGTTGAGTAGGGGTGCTTACTGACACAGTTCCTATGCCTTGGTCTGCAGTTTTCACCTTCTCGTGTTGGTTCCTCAAGGAGCCTCTAATGAGATGATGGATATCTCAGTCTCTGCACGTTTTTGGAATAAGAATGGTAACATGTAATTCAAATACAGGGTAAATCCACTCATCTGATTAAAAAAAAAAAAAAAAAAG
>VXAZ01000783.1:2041502-2054650 GCA_013399875.1 Gymnorhina tibicen
GGTAGCCAAAGAAGAATTAGTTTAAATGAATAGTAATGGAAACACACCTATCTGAATACATTGTGCTGGGAAAATTTCCAAAATGGAGCATAAACAGCTTTCTCTGCACCAAGGTACCCTGCCTGGGCTTCTCATGTTTAACAGTTGATTAGTACTGCCACCACCCGCTGTCCATCTTGTCCTCTTAACCAGTGATAATCACCAGCTAGCTCAACTTGGGTCATCCAGAAGTGGGACCCAAATGCTTGTGCCGTAGTTGCATGGGAACCTATTGAGAATGGATTACTGCCAAGGGAATGACACAGTGAATAAGAAGATGGAAATTTGAGTGTACAACTATTTATGTAGTATTTATCCATGGCTGTGTCTTATGTTTGGGTTTTTTAGTTGCAGCAAAGAGTGACTATAGTATATTGTCTAGTGTCACAGCTTTGATTTCTCAAAAATGAAACATCTGGGGAACCGTAAGCCTCTGTGAGGGTCATTAAGGACCTGGAAGAAAACCAAAAGGAATGTTCAAAATCTAGATACAAGGTGATTATGGTTTGGAGCTGTATACTTCACTCCTGGCATAGGACTGGCGTAGAGTTAGGGGTGGGGAAGGGCAGACTTTCAGAGCAGTCCTGTTCACCCCAGAAAGTCTGTCTGTAACTGGTGTCCAAGCGTCAACTCTGGCTAGAAAAAAAAGGAATTTTGCCAAGGATGCTTCAGCAGTGGCTGGTGAGCACCAGGAGGGGCTGGCCTCTTAGGTCTGGCAAGCAGATTTACCTTCAGTTTCTCAACAAGTCAGCCCTTTGTCTGACTGAACTTTTTTCTAACCATGAATTCCAACTGCTTTGTAGTTTAATTCATTGTTCAGTACTGCTGTTTTGGGAAATTTATGAACTCTTTGATGCTCTCTTCTCCTTACAAAAAGGATTTAAGAGTGGGACATTGTGTAACAGTGTGTGTGCTTGGCACAACAGCCAGTAAATAAGATGTTTATTGCTAGCTACATGATTTGTGGTATGTTTCATCTTCCGTCTTCCATATCATAATTTTTAAGTGTCTCTGGCCTTCTAGTCCATTATACTGCCTGTGCCAGCAGTGTGGAAGTGAGCACGTTGTACACGAGGATCTGCTGTGTTCCAGCTACTTTCCTCACCTAGGCTGGGGTGTGGGGCACTAGGAAGGCAGGAGCTGAGGGAAGGGGGAGGCTGAGCACAGCATGGGAGGTTGGGGATGCCCCAGTTCTGGGTACGGTGGAGAAGAACTGTAGTTTGAAGCCTGATCTGCACAGGCAACTGCAACTTTCCACAGGTGGCTGGAGTGTTCCAGCCATGGTGAGGGCAGTGTGTTGATGCTGGAGTGCTAGTGCAGGACGAGTGGATTATGTTGGGAAGGCTTTCTCTGAGATGGAGTATGGAGACTAGACAGCAGACTGAACATGAGCCAGCAGGGTGCCCACATGGCCAAGAAGGTCAATGGCATCCTGGCCTGTATCAGGAACAGTGTGGCCAGCAGGATTTGGGCAGTGATTCTTCCCCTGTGCTTGGCACTGGTTAGGCTGTACCTTGAGTGCTGTGTCCAGTTCTGTGCCCCTCAATTTAGGAAGGACGTTGAGATGCTCAAACACATCCAGAGAAGGGCAACAAGGCTGGTGAGGGGCCTGGAACACAAGTTGTATGAGGAGCAGCTGAGGGAGCTGGAGGTGTTTAGCCTGGAGGAAAGGAGGCTCAGGGGAGACCTTATCATCCTGTACAACCACCTGAAAGGAGCCAGGTGGGGGTAGGCCTCTTCTCCCAAGCAGCCAGCAACAGGACAAGAGAACACAGTCTTAAGCTGCTCCAGGGGAGGTTTAGGCTGGACTTCAGGAAGGACTTCTTCACAGAATGAATGATCGGGCATTGGAATGGGTTGCCCAGAGAGGTGGTGGAGTCACTGTGCCTGGAGGTGTTTAAGAAAAGACTGGATGTGGCACTTAGTGTCATGGCTGGTTGACAAGGTGGTTTTAGGTCATAGGTTGAACTCCATGATCTCAAAGGTCTGCTTCAACCGAGTTGATTCTGTGATTCTGTGAACCCCTGGAACAGGACACATCTCAGCGCATTGGTATCTCTTAATTTTGATCTAATTTGCAACTGTACATTTAGGATGGCAGTGCTAGCATGGAAGGAAGGTCCTCAGCTATAACTAAGTTACTGTTCATCGGCTAATGTGCTTTCATGAACACTTTGTTGGTTTGCTTTTCGTACCTGCTAATGTGATATAGTGAAGGCTATTTGGTACTGTGCATGCAAAGCTAAATTAAGTCTGGCAGGCAGCCCAGGAAGCCCTGCCATGTGTCCCAGCTGCTCACAGCACTCACGGTGTGCTTCGCTTCCCCAGCTTTGCTGCTGCACATTTTTCTCCAGCTGCTTGCAAACAACAGAGTTCTTGTGGTCAAGAACTTCCTCATGACTTGACATAGAGTAAATAGATAAAGTTCATGAAGAAGATTTCTTGCAAAGATGGACTGAGTTTGCAGTTCAATTTTTTTCCCTTTTTTTCCCTAGTTTCAAAGATGAATGTGCCAGACTCCTCCCTCCACAGGTGAGGTCAGCAAATTGACGGAGACATTACAGAGACTGACTTTCAGGAAAAGGGGGAAAAATTATTTTATTTTTTTCTAATTCTGAGCACCATTACCCCTCACCTCTGAACCAAGAAAGACTTTACGTGGTGTCATAATTTAGCAAATTACTTCCTCAAAGGAAGGTCAAACATTTTACCATTCGATCAATAGGAAGTGACTTACAAATCATGTGTATTGATCATTGTAATCATTCAGAAGAATGTAGGGCAGACACTAAAATCACATGCACTTAGTCTTAATTGCCCACATTAAAGCAATTATGTCCCAAAACTGTCATTGTCTAATGCTATGCACACTACCCAGCATGGTAACTTTTAGCCATACATATTTAATCATAAATCAGCCTCTTAGGTCTATTGCACTAAAGACTTACAATATTGCTGTAATTATGCAAATATAACTATGTCTTTTTTCATCAATGTGTAAGATCATGTTGCTTTGGGGAGCCAAGTGGAGGAAAATAAACCCCTATATTAATACAGCTGGTATTTAATACATATATTTTACGGCTGTGCTATGTGTTCATGACACAAGTACTCAAAGTGACCTTAAATTGCTAATGAACAGAGAGCCTTTGTAAAAGCAGTCACAGGTCAAGGACTTGTAGATAAAACTTGTTGAGAGGTACACTGATGGTAGGCTTGTGTCAGGAGAGTGCTATTTGTTCGGGGATGTTTATAAACATTATTTTCCAGAGGATCATTTCAGCTAAAAGTGTCTCAGACAAATACCAATTGGTAGAATTGAAATAAATGTTTTCTGATCTTGTAAACATAAGGTGGGCGCCTTTTTCCTTTTGTCAAGGAAGCCAGTGTGTAATCTCAAGAAAGTTTTGTTTTCATGAACTGAAAGATTGGTCAGGAGTGTATTCCTTTTACTGTTCCAGAAATTATTTCTAAACAGATCTGAAAAATGAACAATTCTTGGTATGTTCCATACCTTGTATTTTGCAAACAAGAATGTTTGAAATCACAATTATTATCTGATATGGAACAGCCAAATTTGAGCATTTCTCAGAGAATATGAGCTAAAGTCCCTTAAAATTAAGGAGAGCAATTCTCCTGCTTTCTTGGGCTGAGATCTAGACTTGCCTCAGTCAATTCCCAAGCAGCTTTCCAGAAACAGACATCATCTAATACAGCCCAGAACAGACCAGGTCATGGAAAGAAAAAAATACAGTCATGGAAAGAAAAAAATACAGAAGAGACTGCATTGTAACACGAGAGAGCAAAGGGAAGGAGTTTCACACTACTTCACCTACAGCCTGCTTTCAGTTCTTGACTCCCCTCCGAAGGAGTGCAGAGCAGGCTGTGCTCTGGCTTTGCGTGCAGAGGCGCAAAGGGAAGGTGCAGAGAGGGAAGACAGGCTGCTGGGATTGCTGGGCACCTCCACGTTACCATTCCCTGCTCCTCCAAGCTTTATTGGAGCCTGAAACATCACATCATCTAGCAAGTGTTGATCACATCAGTAGTTCTGCAAAATGTTCTTGCACCTTTTCGGTCTTCACCATGGTGGGCTGCTGACACGCAGGCCTGAGGGTACTTCTGTGAAACCCCAAAAGGTAATGAGACATGCTGCCTTGTTGGCAGCAGGCTCCAGCTAAGGCATGTGCATCTTCACTGGGAGATGTGCAAGCTGCAGATCTCTCAACAAGCTTCAGAGCTGCAGGAGTGGGGAACTGTGCATGCAAGCTAAGAGCTAAATTAATTCAACCCTGGGAAGATCTCTGACTCCAAATCTCAGGAAAACTTATTTTAACAAGTTTTTGAGAATGTCAGCAACATTTCTGATCTTCTTGGGGTCTTAACCTGTTCAAAGCAGCAATTTGTAGAGCATAAGATACCCCATAGGCCACATGCGTATCAGGAATGGCACTGAATCGCAAGTAATTTAGTATGGGCTTTTAAAAGAGAGAAAGTATGTAATTTGTCTCAGAAGCCCTTAGCCCCAAAACAGTGATTCAAGCGTTAAACACTGAGCAGAGGAGAAACCTGTTTTGGTGGAGGAAAAAGGAAATAAAATGTATGGGCTCAAAATGGTTGCACCAGATCTGATCAGAGTACCAAGCAGGTTACATGCTGGCCCTGGAAGACCTACATATGGCCGGTTTGGAGGCATATTCCCTGTCTCTCCCTGTACGGCAGGGTGGTGAGGTGCTGCAGCATGCCTGATTGCTCGGGAATCCCAGCACTTCCCGCACTCGATCGTTCTTTCAAGTAGCAATGAAGTTGTTTGGCTGGATCCTTTATGAAAGTTAAAATTGGTTTGTCATTTTCTTTTCGCTTCTCACACCTTATCTAGTTTCTACATTCTTCCCACTTCAGTAGTCAAAGTGATTGAAAGCCGAAAACTGAGCAGATCTGTCCCTGCAGCAACTTTCCTCGCGTTTCTCATTTACCGTTTTATCAAACGGGCTCTTTGTCTTTGCAGTCCCCTGATGTTGCCTCTGTTACACGGTGATATTCTTCAGGTCATGGGGGTTAAAAGGGGGCTAAAAAGGAGATCATATTGGACTTGCTTTACACAGACATGTAGCATTAGACCCAACGCCCAATAGAGGAAAGATATACTACTCCTATTTGATGAGCAGCAGGCCAATAAATTCATTAATCATCATTTTATGCCTCATCAAACACTACCCAAGTTCCTCCATGGGAGTTATACAAATTAGCCACTGAAAAGGCAGTAATTTTAGTTTAGCTAGGTAAGTGCTTTTTGATTGCCTTCCTGAACAATGCTTCCCTTGACAAGCTAATAAATCAGCCCTTTCTGAATCAGAAGTGCAGCAAGTGCGAACAATAACTCCACATAGTTTCTCCGCTGATTTCAGCTGGAAGGCCTAAGAGGATGATCTGGGATCAAAGTCTCTTACTTTATTGCAGAGCAAAAGCTTTCTTTATGAGGAAGAGCTACAGAGAAATGAGGGAAGGGGGATTTTTTTAATCAATTAATGAGAGAAAAAGTCTTGAAACAAAAAGGAGGCCTAAGTCTCCGATTGCAGAGATGCTGGGAGGCCGGCAGGGCAGCTCGGGCAGGAGCCAGCCCTGCCGCAGGTGAGGCTGGAGGCATAAATCGAGGGGCTGCTCCTGTGGAGAGTTACGGATTACCAGGGCAAGTCAGAATACAGACTGTATTTAATCTGCGACCAATTGATTCCTTGAGTGTTTCAGGTATTTGTAGTGTAGGTTTAGATTTGTTGGGTGGCTTTACAGTGGGAAGCCTTGAGGCTGTACTGTCTTATCTTTTTTTCAAATTGCTGCCTTTGACAGTATCATTTTTTTTAACTTGGCCGTAAATCATTTCACTAATCAGCTGTCACCAGCCAACATGCATACATTGGCATTCAGCCGGAGAATTTGTTTTGGAAGGCCTTTAGCAACAAAAACTATGTTTGTATCAATAACCGTCTGTTAATGTCTCATGCATACGAATGTAGAACACGGGGAGGAACAAGGGGAGACGGCAGTAACGGAGAACAATTTTGGTGGAGGGAAAAGGGGAAGAGTATTAATTGCCGCGTACGGCGCAGCCTCCCCCCGCCCGCCGCGGCTTGGGTGGGAAGGTACGTGCGGTACCTGCGGCTCCGCCGAGCCGCGCTGCGCGGGGCTGCGCGGGGCCGGGGCGCGGAGCCCCTCGCCGATCCGCCGCGGCGGAGTTCGATGCTTCCCTCTCCCCGAGTCTAGACCTGAGGTATTTTAAGTATAGTGTGTCTCTTCTCCTCTTCATTAACTTTCCCTCCACACATCACTGCATGCCTCTGAAAATAACTTGGCAAACTGGGAGCCGTTTATCTCTTTTATCTTGGGACCTGATCCAATTAAATAAGTGCACATTTACATTTGCATCCATCAGCCATGAGCGTGGAGAGGTCTGTGGTTAGCTTTAGGCAAATAAGAGACAATTTCGGGGGGAAAGAGGTATCTGGACGAAGCCGCTCCCTTCCCGTCGCGGACGCAGGGGCGAGCCGAGCCAGGGCGGGCGCGGGACAGGATGCGGCCCCAGCCGGCCCTTGCCGGGCTGCCCGCGCAGCACCGCCACGGCAGAAAGAGCTGGTTATTGCACAAGTGCCTGCATCAACCCGAGCCGGGCTCCCGGCACGCTGCGAGTTCGCACATGCTCTAATTGTAACAGATGAGTAAAGCCGTGCGGAGGACATTTATTTTCTGGTACTTGGAGGTGAAGAGATCCTCGGCTGAGGAGGCTGGAAGCGCCCGGCGGGGTACGACCCCGGGGAGTCACTGAGCACCCCCGCTCCAGCCTCCCGCCGTGTTCGGCCCCGCCGAGGTGAACCGGCAGAGATTCCCCTGCCAGAAAACGTGCAGGAGGAGGGGAGAGGGACTCGGACAGCCCCGCCCGCCGCGGGCGCCCCTCGCCTGCAAACTGGCCGTGAAAATAGCGCGGGTTGCTCCTGTTGAGTACCGGCTATTCAGCGAACGCAGCCGCCCCTCAAAAGAGGAGGAGGGTGGCGGGGAGCGGAATGGAGGTGACCCGGCGAGCCGGGGTCGGGCCCTGAAGCCGCACCTTCTGCGCGGCTCTCCGCGCTTTTGTGTCCCCCGCTGCCTCCTGCCCCTTGCGGGGCCCGGCGCAGCCCTCCCGGGGGACTCCGCGGCCGCGCAGGGAAACGCTTCTGCCTTCGGAGGAAAAGTAGAAGCGCCCATGTTTGGGGGCCCCGTGTCCCTCGCGCCAGCGTTAGGTGCTGCCGTGGAGGTATCGCCGAGGGTGCTGGGTGCAGCGAGGGGAACCGAGGAGGACTTAGGTGCCGGGGCTCCAGCCGCAGCCTCGGAGCAGGGGCAGGGGCTGGGAGCGGCGCTTTTGGACTGCCGGGGGCGGAGGAGGCGCCTGCGGAGCGCTCTCGGGCAAGAAAAGGCAGAGCCTGCGCAGGAGCCTCTCCCGCGGCCGCCCCGTCGGGCAGGGCCGGCACCTCGGCCGGGCGCGGCCCGTTCATCTCTCGCCGGTCCCGGGCGAGCCCTTTCCCTGGCGGAGAAAGGTCCCCGATTTGAGTCCGGCCGCGCCGCCGGGCGACCGCTTCCGCGCCCGCGGAGGCGCGGTGGAGGAATGCGGGGACAATGCGCCATCTGTCACCGCCGGGTCGCGCCGCGGCCGGGAGCGCCGCCGAGGGCGCTGATTTATGCTGAATGCGCCTTAGAAGATCTCGATGTAGACTTTGTCTTTCTCTGTCAGAGCCAAGTAGAAAGAAACAGCTGGCCTGAATTTTTAGCACCCATAATTAATTAAGAGCTTCATTCCTGGGATTTGATGATTCAATAAAGCAAGGCCCTCATTCCCCTATGTGATTCCAGTGAATATCTACTCCACTCCAATCCTTTTGGGTCTCAAGATAGGGCAGATTAACACTCTTTCTGTGGGAGAGAAGGGAAAAAATGCCTCAAGATTGCATCTGAGGCGCACACAAAAGGTAAATTCAAAACTGCCACTTGTTCTCTGCAAAGGCTCCTTATTCTCCGCTATTGATGTATTTGTGCCAGGTTTTAAAGAAACCAGAGGGGGGATGAGGAATTAACATATTGCTCATTTGGAAAAACAGCCGGTTCTGGTTTTGGTAACACTTGTTCCCTTGCCAGCCACAGATGTCCTTACTAATAATCGTGGCAGGTCACAGATAGAGGGGAGCGGGGGGGTGGTGGGGGGTNGAACACTGCGGAGCCGGGCGCACCGCACCGCCGGCTGAGGAATACCCGCGGCTGCGCACCGGCGCTGGGCGCCGACCGGACCGGGCCGTGGGAACGAGTTTTCCTTTGTTTTCTTTAAGGTTTTTCTTCTAAACTCATCTCGGTTTTGGGTTGAAGTTCCTGTACTTTTCCCTCCTGCAAACCCCTGTGATATTTTTTATTCGCCTCCTTTAAACTTGCTGACCGTGTGATATACCGTGTTTTCTTGGCGGAGGGGTTTTCACGTAGTTCCTAGGCACGACAAGAGAAGATGCTGTTCAGAACCTCTTGCCGGGGCGGGGGAAGTGTGGGGGAAGGTTCAATAAGCCAATTAGACGCAACCGCGCCGTCCCGGCCGCCGCGGAGACTCCGCGCCGAGCGGGAGCCCCGAAGGTTAATCGTGACAATTGGAAAAGCAACACTCGCGGGGAGAGCAGCGGGGGGGATGTAAACACGGTCCGGGGTGTTGAGGGTCTAAATTAGGATTTGTTTTGTTTTTAAGCGTGAAAGAGGAAGCAGCAGGGCTGCGCCAGGCTCCCTGACTCTCTTGCCCTCCGTCCCCGCAATTGAGAACCGGGGCTGGAGGTACAGGGGGGTCCCAGCCGGAGCTCGGGGGTTGTGCTGGCTGCCGACCGCACCCCCAGCTCTGTCTCTTTTCTTCCAGGACAGAGAGAATTTTGCCGTGGATGGGATGGATGGGACCGATGGCTGCCGCCCTGGGCTAGCAGCCCGCCTGGGATCCTGTCATCCCGGGCGCGCTGAGGTGTCGGTAGGCCCATCGGAACGGGCACGGCTGACCTCGGGACACTTGCCCGGGTTTCTCCGTGCAAGTCTCATCTTTCCCCGGGGACACGGCGCTTGGCTCGGACGGGCATTGCGGGAGACTGCGCTCCCTGCCCGGCGAGCTGCCGCTTTCCGCCGGGAGCCCCCGCAAGTCTCCGAGGGTCCCGGATCCTCGGTCCGCGGTCGTGTCGACCTGGAGACTGAGCTGTTCCTGCGGCCCCACGCATGGGCCCTGCCGGGCCAGCCAGGCCAACACGCCTGTCGGCTGCGCTGGAAGGTTTTGGGGGAGGATGCTGGACTGTAACCTGCGGGAGAGGGCGGCCCCTGTGCCGCACCCCGCTGCCACCTGCGCCGCTCGACCCGCGCCGTCGAGGCGGGCGGCGTAGCGGTCCCGGCCCCCCCATCGAGGGCCTTGCAGTGGGGTCCGGGGCGGAAAGGGGAGGGAGTGGGCACGGAACGGGGCGAGCGGTTTCTTCCGGGAGCGGAGCTGCGCCCCGCGGAGGCTGGGCCGTTCCCACCTGCGCCCCTGGGCAAGCACCTGCTGCCAGGCGCGCTGATGAAAGCCCAGTCTGGAGGACCCCACTGCCAGCCCCGCTCTTCCCCCTCACCTGCCCAAAAAGTGCTTCTCAGCGGCTGCGAAGCCCTCCTGCCCTAAACCTCCGCGGGGCTGCCCGCGGCCCTGCCCGCGCCCCGGGAGGGCTCCGCTCCCAGCGGGAGAGTCGCTCCCGGCCGCTCCGCAGGCTGCTCCCGAGTAACCTACGGCAGCTCTGACTGGCAGCAGGCGTTATTTTTATTTTAAGATATCCTCACTTCTTTTAATTTTTTTTTTAACAACAAATTAACATGCCAGAGGCAAAGAAGGCGAACGCTGCCCCCTCCCCCCAACTCTCTTACAGAAAAGAAACTGGTAAATTCGTGCTTATGTTAAAGAATGGCTATACAGTATATCTTCTGTGGCAGGGGAAAAGGATGATGAATAAAATTGTTGTATGAAATCGTTTGGGCTACAATAATAGTTATGGTTTAAAATAGGCGACAGGCTGCAACCTAAAGGAAACGGTTAATTCCCTTAGGAATTTATACATCAAACGAAAACCGTATTGAGATCACTAATAGACCTATTCAGAATAGCCCTGAGTATAAGGAATAGGGCTTTTGAACGAGCGAAGGTCCTAAGCTGCTTTGCAAAATAGCTTTTTCAGAGATGGGAAGATCAACTGCGGAAAGGTAGCACGACAATTTAAAAAAAAATCCATAGCTAGATGAATAATTGAAACCTATTTATTTTGAGATTGTCGTTCCTCTGTGGAACCTGTTGTCTCGGGAGCGCGGTCCTGAGGGGCTTTGTCGCTCCCTCTAGCACAGGGCGCTAGGGAGTTTCCCCCGAGTTCAGCCGGAGGCGATCTCCGCCGGGGGAACGGGGGACGGCAGAGCCCGGCAGGAGGCGGCCCGCGGCGCTTTACCTCCAGCCTCGCACATCGGGGCTGCTTCTACCCGGGCCAGCTCTACCCTGCCCCTCGCCGCGAGAACTTTATCCCGTTTTAAACAAGGCAGGTGAATCCAGTAAAGCTCACTGCTGTGCAAAAAATACGCCTGCCTGCAGGTCTCACCGACTGGAAATATCCAATGGAGGAATTCGAGCGTTTTTTAAAAAAATCATTTATCATTAATAAATGACAAAATAACATAATATTATCTCAGGAATATTTGTTTCTTTGCACATTCAGTTGAAACAATTTTGATTTTAAACCAGATTATGTACAAAAAATCGTATAACCAAGCAAACATGGACTGCATCTTTAAAACTCAAAATACAAACTACTGTTTAAAATCCTGTAAAATGCAAATATGCATGAATAAACCTGTTACAGCTAATAAATGGCTCTGACAAAATTGAAGAGATTACAAAGTAATTATCTGGCTCGTAAAGGAAAAAAAAATCCAAGCAAACGGAGGGGTGTCTCGGCACCAGCCCCAGAGGTCCCAGTCATACTCCCATCACAGCAGCAGTGTCAGCGTACAGCTGACACCCACAAAATCCACACTGAACAAGGAGAGACCCGTCCCCGAAGCTGGGTGCTGGAACAGTCCTCGCCGTTATTTCTTTGCAGGGGACCCGGGCTGCTAGGACAGCCGCACTGACGGGGACTGACTTCTGGTTGGAGGTTCCGCACTGGGGAGCCCTTAATCCGCTCAGGGACCCGCTTACCCCTCCCTTGGGCTGTGGAGCGGCAGAACGGCACGGAGGGGGCTCAGAGCGTTCTCTGTCCCCTCACCCAAGGGACGTGTGGTGGCTGGGATTGCCCCGGCGGCGCGGCCCCTGTCCCGCCATCAGCCGCGGCGCTGCGGGCTTAGCGCGGAGCGGAGCGCGGCCCCGCGGGACTCCCGCACGGCCGAGCGGGCGGCGGGAGCCAAACCCGGGCCGAGTGTGACACCTACCTGCCAGCGCCGGGAGCACCGCGCCCGCGGCCGGCCCTGCGCGGGGCTGCGCGCCCGCGGGCCCCGCTTGGACAGCCCCATCCCGCGGGCCGGGGGCAGCGGTGCTGCGCGCCGGGGCTGGGGAGCGGGGGAAGGGAAAGGGGCCGAGGCAGCCCCCGCCTCACCGAGCTCCTTTGCCCGTGCAGTCGGCGGCCCCGGCTGCCGCCGCAGCACCGCTGCTGCAGCGACGCGGGCTAAATCTGGCAGAAAATCGAACTCATTAGCAAAGTTCACCAGCTGATTGCTTTGCATAAAACACGACACTGATTGGAAGTAATTAGGTTAAAAGATGGGACTGCGCTTCGATTTGGTGTTTCTAACAAGTGCTTTTGTGCGTGGCCTGATTTAAGCCTTCACCTCCGGGAGCAGCGTCCCTCCCGCACCCGGCCCCGTCCCGCTGCTGCTGCCGCCGCCTCTCGCCTCTCCTGGCCCCGCGGGCGACTCTCGCCTCCGGAGCCCCCCAACCTTTTAGAAATTTCCTGTCACTCCCAAAAAGGCTTCAGGTACTACTGTGAGGTCCTAAATGGAGCCCCGCGTCTCATTTAAGATGTGCTTTTATTTTTCCGCAGCTATGCACATATCTACCCGTTGCAAAAAGAGAGTGGTTTTGATTCTGTTAAAAATCTCTTTTAATTAAATATTTGCATTTTACAAAGGCGGCTGCAGGGGTTTTTTTTTAATCTAATACGTATAACCTATTTCCTTTTTTTGTCTTGTTTTTGCATTATAGTTTAACTCACACCCAAGGAAAAAAAACAATAGGCATAAAAAATTAAATTAAACTTGTATATATATATTTTAAAACTATGAAACAATTCGGAAAAAGACACAGAAATGTATATATTTATATTACGAAAACAACATTAATGCCTGTACAGTTGTCTTGATTTCATAATTTACTTCAAAGATACTGTATTATCAATTTAAATACAAAAAAGCTACATTAAATATACAGAATAAGATTTAATACAAATCTTTCTTCTTTGTGTGTGTGTGAGAGAGAGCGTGTCACTCGTTTGCTTTTCACTTGCTTAAGACATTTCTGGGCAGTTTCCACCCAGCCATTTCAAATAGACTCTATAAACTTTTGAAGAGGGTGCTGGGAGGGAGGGGGAGCTGGTCTTTTTCTGTTTGTTTTGTTTTTCTTTTGGTACTGGAAAAATAACTGCCAAAGCAATTTATTATTTCTCTCAAATAAATTAAAAAAATGAAAAAAAAAAAAAAAGAACAAAACCACAGTCCCAGGAGGGGTTAGGGAGGAGAAGCCGATATTAAATGTTGGACATACCTTTCTTCAGTTCGTAAGGTGAGTCTTTGCAAAGGTCTACTTGGGACTGGCTCCTGATCATTTTAGTGTCTTTAGCCAGGCTCTCGGCTCTGCTGAGGACAGTCTGATTTAATCCATTGAAGTGGGCGCCGGGGGCGGCGGCGGCGGGGCCACCGGCGGGGTGCCCGTGCAGGGCCCCGAAGGAGCCGTAGTTCGTGTAGCCGGGGTAGAAGGGCGCCGTGTAGTAGAGCGGCCGGGGCAGGACCGCCCCGTTGGGGAAGGGGCACTGTGCGGCCGGCGAGCGTGGCCGCGGCGGCGAGCGGGACGGGCCGCCGCC
>VXAZ01000783.1:2059173-2269173 GCA_013399875.1 Gymnorhina tibicen
TTTTTAATTTAATTTTTTAATGTGCGATGTGCGGATTTTCGTCTCTTTAAACTCCGTGTGGTTCTGCCCCGGTAGACGGGACGGGTCCATCCCCGGCTCGCACGCTTACATGCTCAATCCACACAGGTGTGCACTTTCATCAGTTTTCAGCTGCACGGTGTCACCGGTATTTGTCCCCGGCTTAATTTTAGCGATCGCTCTGGAGCACTGCATTTCTTTTTCCACTCAAAAGCTCTCTGTCATTAATCCTCTGACAATCCCCCTTGTTCGGGGAGTGAGATATCATCTGGTCAAGTTTTATACACTTAACATTCATTTTATATGTGAGTAGAATAACTAACTGCTTTTTCGTGCTCCTTTCTTTGTAGGAAGAAGCAGAAGTTTTAACCATCTTCCCATGGCATCTGACTTTTTTGAAGAGGAGGTAAGGTTAACATCATGTAAAATTACCCTCTTTATTTTTGATGTTCCACTAATCTTTCTTCTGTAGGCACACATTTTGGAAACTGTGTTGAGTTCATGCATACTTTCATGCATTGCAACATAATACCAGAGCTGATTAATAAACGGTAGTGATAGGACTCTTATGCCGTCAGGATTGTAAGTGCCTATCAAACTGACATTCTCACTACATTATGCCACTATTATATTCTTTGCAGTTTTAAAGGAACTGTAGATAATTATTCAAGATATTGAAACATTTAGTTTATAGTTCTATTGCTGTGGTTGTCACCTTCATTTTATATCAAATTTGAGACTCATTTCTTAAGGATGTCTCTATTTTCTGCTTTATTTGCACATTGATAGCTCTACTGAATGACTAGTCACAGCAACTTTTTCCTCTGATAGCAGCATATTAAAATGTGAAAGCTTAAGATTAATCTGCTTTGCAGGACTTTTCAGCCATTTGATCGAAGGAAAATAAGTTTGTTTCAAGACTTATGTTGTTCATCAGTTCTGTTAACAAATGTGGGGCTTGAGAATACATTTGCTGCTTCTCTTCATTTTTGCTGAAGGTATGTGCTTTTGAAGGTATGGATCAATTCTTGGTGTCAGGAGTTTGTGTACTTTGCAGCTGGCAGTGAAACTGTATCAGTGTAAGTTGATATTAAAAGTCTGGACTTTGTGTATTTTTCTCATAATTTTTTTGAAGATAAATTGCTAATGTAATAGAAAAAACACTTGCCCCTAAAATCTTATTTAACAGTGGGAAGGATTTACAGGCTGATTGTGCACTTTTCACTTTATTTAAATTCAGGCATGTGAATTTAGATTCAGCTTGTATAAATAAAGAATTAAAATCACTATTTTTGTAGCTTTCAGTCTGATGGGCTGATCCTGCAGAGCCGTTTAAAAGGTCTTTGGTTAGTTTAGTAGTTGGACCCCAGTAGGGTTTTTGGCATGAGAGAAACTTGGATTTGAGATGACTGCACAAAATGTGACCCAAAAGGTAGCAATATTTGGATTTGCGTATTTGTTTTTCTACACTGGTTTATTTTGCATAATTTCATTGAGGGTGTGCAAACATGTGCAAACATGTGTGGTACAGCATAAAATGGCTTAATAAATTAGTGCATGAATGTACAGTAGGGATCAGCTGAGAATATTTTCTTTCTGGGAGAATAAAAAGAGGCAGGATGATCCTGAAAGTAACAGCAAACTCTATTTTGAAAGTACAGCTATTGATAGGCTCTAACTGTAAGTGGTTTGGTTCCAGGTGGCTTGTAGTGAATGGAGTTAAACTTGGCTATCTTGGATATGATACACCTTAATTTAATTAATTTAATAGCTACTTTCTGTTGAAACTTTAAAATCTAATGATCCTGTTTTTATTGCAGTCTTTAAAGATCTAATCGTTCTTCTGTGTGTCTGAGATGTAAAACTTAGTGCGAGGAGAGGCAACAGATTGGTTCCGTCATACGATTTTGTTGGGTTTTTTTGAGAGTACTTAAAAGATTATGATGGATAATGCTGTCTTGCCAAAGAATGCCGACACAGGTGTTCATCATTATCTTAATTAAGATCCTGAGAAAATGTCATCTTTCGGCGTGAATTATGAAGGGAGATGCATTAGGAGATGATTTCAACTTTTTTTTCTTTTTACAGGGGTAGATGAGAAGGAGGCTGTTTTTTCAAAACCTTTTTGATATTTCTTTATCAGAATATCTGACCTTAGACACTGAATAATTTGTTTCTCCAGTTCAGTTTGTGACTATATTACCAGGAGATCTGTATATGATGCTAAAGGGAATCTTCTAAAAGAAAAAAAAAATTAAAAAGTAATTCCCCTACAAGATACCCTGTTTCATTTAAAGCTGTCCTATTTAAAAAAACAAACCGTGAGACTCGAATGGTAGTGGAAATTGCTGCTGGAAACATCTGATAAGAGATGTTTTACACAGTATATTTAAAAGTATTAAAAGCTCATAATAGAGAAAAATAAATACATGTGAATATTCATTTTTTTAATTAGGCATGAAGAGAAAAAATTTTCTTTCTCATCTTTGCATTATCATAGGAGTAAAACTAATTAGCGTGCAAAGAGGAGGGAGGGGCCTGTGTCTTCCTATGTTAAATCAATAAATTATTAACTGGGCAAGAGCTAAAAAAATGCATGTAAAATATTGGCTGTAAAACTTAGGGGCCCTTTCTTGCAGACACTGCTGCTGCTTCCCCCAGGTGCGGTGCTGGGAGTTCCAGGGTCAGGCAGTGCAGTGGAAGTGCTGGTGTTTGTGGCTCTCAGCCTGGGTGAAGGGTCCCCGGAGGAGCTCTCTGGGCAAGACACCCTCAGCTGCTCTGTTGATTCTTCTGCCTGCGCTTCCTTTGCCTGAGATGCTCCTTGTTCACACTCTCTGTGTTTGTGGTCTGAGAGTGAGGTGTAAACTTGTGAACACCTAGAATAACTCTTCTGTGCCTAGCATTTGGGTATTAGGTGTCTTAGAGGTTTTTTTTTCTCTCTAAGCCTTTCTATGTTAAATCTCTTCTTGTCTGCTAAAAGAAACCTGATTATCAGTTCTAGTCTTTTTGGTTTTTTTTTTAAATTGCTTTAGCAAACCTTTTTAGTGTGCAGAATGAAATACAGAAGTACAGCTGACAAGCCTTTCAAGCACCTACTTATTGTATTGAGCATGTAACTCCAAAGATCTTGACAGTATCATGGGAGAACCTGAAACTATATTTCAGTTTCCTTCAAGTTTCCTGTAATTAATTTAAATGGCATTATTTGCTTGAATTTGTTGGCATAGTATGGACTAAGTTAAGAATGTCTTTAGGGTTTATTTTACTTACAGTTCTATGGGCATATGCAGAAAATAGACTCTGAGTAAAAAATGAAAACCTGCTCTCTTTCATGTCTAAAACAAGTTTTTCACTTAAAGCAAGCCACATCTACTGTTAGCTGGCTCTTACAGCAACTGAGGAGCAGCTCTGTGGGAAGGATGGCTGTGGCTCCCCGTGCCGTACGTGAGCCCGCAGCTTCACTCGTGGTGGCAAATTCCCTTTTGCCTGCAGGTGCTGCAGCATGGTGGGAGCTCCTGTAGCTGGAGTCTGGCCTCCAGTGTGGGTGTTAGAGGTAAGGTGACTTAATAGCAGTGTTGTGTTCCAAAGATTTTGTGCTTTATCTCCTTTACTTGCATATATTTGCAGTCCTTATGACCGGTGTTTGCAGGAGCTCAGCAGTACCTCTCTGAGGAGAAACATAAAGCCAGGTAGCCTTTCTGGCCTTACAACCAAGGAATTCTTTATAACAGTTTTTAATTTCTGGGGTTTTATTAATATTAGAGCTTTTTAGTCTGTATTCCTTAATGTGGGTAATGCAGATGCAGATGATTCATGAAGCTGTTTTTTGCAGATTAATATGAATGTATTTGTAAAACCACCTTTTTTTTTCCTTTTTATTATATAAATCACTGCTTGAGGAAAAAAACCAAACTGGCTGAACCTTTCAAGGTGAATATGGATCACCATAACAGAGTTTACTGTGCTAATGAACATGTGACTGATGACTCTCCTGCTCTTCCTGAAGGAGATGCACCTTCCTGAGCAATTTCTTTTTTCCCAACAGAGCAAAACCAAGCTTTTTCTTTTCATAAGCACGTATTTTTCACAGTATTTCTTAGCATTTCTAGCGCAGATCAAGAACACAGCATTTACCTCTTAAATATCCTCTGCTGACATCTACAGAAATTTTCATGCCCTTCAGATTTAATTTTGTGTAGAATAATGCATGGTATAATATGTAGGTCCTGTGTTTTCAATTAAGCTGTATTAGGTAACTATGCTCTTCTTTCATATCCCATAGCAAAGTATCAATATCCAGATGGCAGTGTGCTGGGATAAAAGATAGCTACAGGCTTGGCTGCTACTGTAAAGCCAAGAACTAACATTTTAGCCTGTGTGATAAATAAAACCAAGGCTGAGACTCTCAGCATATTGGAGTTGCACTAAATAATTCTACAGTGCTGTTTATTACTGGTTTCATTGGATAATATGCAGCTGTAAAACCTGCTTGAAGCTTTTATTAAGGATACTCTGTCATTATAAAAAGGTTGCCTACAACTTCTTTATGATATTGGCAGTGCAAGAATTACTTTGTTTGTGCTGACTTTCTGGCTTTTATCTAGGAAGGACCTTGCTATCTCCCAGCTCCTCTAGGCATTAGGTTCCATGAATGTCTCTTGGGAAGAGGACAGCTCTGTAGAGCCTAAGTTTCAAAAGTAATTTTAAAGGTGTTTTTTTCCTTTATGCTTTTTCTTCTTTCAGTATTTAATTTATTGCTTCAGTTAAAATTCAGCTGATATTCCCTGTAGTATACACTGTGCTACTGTGTCCCTAAGTAAAACTTAGGCTGAGATCATCCAGGTAGTTCTTTGAGAGGAGGCTGCAGAAGGGTGGAGAGACTTTTAGACTGGCTGAGAAGGGATGGGTAGCAGGCAAGGGGCTAGACCTGGGTTTGTTTTCTCCTTGCATTTCTGGCACACCTATGACCTAGATTTGTTCGTGTAACCTCAGCCTCAGTTTACCTAACAGGAATTCTGCTTGTCTCAGAAGTGTTCAGATGTAAATTGGTGTCTATGCTCATATAGTTGTTAGAGTGTTGTGCTTTTGAGCAAGAGCAAGTTATTAATGCTGTTACTGGTTCATTATCAAAATGCCATTAAACTTTTGCATTCCTCAGATCTTTGATTTCCATAGGCACCTGTTTGTGGTGTGCCTCTTGGAACATGCAGGATTGACCATCATCCAGTGGGATGTGGTACTAGCACAGTGTCTGTGGAATTTAACAAACATGCTGGATCAATGGGTGAAGAAACCCTTGCATTGCTCAGTCTGTAATCCTTGTTTGTCAGAGAAACATGCTGTCTGAATTGGTGACAAATACTGTATTTTTGTTCCATCCCTCATTCTCCATATGTCTCTTTTTTTAATCTGTATAGATTGCACCCAAGAGAGAAGCAGTGAGGTCCACAGTGGGGAAGATGAACCCAGCAGTCCATCCTGTCCTGTACCTGCCTGAATATGGGAAGAGACATAGTACAAAGCCAGAATGCATCTGGGCTTGCAGTCTTTTTAACCATATTAAGTCCTGTTCAGAGTTAATGGTAAGTAGTCTGCTATGAGTATGATATGATTCATTAAGCAAAGCATTACAGTAGGGGCACTTTCCTTTGTGGTGCTGGGTTCAGTCACTTACAAAATGCAGAATTAATGTTTCCAGATACATCAACTTTATTCCTGTTTCTGTTGAGAAAATCACGCAGTGCAGGTGACAAGAACTGTAATAAGTATGTTTTTCTTTTCTTTCTATTTTTGTCCTCTCCAGATGAGCTCAGTGAGATGGTCTCAGCAATGCTGAAAAAGGGAAGAACAGAATTGGAAGGCAAGAGCTATTTCAAAGCAGGATTCTTCATCTTTCCGTGATGCCCAAATATGAAGACTTTATAAACTTCATTAGGTAGAGTATTGCTAATAGTGTAATATCAGTAATGTTGCATGATGTAATATGGCATTGCTGTGTTGTTTGGTGATCATGTGGAGCTGCATTAAATAAATGAATGTATGCCAGTGACTTAAATGAACATTTATGAGTGAGAGCAGTAAATGGAGAAGGTGGGTACTAGAAGAAATGCTAGTAGCTTTCTTTAAGCCAGTGTCTTTTTTTTTTTTCCAGCTCTTTCCATAACCAGTAGTTCTTCTGTTTCTTGATAAAGATGGAATAAAGAAAAATATCTTTTCATTCAAAAAATTGAATCTAGTTCAACTTCTTAACCAGAAAGACTTCACAGTCCTACTAGCTGTTAAAGCATCTTAATGCTTTGTCCAGCAGGAAATTGCACTCACAGTGCTGACCCATAAACATCTGCAGTGCAGCAGCATGTGCTGCTCTTGCTCCTCAGGGCTTGTGAAATGTCTGCTGTGGCACAGCCCTCTGTGACCTCCTGCATTGAAGGATGGAATTCGTGAGTCCTTTTCTGTCTGGAGCTTGTGGGAGCTCCCTCTTGAGCCCAATAGTTCTGAAATGCTGCAAAAAAAGATCTGACAGTGTTGTCTGGAAGATGTGACTGACTTAATTATTATTAACATTTATTAAGTGCCTTAACAATGGAGTGGAAGAGCCATTGCCTTCATTTTTACAAACAGGAGAACTGGCATGTAGGAAGAATGAATCTCTTGTATCTTCTGCGATTTTTGACCCACCTAATTAGGTGATTGTCGCAAGAAATGAGAACCTGGCTCAGGGGAATGGCACTGGGGGAAGCTGCCGACACGTTCCGTACACGCCGCTCTTCTCCCTCACACAATGGCTTAGCGTAGTGAGCGGGGCTTCCCTCTGTGCGTGTCGCTGGGCCAGGGAGGAGATTTAAAAGGGCTGAGGAGCCTGAGGCTGTCTATTGGATAGCTTCATTATAGATCTCATCCAGGGAAAAAGTGGGGAGCTGCAACTCATTTCTAGGAGCTACTCCGGTTTTTAGCAATTCCTCACCCACTGCCTCCTCCTGCTTCCTTTCGCTGTGGCGTGGCCTTTCCCCACAGTAAGCTGATTCTCTTCATGGCTGATACTTACACTTAGCCTCTAAGGCACTAATAGCTTCTTCTGGTCTAAGACTTCAGTTTCTTTGTTTTTTTAATAATTTATTTTGCTAAGAAAGGGAATCTGTCCAGCTGTTACAAACAATAGTGGTTTTGATGTGTATCAATAAAGAGTTAGAGATGTGTGTTTTCCATGTAGAAGATAAAGAGACTTAAAGCCTGCTTTAAAGGAAGGCAAACCTTGGAGAGGTTTACTTAGATGTACAATATGCCCTATTCTTTCATTTTTAAAAAGAGTATTAAGGGATTTTTTCAAGAAAAAAGAAAATAATTTCATGTTTTTGATTGCATTTTTTTCTTAGTATCACAGTTGTAAGATAAATATTCAGAATTAGGAGTTGCTAAGGTTAATGTGATTAAAATGAGTATGTGATAACGGGCTCTGCACATTAAAGATTAAGAGCTCGAATTATAGACTCCAGAGGGAAACACTCCATGAGCATTTGTAAATTTTGTTTGTGCAAGAAATGCAGGCTTAGGCCTAGGGTTGCAGTTGCACAACAGTTTCATCCTGTTTTATCTGCAGAGAATTCTTTTAAACACTGTAGTGTTGGGGTGAAAATGTAGTGAGGTGGGGGGACAAATGAGGAAATAATTTTCATCTAAGCATCAGTGTTACTCTATAAAAATAGATTAGTTTTACACAATTTATTCACATTTACAAAAGTCAGTTTATAGCATTCTGAGTGCAGTAGTTAATTCTTTATGTATAAATTGATCCTTTATAGAGATGTAATTCCGTATACAACATTTAATCTTTGAATGCACATTGAAAATATTTTAGCAATTAATTTATGTAGGTTATGAATTTCTTTCCCATGTACTTTGCAGTAGTTCCTACCCTAAAGTTGAGTCAGTGTGTGCTTAATGAAAATTAGATGTGAAATGTAATACACAGAGGACAAAGAAGCATTGAAATCCTTATTGCTCTTAAAAAGACACAGGTACCTCAGATAATTCTCCTTTCTTAATCTCTTAAGAATTTGATGTGTAATTCTGTTATGAGTGATTTGGAGTGAATGAAAAATACTTTTAGAAGTAGTATTAGTACCAGATATTATTTCTCACGTTTTATGAAGCATAGTTTAGTTTTAAAATTTGAAATGGTTTGCATTTTGAGAGGCTAATTTATAGGCAGTCTTCCACTGAGAAGGAAAAGCACCTTGGTTGTTTGTGGAGAGGCAAGGCTTGTTGTTATATCTGTGAAATTTGCTAATGTTGCAGCCATTGAAATAAAGTATTTGTTTACATAACAGCAGTGGCATTTCTCCTCCTCTTCCTTGTGGTTTTGTCCAACTAGATGTTATGAGTGGCAGTTGCAGTGACTGCTAAGTGTTTAAATGATGACACCATTATGTGAAGTGATTTTGAAATGAGAGATTCCAGCCAAGAATTACATCTGCTCTCATCTCCTTCAAATCATACTCTCTGGCTGTGCAGATTATGATTGATTTGTTTGTGACAGATTGCAGGAAACAGTCATTGATTTTTCAATATTTTACCTTAAAATTATTTACAGTTGTAACCAAGGGGAGGTATTTCCATGGGCTGTCAGCCCCTGAAAGACTGGGATAATATTCCCTGCTCCCTGACAAGACAAATTACCCGTAATGAGTGCAGTAGCTGAAGGGTATACTTTTATTTTAAAATATGTCAATAACCCAGTGACTAAACGAATATTGATTCAGCATAATGAAGCCTGAGTAATGTGAAAATGAGCTCTTCAAGGAGCATGGTAAAGACTTTCTTTTTAGCTTGTAGCAAGAAGCTTTTCATTCTTTACTGTTAGGTAGTTGAAATGTGCAGTCTTAAACAAGTCATCCTTAAACATTAGTAATATCATCCTTAAACATTAGTAATATGTGGAATAACGTAACAAAAGAACTTCAGTGGTTTTTTCTGTTTATTTTTTTCTTTTTTTTTCCTCCAAGTTCTTTTTCTTCAATATGTTTCAGTAGGTCAAATGCTTAAAGAGGAAAATGCAAGTTATCCAGGGCAGAGATAGAATTACTATTGGTGTAAATGTCTTTTGCAGTAATATTCTTCAGCTAGCCTAATGGCATTTTTAATGTGGATTCTGAATATGGGCATGGAAATATATCTAAATAAACTGTAGATTTAATTTCATATTATTGACTTCTTGACATCCTGATGTGTGTTCTGTGTGATCAGTCTAATATTCTTGTCTTTTAACAGTTTAGAATGTCTGGTTTATGAGCACCTAGAAATACTGTGTTATAAAACTTAGTTACCATAATGCACATTTTTCTTCCCATAACATGTAACACCGCATGTTTCTTACCAAATGAGAATTCTCAAGCAGTAATTCATTTAAATTACAGTAATTTATGCAGTGCCATAGGTGTGGTGTGGAAAAGCATCTAATAGATTAATACGAATGTACTTCAATTGTTCAGGGTAAGGATTAGATTAAAGACCATGTTGAGGTACAATTTTTTTTAACATTAAAAGTATTGAACGCTAAAAAAAAACCCCCACCCTATCATGTGAAAGGATCAATTGGTCATTTGTATTCAAGAGCATTGTGCAACATTGGGAAGGCTCTGCAGAAGCACTGGGTGTAAATAGCCATGTAATCCAGACATAGACAAAAAGATATTTTCTTGGGGTGTTTGTGTATAATGCGTCAATTATGAAATAATGTCATAGCCAGAAGCATTTAGTGAGCATGCTTGGGCATGAAGACGACTGCCCTTATTTTCTGAGGACTAACTTCAATTGCATCCAACTAGCTTGTGAAAATCTTCAGAAGGATGTTTTCCTATCAGCACACAGGTGATTTTTTCCAAATGTCATTCCTTTAGCACAGCTAGAAACTATTTCAGGAGGCACTTGAGAACCTGTGGCATTGAGAGTTAAATAGCAGCTCTGGAATGTGAGATATGTTCCTGTTTTTAGTTTGTTAGTTTTTAGAAAAAAATTGTGATGTACGTTTGAGTGGGTTACAACTGTAAATAATTTTAGTTTTGAGAAGGTTTGTGCATAGCACCTGGGGATTTCCAAAATATTGGACAGTTATTGATGGTGAGGCAGTAGTAAATTGAAATATATAGCCATGACAACAGGAGAATTTGGGGCTCTTGTTAAATGTTACAAGACATCTACAAATGTTAGTTACAATGCTGAACCTTAATTTCCTGCTCAGTGGCATTTTACACACCTCAAATTCTCTTCCTGTTCTCTTTGTTTCTGTACCTTTTTGTTTTTTTGGCCAACAGCAGGAGATGGAAGGGGAGGATTCTTGTTCAGTAGCTTTCCCACAGTAGCGAGGAAGAGGGAGACTGTTCAGGGCTAGGTGCCAGCTCTGGTGCAGACTGCAGGGCAAATAAATGTTTGTTTTAACAACATCTCCTTTTCCTGAGTAACACTGCGTGAGCTCACGGTACCAAACTGAGTAACAGCAGATACTGCTGGAGGTACTGCTGCCAGTGAAACCGAAGTGGGCTCTGCTTTCAAGCCATTTGCATTTTTCACTTGCGAGACAGGTCACAACTCTTGCTTTGCTGCCTTTCCCAAAGATGAGTTTGTTTACTGAGTATCTGGCATTCCAGCTCAGGCCTGAACCGTATGCTTGGCACTAAAGGCAAATGGTGCATTCTTGGCTTTGAAGCTTTGTGGGTGATACTGGAGATGTCTGATGATGGTACCTTGGAAGCTCTGCAGTTTATTCACACATCTCTTGGTGTTAGAACTGTGACAATTGTTAGTCTACCTTCAGGTGACTATGGAGGAGAAAATAAAAACCTCAGACAAAAAAAATCCTAAATAATTAATTGGTTAAAAGTTCTTGTGGCATTTTGGATCTCCCAGGAGCAGAACATAAGCCCAATTGCTGTTCAGTTAGGTAAAACTAGGAAACACTGTGAAACTAAGATCATGGGTGGAGAACAGAATAATACCCTTTGTGGCAGAGATGAGGCTATTGGTCAGTCATGAAGGGTTAATATTTAGGGACTGTATGTCCTTCAGCACTTGGCAACTTGTAAATTTTGACCCATTTCAGTTAATTTCAAACCTGATGTGAACACAGTGCATCAGTATGTTCTTGTAGTGGGTGGTTTTGTGTAACAATTCAGATCTTGATTCCATTATGAATAAAGTAGCGACCAAAACCAATTTTTTCCTATTTACTCAGCCTCCGTGTTATCTATCTGCTCTACAGACCAGCCAACTAAAACAAGTTCATAGTTTAAAGTGAGGGAGGAGAGCATGTTGATGTAGATGATGGAAATTGTGCTTACTGCCTAAGCCTTCTCTATGCTGCCTCCTTCCCATTGCCAAATTACTTATTTGAAATCTAAGAACTAATATGTGATGGAACCCAAATCAGAGCAGTCTACAAGTGGGTAGATGGCACTATGTAGAATTTGCTCATCTAAATGTCATTATTACTTGAAACCAATTCTTTCAGCCCTAAACTTTTGAAAATGTTGTTTCTTTTTTGTTTAAATTTGTGAACAAATTATTGCTTTTCTCAAAAAGCAATTCCATATATGCAAATATTCCATTCTTTTGGAATGACCATTCTGTGTACTAAAACCTGTCATTAGTGCCAATAGTATTGCAGTCTTTGGTGTGTTGGCATATGGTTTATGGTGAACTGTAAGACTGAAATAACCCTATAAAAATATGTGAGGGATCCAAGATTCTTTGAAAGTCTTGCTTAACTGCAATGGTTAAAAAGGCATGGCTGACTTTCAGCACTCATGGCATGAGTGTTGAAATCTGTGTCTGGAATTATGGAAACAAGTTGAGAAACATGAACAGAATTGAGTGTTGGTTATTTTCCTTTGTAAAAGCTGGGAAAAGATGTATTGTGCTTTTCTGTGGTCTTTAAAGGCCCACAGTGTCCTTTTTTTTCTTTTTTTTGTTTTCTTTTGTTAACTTATCTTTTAATATGAAGTGTCGTTCCCAAAATGAAGTAATGTCCTTGGGCTGGTGGCAACAGCTGGAGTTGCAGAATTCATAAATAATTCAGAGACGGATAAAGGGTAGGGGAATTTTTTTGTCATTTGAATCTTTATTATGTGCACACATTTCATTTTAGATATGGCATCATTTGAATTCATTCAGTATGATGATTGCACTGACCTGTCATATTTATTTTGATGTCCCTTCGAAGGACCATATGCTCTGTCCTCGGCATGAAAATGATGCAAGTTGCAAACTGAAAGGCAGCTCTGCTCCTGTAGGGATGAAGCCCCTCACTTCCTGTTGTCACGTCAGTGGATGTACAGCCGCACTGCAGTAGAGAAGGTGGAGTTGTTATGTCAGTGCAGTGACTAAGTGGCAGTGTAGTCTAGCAAAAGGTGGAAAAAAGGGCAAAACCCATTTGCATCAAGGTATTGTATGGCATTAAAAACTCAGCTGTCACTGAGGGCCAGTTGGTGTGAGGAACCTGGCATGTGGAAGGTGGAAAGGATTAAAGCCAGCTAGAAATCTGCCAAAGTGGAGGTGTGCCATGGTAGCTTTAGTGTGGGAATACAATTAATTACTCTGTATGTTGGAAGTGGGGTTGCCATGCACACAGCCTCCTGGGGTTGCACTGGAGTTAGTCTGGATATGCAAGGCGCAGAGCTTTTTCTGTGCCCAATCCAGGTCCTCCTTTCCTCTTGAAGCTGCTTGCTTAGTCAGACAAAATCTTGGATAATGTTTTTTGGAGGGGGAATGGGGGAGGAAATATGTAGTTGTAGTTTGCCTCTTCACTAATTCTGCTGTAACCATTGCATCTGGTCCTTCATTTATTTCATTGGTATATTCCTGTGCACAAGTGGTACGTTTTCCAGAAGTTACAGGCTCAAGTTCAACCGTGTCCCATAAGTAATAAACTGCACGATAATGAGTAATGTCTGGTCCCTACTGGCTAAAGCACCGGCTGTTATTAGCAATTCACAGTTGGTGCATAACAGGACTCTGTTCCCAGGACTTTGTTAGTTACCTTTGTATGTAATATTAACACCATAGGATTGCAACCACCTCGATATTTGCATGGTGCAAGGTGTAACAATGAGCGGTGATTTGCATGAAGTACATGGTTCACTGTGCTCATGCCAAGGGCAGAAGGAAGCCAATTAAGTGCCGGTTAGTGAAATACAATAACTAGAAGCTGTGAATGAGAATGATAACTGTATGCAAAATTGTTTCTTTTCTAGATCCTGCCATCAATGACTGAGCCTCCCTGAAATCCTATCAGTTACTGCCAAGATGAGAAGGATAACAGGAAGGAGGAGTGCTTAAGTGGCTTTAATGACAGTTAATTTCATCTATTTATCAAATGACAGGTTGTTTTTTCCTAAAAACTTGATTGTCATGACAAGATGCTTCTGGAAGTCATCTTTGTAAAATAAAACTGACAATTTTTAGGCTACAAAGAGCTATTGTATCTTTCTATAGAACATTGTCATTATGGTAAACTGCTGGAAAGTCTTTATTTTTGAAGTAATTTAACTTGCATACTTCATTCATTTATTTGAATGTCTGTTGAATGCCATGTGAAAAGTTTCTTGCCAGAGTTCTTTTATTCAATGGAATAGTTATTCTTACAATGCTCAATTTATTATTGTCTAAATGACTGTTGCCTTAGCCTCCTGCAAAAATGTTTCTTTTTAGTAATTCTTAAACAAATAAGGAATGAATGAGCTTTTGTCCCTTTTGTGTTTTGATCAGCATATTTTGCCTTTCAGTGAAAGTGTCTTCAGTTTTTGGAATGACACAACACAAAGAAAGGTGCTTTGCTTTTTGGGGTTTTTATTCCGGACAGCACATGTCTTTTGTGCAATGATTTTTTAATATGTACATTGCCAAGATACAATTACTGGAAGGAGAGAGAGAAGCTGTTGGGAATGTCATGTTATGCCAAATTAAGAATTATTAGCTCTTACTTTCTGTGCAATCTCTTCGACTAGAACTCGACCTATTGCGTCTGGCGTATACTTTGACTCTAGTGGAACTAATGTGTCTTTGGAGTAGCATTTCAGAGTAACTTCAGATTCATGTTTTTTTCACAAGTCTGCTTTAAACTGCTGGGATTAACTTCAGAGAAGGCGAGAGATACAGGCTCCTTTGTAAGCAGCTGTGCTGGTTAAGGAAGGAGGCTTCATGCACGCTTGCTTGCTTGTTCTCTCCCAGAGGTTATTGCCCTTGCTAGAGAAGCAAACTGAACTGGTTCCCTGAGCACACCCAGACTTATTTCAGTCAAAGTTAATCGTGTTATCAAATATTAGTTATCCAGCACCCTGGGTCACTTTGATGAAAGGACAGGGCATACACAGACCAGCTGTGCAGACGTCGTGTCTGGGAAGGGTGGTGTGTTGACAAGAGGGTTGTTGAGGACTGGCCCTGGTATGTCGCCTTTTCAGCAGGTGCAGTTACATCTCTCGGATGTGGTAAAAATTGGATGTGTTAGAAAGCTGTACAGATCTGTCACACATAATATTCACATTTCAGGGACATCCTGGATAATGGAAAAACCTGTGCTGTTTGACTTACTCCTTGTGTGTGCCAGTATGAGGGGAGAGACCTGGTGTGAGTGTATGTGCATGACAGACACCTACTTCAGGAAAATGTATCTGCTCAAGGTGTGGGAATGGTGCAAGTGTTTCCATTATCTAGAGAGCACACTGTTTACTTCACTCAAAGAGGCTGCCTCAGCCACCACATGCCTCAGGAGAACTACTTTTGACACATGAGCGGCCTTGTGTGGAGAAGGGAGAACACCTCCAGCAGGAGTGGCTGCTGTTGCTTTTCTACAGTGTTGATTCAGTAGATGCTGGAGTCTGGTGAGGCATCCAAGCTCTTGATATTCCCTGTGCCAAAATTAGAATGGTATGGATAATCCTTAGTACTCAAAGACCTACTGAGGAAAAACAGTGCACTAAACAGCTCTTTCAACACTGACCCTTCTTGTGCGAAGGCTGTGGAGTGTAGGTGCCTTCCTATAGCTGGCTTGGGCATGCAAAGAACAAGAGGCTTTCTGATCTGTCAGAAACCTGAGAGCAGCAACACTGCTTGCATCTCCTCTCGGGGCACTGCGAGGTGAAAAGAACATTGCTCAGTCACAGAAAGGACTGAACCTCCAGCTCAGCTTGTGTGGCATCCATTATCTTTTATTTGGCCTTATGATAAAGGATGAGGAAGTATGCAGTGGCCATATTGTACATATGGAAGGGAGGAAAATAACGTGATAGGTCTGTAAGGAAGGGGCAGGTGCTACTTTGAAGGCACAGGACTGCTTGCCCTGGCTGTTTATCCTTGGCAGCATTACCTTATCATAGTGTCTTCAGATCAGGGCCCGCACTGGCTGTTCCTGAGCTGTGGGTCTGAGAAATAGTAATGTGAATAGTAATGTGAAGGGATAAGGCAGGGCAAGTCCCAGGACTAAGGTTTAAAGAGAGATTTGGGAATGTGCACAAACATAGACTTCACTAATATTTTATAATTCTGTGTAAAAACAAAATAGTTACGATAAGACATAGTGGGGAAGCTATTGCTCTTCTGCCATTGCTCTTCTGTCAAGTTTTGAGTTGACTTGGCTCTGTAATGCAGTATGTTCAGAAAATGTTGGCTTCCTCAGTCAAACTCTTTCTTACCCTTCTTAGCCTATACTTGCAGTGAAGTGCTTGGTGTGTGCATAGTTCAAGGAGGCGTAGTGCCAGCCACGTAGTTTCCAAAATCCTCAGCTTGCCCCGACCCAATCTCTGAGCTCCATTGGGAAGGTGGGTGCGGCTCCAGGGGTGAGAGCTGTGCTGTGTTTCAGCAGCCCAGTGTCGAGCCATGGCTGAGCTCTCAGTGCTGGCTTCAGAAGTGATGTACCTCCTCCAAACCACTGTCACATGTCTCCCCTGAAGTAAGTGCAAATGAGCCTCCACAGCTCTCTGAGACAGCCCATCATTCATATAACTGTTTTTATCTTAAAATGGACTATTGAGGTAGCGAGACTGAAATGTTTCATGAAATGTTTGTGATTTCATTGATTACCTAGGAATCTTTTTACCTGCCTAAGTGGTAATACACAGTTAAACAATGCCTTACGTAGAGCAGTCATAGATGTTAAACTGATGAGTAAAATTTTACGTCCAAGCACTTAAAATGATCAAATACTAGAGTTAAGACTGCCATACTGTTCATGTAGTGCTAAAAAGACAAAATAAAGCTTCAGGGAAGGCAGATTTTCTTCTTATACATATTTCAAATAATAGGTTGGTTTCAAGTAGACTTCCTGGCTCTTCAGTGATTGCTGCATTCGGTCTGAATCTATCAGGAATCCCAATCATAATGGTGTGTTTATTATTATAAACACATGATTTCTATATATGTTCTCCACAAATATGTTGGACAAAACATAGTTTACCTTCTTAACTGGTACTATATGGTTACTTTTTAACTCCTTTAATTTCAGTTCTAACTTGATTGAATAAAAGGTGCATTCCTGAAAGTAATCTTTACATCTGTAATGGGACACTTGATTTTATATGACTGTTTGCATACTCCAGACATAGCACAACATTTTTAAGGCAATATGTGTTGACAATATACAGAGATAAAAATCAGTTAATGACAAACTAAGGAGCAAACTTTTAATAAGAGCAATGAATCATTAGAAATTATTAGAAAGGGCATATTAGATTTTCTATCTTTTGAATGAGGATGAAATATTTTTATAGAGGTATATGCTTGAACAAATGTCTGGGTGTGGTAGAGGAATTCCTCACAGGCTTCTGTGGCTTTTGCAACGCTTGGGGTCAGACCGGGTCATCTTAGACATCCTTCTGGTTTGGAAGGGAGTGAGAAGTCTCAATGTAGCAAATATCTTCATAGAATAGCAGCTTCAACTGAAAAGTTACTCAGAGTAATTCAAGCTTCTCTTCAAAAAGGATTGGGAAGGGCGTTGGTAGTGTTCCTGTCTCCTAATGCCATGCCTTTTTCAAAGATCCTCTTTCACCTGACTGCTCACTTCTGTAGGGTGTTTCATTGGCTTACGCGAGTTTCTCTGGTTCATCCATCCTCCCCCCACCCACATTAATCAAACATAAATCATCTTTGTAGTCCAACAAACTCATGAACATTTTTTCAGAGCAAATGTCTTCTACAGAGTGTCTGCTTCTACAAAGTGTAATGTTGCCTTTCTTCTAGAAATAATTATTAGGTTGAAAATAATCTGACAACATCCTGCTGTGGATAAATTAGGTTTGTTCTCTACTAAGATTAGTTAGCTGGCACCCATTCACTAACATGTTGCAATAAAATGATTGCAAGTGGATTGTATCCAGTTATCTGCCTTTTTTCTTTTTAATGGGCTGTTTGTTGCCGTGCTGTCACCACGGTTGAAATAAATGTGTGCAAGTCGTACTTTTCCAAGTTCCCTACAGCCTGGGGAGATGGTGTTTGCTGTCCTGTACCATGAAAAGACTTCATGGGCAGAAGTGATTGGAGAAGGGGAGAGGTTGTCTCCACGTAGATTTCTGAATCTTGTGCACCTTTGGTTTTGGCTAACAAGGATGTGTTCTGCTCTGTGGCAATCAATACATTCCCACCGAAGTCCAAAATCCCAGGTATAATTAGCTCATGTGTTTAAATTGGTGGTGTTATTTTTCAGCTTGTATATACAAGCCTGTTTTCATGCAGAAGTCCATACTGACTTGGGAAGAATGCTGTGCAAATCAGAAAAGGCAGAAAAATTATTTAAAGTTATGTGCTAGTGTTAAAGATTTTAAAAATAACGGCGAGATCTTTATTTCTTTGTTTACGATTGATTAGGGTTAGAGTTTTAAAAGCTTAATGCTGACTCTAAGTGCTTTACAGTCAGTCACTGAGAATTATGGGCTTGGCACAACTCAGGTTTTTGTCCTCCAGTATATCCATTATTGTTAGATGCTGAGTAGTCATTGCACATAGATGACTGGTTTTTTGGGTATTTTACATTTTTACATGTTCAGAAAAATACTTCATTAAAGCAGCTGCTGGGTGAATGGGGTAATTAAAGAACTGTACTGCTTTTATTGAAGCTGACATATGCTGCACACTCCTTAAAACTCAGTATGTGAGCAGAATGTTTCCAGGATTTATTGAAGGCAGACATCTAGAGATACTGGCGAGCTTTTAATAGTAGTAAAGATAACTTCCAAGTTTTATGCTGTTATATAAATCTGTCTTTAAGAAGAGAGCTGTTATTGCAGTACATTGCTCGTGTTCATATTTTGTCCATGTGTATGTTTTATGTATGTGCCTATACACCTACACACGAATGCTTGACCTGAACACTTTTATTTGACAGTGATTGTATATTCTATTTAGCATTTATTTGGAAAAAAATAGTGTTCTAATGCTGACTGAGAATTGCAATTTGCTTGGTACCAAAAGAAATCTGCAGTACATTGTGGGGGTTTTTAATTAATTTATTTTTTTTTAACTGAAATACAACCCTGCTTAGTTTGAATTGCAGCTCTTAGTGTGTGAGTGTCATGGTAGCAAGCAAGGAATCTAACTCAGCATAAACTGAGGCTGGGTTTCATTTTAACTAGTGTGATGAGTGCAATGTTCCACGTGTGTGATAACTTTTGCAAGTTGTGAAAAAATAGACTTGTTTATCTATCATCCGTATTTCGTATGATTTCAGAGTAGAATGTTGTCCTTACTGTTAAATTACCTGGCTAAAACTAGCAAACTTTCACCTGTATATTTTGTAATGTTTAGACCTTAAGCACTTTTCAAGTAATATGTTTGACTTGCCATTATTGCACACTGTAAAATAAAATACAATATTAACATACATGCTGAAAGAACATTATTCATCAGCTATGAATAAACATGTGGAAAAACTATTTTCAAAATTTTAGGGTTTTTTGCTAAATTCTTCCCAGTTGATTTTGTATTGTCTTTAATGTGGGACTCGGAAAAGAGGTTAGTTTCCCTAACCAGGATACATAAGGTGCTGTTGTACGTCGGTGTTCTAAACTTCTAGGACTGTGTAAATGGAAAATACACTTTATAATTTTATCACTGTGTTAGGTATGCAGTACAAGTTAGTTTTATGCCTGGTTGTCTGCATGAGCAGGATAGGAATTTTAAACTGTCTTTGTAGTCCAACAAACTCATTTTATGGACAAATCTTTTCATATTGGTTCTGCAAGTTGAAGACAAAAACATTTCTAAAGTACTCGTGTGTCTTAATATTGTGAGTCAATTCCCATGTGTTAAAGTGTAAACTACGAACTAATGCATAGGAGTTTATGCAGCAGAAAGTCATTTAATTAACACTTTTAATTTCAGCTGTGAAAGATGCTGAAAATGAGGTCTGGAGAATGGAGAGAGGCTTTGTTTTTCATCGCTGAAGTCTCCCTGCACTAAGTCTGCTGATGCTCGTGGTACATAGACCATCTCCTGCCTGCTAATTAGGCCTCTCCAGTGTGCTCTCTAGAAATGTGCTGGAGAAGTTTGTTCAAAAAACCACCACGCCATCATAAATAAGGGAACAGTACAGTATGTAACTATTATACACCACTCATTTGGCAGGCTATAATTTAATAGAACAACAATGATCAGACCAGTATATCAGTTAATTTTCAAAACATTTTATTCCACACAAATTAGCTCAGGTCCTGGAGGGCAAAATGACAAGAGGTTACTCGTACACTATGTATTTAATTAATTGAAAAATGCTCAAATTGCTTTTACAGTTGTTATTAAAAAGTAGAATCAGTGTTGCCAGTGCTCAACCATAATTAGAACCCCAGGGAATTAAATATTTAGCATTAGTAATGTAACAGCACTTAGGACACAAATTTCTATTTTTGTAATGAAAGCAATACAGTGTAAGTGCAAATGGCTGAAACGACAGCTGTGACAAGCAAACCAGCCTGGGATATTTCAATAAGACACCTCGTTGGACAGCAAGTCTTACTGCATTACTCGTTTGTAAGAGTCTAAATCCCAATAGCCAGGCATTACACCCAGTATTTAGATTTCTAATTGCTCACAGGATGAACGGTCGGGCAAATGTCAGCCGTCGGTGTGGGAAGCACGCGGCGTTTTCCCAAATAACACGGCGGAGGTGGGTGCCTTTGGCCGTGTGGGCAGGGCTGGGGCACGTCCCAGGGCAGCCGAGGGGGGAAACGAGACCTTGTTTGTTTTAAGTTTAATTACATTTTAAGCATAAGTGCTTTCAGTGATACAACATGAAAAGTCGGATATTGGGCTCTAATGAGCTGTAGTGGTAGATGGCTGGAGACCCTGAGGGATTCATTCACTAAATTAACTGGATAACAGTACTTGGTTTGGGCACAGTAGAATGGCTGAGCTGTGCTTAAAATCTCCCTTTCAGAGCTGTCTCTCATTCCTCTTTTCGTTCTAAACAGTGTAGTGACTTCCACAGTCTCCTACTACAACTGTTCAGCTTGTCACAAGTATTACATTACCAACTAATAAGTAATAAAGCATATTTGACTTCATTTCTCTTCTGTTTTGCTGGATTTTTTTTCCTCTGGAACGGCAGGGGAAGGAGGAAAGCTTGAAGGCACTTGTGTATCTTCTGAATAGAAAAAAAAAGCTGTATTTGGGCAAGGCATGCTTTGGCCTTCTCAAAGCACTGATTTGTTTCCCAGAAATAGGACAATCAGGCAGAGGAATGGAATACTTGTTTTTGAAGATGCTTTTGTTCCAGTTGGCACCTGCTTGCAGGACAGAGTTCGTGTTCGAGCTGAACACGTAGCAAGGACGTGCTGTCTAGATGGTAGCCCAGGACAGCCTGTTTTTTGGGAGAAGCAAGCAGGGACTGCACAGTGCCACATCCAGCACAGGCAGTAATGCCCCAGCTGCTGCTCTCCTGCTTTGCAGCCACTTTTTTCTGCTGCAGGCCACTCTGTAGAGAAAGTTTATTTTTGCCTCCTCCCTCCAAAAAACCCAGCAAGCAAAAGATTTTGGGTGACACCAAAACTTGGCAAATGGTATCAAAATCTGTAAGAGTATCGCTAGTTCTGAAATTTTAAATCTTTATCCTGAGATGTTTCAAATAATAGTTACAGAACACAGGGCCCCAGAGGGTAAAGCTGCACCAGCAGAGATGCTGGAGCTTCTGCCATCAGCCCTGCCCAGCCCTGAGCCCCACCCCACGTGCACACACTCATCCCCAGCACACCTGCCCGCAATTTGGGGGTATAAAGTGGCACCTGGCAGCACACCTTGGGCCCCTATTATGGGGGAAGCTTGTGAGGAAATGGCTTCCCTAGGTTGTTTCGAAAGTGCAGTGTTCTTTCTTCAGCCTGGCTTTCAGAAATAATTTTGACCTGTTAGCTGAAGGTTCCTCTCAGAGTCTGGTTTTAGTTGAAGTTACTGAACTTCAGTGAAGCATTGATGGAGCTGTGTAATGGGGAGTGACCTGGCAGGTACCTGGCTGCAGTCACCAAAACCCATGGGACTTGTTCAGGTGAGTGCAAAGTGGTTATGGCCAAGGACAGGGTAATGAAGGCAGACATCTCTTGCTGATGACCTGCTGGGCTACAGTGATGGTCCCAAGGATAAGGAGCTTCAGTTTTGTGTGTTTCCTAAGCAGGTGAAAAATTCTGAGAAAATCAGCTTTTCTCTAACAGGTTTATGAATTTGGGCTCAAAGTGTAGGAAGGAGCATTTATTGAGCACACTGAAACCTTGTGGGGTATCTCCAACCTTCCCTGGGTGCTTGCATCCCACCTACTTTGATCCAGCTCCCTGGGCTTTTTCCTGGCTACCAGTGACTTGCAATTAGAAACCCTTTGTGCTCTGTAATTTGTCTGCGTGATGCACAAAATTAAGGTACCCAAGGTTTTGATGCAGCTGTGAATTACTACTGTGTGTAAATAATCCTCGTCAGCTCTTACTTTTGTAAATAGAATTGTGGCATTTTCCTGCTCTGCTTCCCTTTGATGCAATTAGAAGGGCTGGGAATAGAGCCGGGGTCTTGCCAGCAGCCCTGACTCGCAGCAGGATGAGCTGCACCTGGACTGCGCTTTCTGTCCTGGCATCTAAAAGCTGTGCTGAGCCTCTCCTGTGGATGAGCCAACAGCTGCACTGACATGACAGTAGCACCACTGCTGACTGTCGTGTCAGTGATCTGGGGTCTAAGAAGTCTCTATTCTGGCCTGGGACGAGATATTTATTTATTTTTTTTTAAAGTGTGCGTCTACAAAGCTGCTCTTTCCTAAGGTTTTTGAGGCTCGGGTCTTGTCTGTCATTGCCAGGATCAGTTCCTGTAAGTCCTGCAGCAGTTGGTCTCTCTCTCCCTGAGGATGGGGAAGGAGGGGGGCTGGGGGCTTTAGTTGCCTGGAGATTGGCAGCTAGAAAGGCGTTTCTCCCTTCTGCTTCATTTTTGTTCTTGGGCATCTCTTCTTCCAGTCTCTGTGCCCCCTGTGCCCAGTGCTGTAAACCACACAAAGGGAGTCTCAGACCTTCGCTGGTTTCTCATCCTTTGAGGATAAAATGCCCTTTTTTGGCTCCAAAATCCACCAGCATTGCCTCTTCAGAGGCATGCTACAAGCTGCTGCATCACCAACTTCTACCTTAGAAAATAGACTAAAAATTCAAACTTTAGAGAAGGTTTGTCCTGCCAAAGGCCATTAAAGTTACTTCTAAGGCTCTCCATAGCCTTGGCTGCTGCCTGATGGGTATGACACTGTGCTCTGAGCTCTCCGGCAGGCAGGAAGAAGGTAGACAGGCAGACATGAAACAAAAGTTTTCCCTGGGACCTTCTTCCAGTCCAGCCTTGGCCGTTCTGATGCCTAAGGCAGGGTTTAATTTTAGCACAGTTCATTACATTTCGCCAATTAAGATAATTTTTTCAGGAAATAAAAATGTTCAAAGTGTGGTTTTTAATATGAACTCGGAGTAACACTGCTTACCCTCTTTAAAGCAGCTGTGAGTCCCAGAGTCAAATGTGTGGTATTGGTCATAGCCAAGATTTTCAAAGACACCTAACTGACCAAACATCCAGCATGTTTCTGTTGTTTAAACAAGTGAACCTAGTGTGAAAAATCAGATTTACCTGCAAAAATATCTGGGCACTGCTGCAAGTTTTCTGGTAGCCCTGACTGAATGATTCTCTGATTGCTTGTTGATTTTACCAAGCTATTGTACTGCCTGGCATTTCAGTGATGCTGTTCCCTTCAGCTCCACAGGTAATGGAGCAGTTCTCTGTTGATGCTGTGCTAGGAGAAAGCAAATGATCTGAAATTAGAGTATGGCTGTGTACAGGAGGCCTTCTTGTTGTTTCTCCTTACATTGTTGCTTCTGCTGATACTGATGCTCTTCTTTCAGTTACTGTCTAGCATGAAAAGAAGTAGCTGGACAAGAGAGTTTTTCTACATTTCTGTTTGAAACTGTTGAGGCAGGGTTAACTTTTCTTCTCTGTCCTTTTTAGATATTGCCTCATTTCTTAATGGCTTAAACTTCTAAAACTACTCTCAGAAAAAATCTGCTTTGCTTTTTGTGACTTGTTGCTCATATCCCCTGTTGTATTTGTATTACTGAAACTATATTTTATACACACACCCCTGCAGTATTTTAGATCGTCTCTGAATATCTCCTAACGCTTTCATTGTATGTCTTTCTTTTGTTGTTTGCTTTTTTTTTTTAATGGGGGGAGGTTTCTTCTTGTTGTTGTGTTGTTTCGGCTTTTTTGTTTGGTTGGTTTTTCCTGTTGTTGTTTTTTCTTTTTAATAGTCCCATCCTCAGGTAGTTGCTAGTGGTATTAGAGCCACGATGCCACTGTAATGTGAACTTTCAAGTCACCCTCAAGCTTTCTGCAGTCTTTAGGACCCGATTCTGAGGCTGCTGCTGGGTTTCCTGCTGACAGCCCTGAACCTGCCAGTGCTACAGGAATGGGAGCTGCCAGGTGTCCTGCTTGCAGCACTGACCCCACCAGTGCTGCGCCAGTGCCAGCTCCTCTAACAGTGCTTGCAGGCTGGGACCCAAGGGCTTTGCTACTGCTTTGTTATAAATACGGAAGATAGTCCCCAAAATAATTAAAAAACTTACATCCAGCTGCTCAAAAATCTCTGAAATTGGGTTCCTGCTGCGTTGTGTTGCTGACCTACGTGTTCCCAGACAGTTGGAAAAGTTAAACTGGTGTTACTGACCTGGGCCGTGTTAAATGAGTGAGGGGCATGGTTTGGGTCTCAGTTGTGGGGGTGGATCAGAGTTCTGAGGCTCTCAGTGTTACACTTCCATTTGTGTGCGTGACGATGAAATGGATTGGTTAATGAGTGCCTAAGCATCTGTTCAGCCTCTGGTAGATGCTTTGCCAAGGTTCAAGTTCCCTGAGGAGGATTAGCCACCTGGTCTGGTTTTCATGATATAGTGACAAAGGGGACACCCACCTTTCGTTTTACCGCTGAGGATGGCCAAATGCACAGGGTCCCTGGGAGGTCTGCGAGTTTGATGTCTTTTTGTAATTTAACAATTACTTTTGTAATTGTTACAATTTAGGTTACAGCAGAGCCTGCAACCACTGTGTGTTTTTGTGGGAAGAGTGACATCTACTCACCCAGCGTGTCTCACAGTCTTGCCAAATAGACTTATTTATTTTCCTTTTTCTCAAATGACACACAGCTCTTTTCACACAATTATCTTTCTTGCTGTATAATATATATAATCAATATACACCATAGGGCAACAAGAAGTGGTGATAAAAAGAGTTTTAAAGAGAAAAATGAGCATTTCATAGCCTGAACTTACAATTAGGCTTTCCAAAGTGTCTAGATTTTGCTGCATGGACAGCATTATGACTTGATGAAAGGCCTGCACTAAAAGGCTCAAATTTATGTGTGGTAGTATTGCTTTACGATGAGCTTGATTTAGTAGGGGTTTGACCCATCAGACACAATACAGCAAAGGAACTTAGTATGCTTGATAGACAGAAACATTACACATTTGTTGCTGAACTTGGAAAAAGCTGAAATCATGTAACCAGCCTGGATTAAGGCAATGAAATGGATGAAGTCTTGGCAAACTACAAGGAGTGCTTGGCTGGGCTTTTGTGTCCAGGTTACCTGCTGAAGCCATGCAGAATCACTTTCTGATGTTGGTTTGTTTTGGGGCTGGGGGAAAGAGGAAGGAGGTGCGGGGTTTTTTTAACCTGTGGCTTGTTGGGTAGGTATAAACCCTGCAGTGAGTTCCATGGAAAAGTGAAGCTGGAGCATCTGGATACATGTGCTGAGCTCTCTGGAGGGGAAAAGTCTGAATTAGGATAAGATACCTTCAGGTGGGCTCCATTTATAACCCTGATGCTGTAGGACCCTGAGGTGCAGCCCATGGACAAGCACTGGGGAAGCTGCAGGTGCCAGCATGAGGGGGGATGGCTGAGGCAGGACAGTGCCTCAGAAGAGCTGCACCTCCTTGCCCCTGGCCTTTGTGCAAACACCGTGGATGTAGCCTGTTGGCAGGGAGGTGAGAAAGTATGGGAGGGAATTTCAGAGCCCTGTCTGCTGGGTTTGGCAGTGGTTTAGGTGCCCATGGGGGAAAGGAGACAATATGACAATTTGGGCTGATGATCCAGCTAAGTGTTCAGCTTTGAGCAGCTCACGAGTAATCCTAGAACGGTTTGGGTTGGAAGAGACCTCAAAGACCATCTAGTTCTGACTCCCCCTGCCATGGACATCTCCCACTAGACCAGGTTGCTTAGAGCCCCACCCAACCTGGCCTTGAACGCTTCCAGGGATCCAGGGGCAGCCACAGCTTCTCTGGTAACCCATGCCAGGGCCTCACCACCCTCATGGTAATTTTTCCTAATATCCAATCTAAACATCTCTATCTACATTTTCCCTCCTATCTAATTTAACCCTGCCCTCTGTCAGTTTGAAGCCATTCCTTCTTGTCCCATCATTCCATGCCCTTCCCTAAAGTCCCTCTCCACCTCTCTTGGGGCCCCTTTAGGTACTGGAAGGTGCTATAAGTTTTCCCCAGAGCTGTCTCTGCTCCAGTCTGAGAAGCCACGGCTCTCTCACAGCTCTGCTCCACCCCTCTGATCATCTTCATGATCCTCATCTGGACTCACTCCAACAAGTCCACATCCTTCTTATGCTGTGGGTCTCAAAGCTGGACACAGTGCTTCAGGTGGGGTCTCATGAGAACACGCAGAGGGAGAGACAATTTGCTTGAATCCTCCCTTGAGAACTTACTGCACTTAGGTGTCCCCAGTGCCACTAGATGAGTTGCTGCAACCTGCCATTTTTAGGCAGCCTGCACATGAAGGATGTATTTAGAGTCTGTGTTGCCAAATCCAGTGGTTGCCCTTCCCAGACCGATTAAAGTTATTTGTAGTCACAGGTTGTGGTCCCACATTTTATTTGGCTTTACATAGTCAGTGTTGTTTAGCCAGAAGAAAAGGTGATGTTTTCTGGCAGCAGACTGGAGGACCTGCCAGTTGGGCTGGACACCAACAACACAGGATGTTCTGCAATACTGAGCTTCAGTTTCTGAACTTTCTTGCCATTTAACAGTGATTTTTTTTTTTTTTGAAGTAAAATAATGATTGAATAGGTAATCAATGGAATATGACCAAGAACAACATGGTAGAAAGTTATTCTCACAGTTGGTCTCATTGCACTGTTTCCCCTCCTTGCAGTCCCCAAACAAGACTTACCTCTGCAGGAGCTTGCACGTGGGAGTGCAGGCAATGCATACTTCTCCAGCAAAGGCTTGCTTTGCTGCAAGGGTCCTTGTGGCTTGGGAATAAGGAGTGTGACAAAACTTGATTAAAAGGTGGTGGAAAATAATGCACAGGGACTGTTTTTAAGTTCAAACAAGCAACCAAGTAGCATCACGTAAATTGCTTTCCCTTCTTTTCCTTTCCAGTGAAAACTTGTTGGAAAAAGCATCTGAGAAATTCTTTCAGGTTTCTAAAACCTTGTACAAGACCAAACATCTGAAGCCCCAGCCTTTCAGCTGGATGTAACAGGACCCATACTGCTCGGTGGGGTTTAGTGCTGCAGCTGGGTCCCTGAGATTCTTGAGATCAGTTTACTAAGGCTGGTTTTGGCAGATCGTACCAGTCTCCCCGTATGTCTTTTACATATTGCAAAACCATTCATCGTTCATTTGATATTCATCAGCATCAGCTCAAACCCACTTTGTGAGTAGTTCTGAATTTCTGCATGTGTTTTAAATATATTGAGTTTGTCAGGAGTGAGAATAAGCAGCGTTGAGGGGTTTTTCATTCTGATTTTGAAACCTTTTTCTGCTGGTTTTCTTGCTCTAGCAGATCACAAGTAGATTTCTGTGCTTTCAAACTGAAATGTAAGTCTGAACTGGCCTTTCCTAGGTAATGGATAGTTTAATGAAACCGGATGAATGAAAGAGTTTTTAATTAAATATGGCAAGAATAGTAAATAAAAGTTGTGTAAAATAATCTCACTTGACTGTGTGCATGCAGTCACAGAGGCAGTTAACAGATGATCTTTTTCACTGAAGGTTATGTGATTTCCTTTACTTCTTTAGTCAATTCTGTTATTGACCAATTTGTCCCACCTCCCAGTGTGTGAACCCACCTGCTCCTGGTAAGGGCTGGGGTGGGTGTGCTGGGGAAGCTCATGGGATCCTTGTTGGCTGCTCCGTCTCCCTTCCACTGGCTGTGTCTTTTCATCTCTGTAAGTGTACAAAGGGGAAAAAAATCCTATCTTGTTAAAGGCTGAGCTTGTCTGCTGGAAAAATGCCCATTTGCAGGTGAGAAATTGTCTATCTCAGGACAAGGGAACTAATTGTTTGGCCCTGTTTGGCTCTAAGCACTCTGAGCAATCTGGGCTCTGCCGCTTCCTCTGGGAGATTACGTTGCTTAATACATCAGAGTACCAGGAAGTTGGTTTCTTGCCCTGGGTATTCAATTTAAAATTTTCTTTAATTTAATCTCATTACTGAAGCTGGCAAGAAAAACAAAATATTTTTCAGAACAGGAGTTTGCTGTTTTCTCAGGATCCTCTCAGCAGCCTGAAACCCTGTGGGTCTCCAAGGGAATTGTCTGCAGGTGACAGCCAGATTATAAAGGTTCTGATGGACCTTGTTCCAGTTCTCTACAGAGTCCTCATCAATTTGGCCTTCAAGAGCCCTGACTGGTTTCTGTAGGGTGTTATAACATGTATGACACATTTACATGTAATTACTTTGACCTTTCTAAGCCTAGTAAAACTTTTTCATGGAAGAAAGCATGTAAAAATGTGAATAATTCTAAAATATGAGTAATTAGGGGGAGATGGGAAATGTATGTGTGAGAGGTTCTGTCTCAAACACCTGGTGACTCAAGCACCAGCCGTTGTGTGACAGAGGTGGAGATGAGGAATGGTCTCACACCAAAGCTCGTGACTTGGAGACAGAATACATGAGTTTTGCTGTGCCTTACACAGATTTATTTGGCGACCCTGTACAAATCACTTAACCTCCTTCTGCCCACAGTCCGTACAAGAAGGATGGTGTTTCCCTATCTCTCAGAAGTGCTGGACACTTAATTCATTAGTGCTTATAAAGTGTTCTCAGGTCTTTTAGAGGAAAATTCTGCATGTCCGTGAAGACTTAATGTTGATTCATGTGCAGATTCTGAGGTCTGGGCCTTGGCTCCCCAGTGCCAGGATAAAGACTGTGGCTGATGAGTTCATTTTTGTCATGAACCTAAATCTTCTCTGTGCTGTTCCAGGACTTGCATAAAAGAAATTCCCAAAGAATATTGAAAATAAATATTGAAATGTTTCTATTTTATGATGCATTGTGTCTGTTTACTTCAAAAATATGTGTAAAGGCTTCCCAATGGCTTTTGAAAGTGTCTTGACCCCATCTGCTGAGCCCTGTGCTGATTTTGAACGGAATTGAGTGAGATGCTGAGAAAATAAGTATTTTTTTTTCAATCTATGCTTTATCTTCCTATGTTTTCTGGCTAAATTTAGAATTATTCAGCAACTTAAAAAAAGCATCATAGATATTCAGGTAAATGTTATCATATTCAGCATGGTGGGACATGTCATTTTCCATTGGCATCATGTCATAGGCCAGTGTAATATGTCAGAAGTATTTTATTGCACTGGCTTCAGCACGTAAATGAGATGAGACGGGTTGCAAATCAAATTTACCATACCTACCTTTAATATATACTAAACAAGCTAGCAGCATTGATCTGGCTAATACACAGTGTGGCTGCAGCAGCAAAGATCTGGCCTCAAATGTTGCGACAGGTTATGAGGGGCAGGCAGTTTAAGAGTTACCTCTTCCTGTGTGCCTTGCAATATCCTTTATTATCTACAGTTAGAATTCTGTTTCAGTTCAGAGATAAATGCTGAAAGAGGCAGCCTGATGCAGATTTGGACAAGACAGGACAGAGGTAGAAGTGCATTTGATAACAGTCCCTTGCTGCCTTTTGATTTGTCAGGGCTGTAACTTCTCCTCTTCAGCCACACAAAGTATGGCAGACCTGCCCTCTTCCAATCTCTTGGCTTCAGTCCATGTTTCTAGGAGGAACTCCTCATGTCTACCAGTAATGCCTTGGAAGAGAATAGGTTTCAACCATTATCAGATTAATTTGAAACCTTGAAAGTAAAAATGAAGAGCTGTTAGCTTCCTGTGGAGATCGATATCTGCTCACTGGAAGTCAAGGTACACAGGGAAAAGTGCCCTCTGCTTCAAACACTGAACTGCTGCTGTTTGCTGCAGGATGAGCTTGGGTAACTCTACGTAAAGACATCATTCAGTCATACTTATTTGGAAGACTTACTGTTAAGGAATAGCAATGAAGCCAAAATAATTCATCCCACAATTAAATATATTAGCATTAATTTCAGCAACCCAGTTTAATCTTAATTTACAGTAAAGCTTCATATCTAATTATGATAATTAAGTAATTTGGTAATTGTAGGTTGAAATAAGTTTGTAATAGAAATGTTATAAACTTCTTTGGGTGGCTGAGATTTCAATAACAGTTCTTTTGGGGTGGAAAAGGAGAGGCACGTCACTTGTGCAAGCGTGAAATACATGGATTATTCTCTATGGAAATTCTGAGCTCACGCCAGAGAGAACTATACAAATGCTATCTATACCTTGAAAATATTAATTTCTAAACATTGAGGTGTGATTCTTTAAAATAAAAAAATCTGTCCTGAAAAATATGATGATTTTGGGGCTCTTGTGTTTGCAGCATTCAGAGGAAAAATTACACAGAACACTGAGAAATCTTAGATTGGGTAGAAAGGGATAAGGTGGAGGAGGGAGAGAGGGGAGGGGTCAAAAGGAAGGTGATTACATGGCCACTAGGAAAATATGTTCTTAGGGTACAAATTCTGCTATCCTGGCACAACTGCTGAAGCTGGGAAGGATGTTTTTACAGGAGATGACTGCTCAGCCTTCCTTAAACTTGGCCTTGGGCTTCCATTGTAATGCAATCCCATGGATACGGAAATCTCACAGTAGTGCTACTCTTGAACATAAAATCTAAGACAATGATGCTATGAACAAGTAGATAAAAGGGACACACGATTTATTTTCTGCTTGCTTCAAGAGGGAGAATTTCAGCCTCCAGTTAGCACACAAGGACTGCTGGTGGCTGCCTGGCTGCAGTGAGTTCCCCTCCATCTCTTATGCTGGTGACTGGGGATCTTAGCAGTTTGTCACTGCAGGAAAGTTTTGAAACATCCTTTTTTTTCCTTAATACAATAGATACTATCAGACTTCTGTTGTATGTGCTATTCTGTCTTTGCTAGATTTTCACAAATAAGTGTCCGTGCAAACTGTAAGTTGGTGAAGTTCTCAGCATTTCAGCAGGTTGTTGTGTCTCTATAAAGTAGTCAACTACACGGTTGGCAAACCCACAACAGAAGAAGGTGCTTAGACCCACTTCTGTCAGGGGAGGGAGGGTGTGGGTGTGTGCCCCGGGATGGGCTCTCAGCTGTGGGACAGTGCAGGGAGGGGCAGGCAAAGGAGGGCAGAGCTCACCTGGGGGTGGGACAGAGGTGTGTGAGACGGGAGGGGGAAGGAAAGGTGCCTGTGGCAAGGCTCTGAAGTTGAACACAGGGCTGCGGTGAAACGGGAAACAGGGCGTGTTTGATTCCCTTGAGAAAATGCTTTTTTTTTCAATGTTTCTTTTGTTTGACAAGTCAGGTCATGTATGCTGATACTCAGGTGTAAGAAACTTGCGAGCTTGTCTTCGTCTTGGAAGGATCAGACCTTTGAGAGTGGAGGCTGACTGCATCTTGACTGGAAAAATGGAACCCTGTTTTCATTTTTACCCTGTTTCTCCGTTGCTTTTTCCCTTCCCCAAAGAAGTGTCTCCTCCTTATTCCTGTCTCGCTCCACTGTACACAGTCAGACTCTGGAGTTTAGGATATCTGTTTAAAAGCAGAAGTGGTTTTAGATTATTTATTTTTGGTAAGCATGATGTGTTGAGAAATGGAAAGCATAAATAGAAATGTCCAGATCTGCACCACTTCTTCTTTATCCTGGTGTTGCCAACAATAGGGAAATAACTATTTTGGGAGGCATAAGAGAATGAAAACCCCTTCAGCTGCTGCCCAGGCCACAGTCTCACCCATGTGCTGTCAGCCTCATCCCATTCAGACAGGGTTCCTTAGTCATTTGGATGGGACAGGGAGACAGGCTTCATCTTGTCTAATTAGGTTCAGTATAAGAAAAAGGTTCTTTTCCTAGAGGTCAGTCAGCACTAGAACAGGCTCCCCAGGGAAGTGGTCACAGCCCCAAGCCTGACAGAGTTCAAGAAAAGTTTGTACAGTGATCACAGTCACATGGTGTGACTCTTGGGGATGGCCCTGTGCAGGGCCAGGAGTTGGACTCAATGATTCTTGAGGGTCCTTTCCAACTCAGCATATTCTGTGATGCTGTAATAATTGGTGGACTCCCTTCTGTTAATAGTTTTTGCTCAACCACTTTTCCTTCAACATTAATGCTGCATTTAATATAATGTCATTTGTTTTCTGTGAAGTAGTCATGTGGCAGCAGTGGAACTTGGATACCACCCCCTGTCTGGGAGCAAATGTGAGGATCTGCCCCCCTGGCTGCCTTGCTGGGGAGGAAAAGCAGCTGCAGGTGAGGATCTGTGCAGCACAGAAGCCAGAGGCAAGGCCAGGTGCTTGGTTTTAAAGTGAGGTGCTGTGTAGCACTGTTGTTTCTCATCAGGCTACAGGATGGTTAGGGTTGAGAATGAGCTCCCAACACACAGACTCTTGGAAACAGTGACATGGAAACACTGGCAGCAATTTGTTATGGGTGAGGCCCTGGGAATGGTATGAATAGCAGTTCAAGAAGATGCTCAATGCAAAATTTAATCAGCTTAGATGGATTTGTTACTGGAGATAGCAGGAGAAGATAGGTCTTTGCAAGGTTTTATTTGTTCTTGGGTGTGAGTGGGTGTTAAACTTCCAAGATCCTCCTTTTTGTTTGACTTCAGCTTGAATGTTTGGCTCCATTTGTTTTCGAGTAACCAGAGTGTTTGGAAGCTTAGGGTGGATAGAGAGAGATAGACTACAGCTGGTAATAATAGTAGAGCCTTTTATGCTGTCAATTTAACAGTTGTAAAACAATTAGGGAGAATTATGTTAATGCAGGCTTTGTTCACACTTTCCTTGCCCAATTTTCCTTTTTTTTTTTTTTTTTGTGACGTGCCTTTCCTACCATGCTCTGAGAGCACGTAAACAGTAGAGCTCTGTGTGTTTGTATTGTGTATGGTCAGTGTTATCCATTAAACCATGGCTGGATGTAGATCTTCTAAAATTTTCACAAATCAATTTTCCAGTGCTTTGGCTATTGCATTTTAATGTGGCTGCTCCTAAACAAACAAAATCATGTTTTCAGGAAGCTAAGACAGGATAAGAAGTGATTTGTATGGGAAATGGTGGCTGATTTGCTCGGACTGCTGCAGCTGTTTCCTTCTGTGATACGAACAAAACCCCTTCAAATCAATCGGATCCATGTTGGCTGAGCCCTGCTACCCACGCAGAGGGGCAGCCGAGCCTGTCCCTGCTCCGCTGGGAAAGCAGTCGTGCCAAGGCAGGCTGACCCACGCTGAGATGCTGCTTTGTCTTGCTCAGCTCCTCCCAGTTCTAGACTATGGATTAGTGCTCTCTTTTACTACTGAGACTAATCTGCATGATGTCTCTCTTGCAGATAATGCAGCCCACGTGAAGGGCATCTCTTGCTGCTCTTCCATACCACATCATAGTGTGGTTTGCCTTCACTTCTCTCCCTTCCCACACCCAAGGCTCCTTCAGCCTTGGCACCTTCTTCCTTACCCAGACAGCCTCACCTATGCTCAAGACTCTTCCTGGTATTGATGACGTGGAAAGGGCTTACCGCTATACAAGAAGAGTGATCTGAAATGAAGTAAATACTTTTCTATGTTTTCTAGTAAAAACCCATAATGATTACACTGAAATCAAGAGCATCATAAATTAGTTTTTTCACCTGGGTCACAAGGGAGGGAATAGATATGAAAATCTTCACGCTTAATTCTTCCCTCCCCCCAAAAGAACATGTGTGTGTAGACGGTCCTTTAAGAAAGGCTTCCCAAACTCCATTTACCTTGACAGCTGTCACTTGGCACTTGTAGCTGTCATGGCAGTGTTTTGTTTTTCATGAATTACCAGCACTGGTGGTTTTTTTCTCTTTATCTGCCATCAGCCCATCAGTCGGGCCTTTCAAAACAGCTTCTGGCACCTCGTTGGGGAGATCGGTGCCACTGAATCGCTCCCGGAGCTCCCCCGCCTCGCCGGGCAACCCTGTTTACTGACGTGCCTTTTCCTGTAAATATTACAAGCAGTACTCGTGGAAGGGATGTGTGGGAATGGAATGGCTTCACCTTGTAACAGTTAGCTGGGGTGGCAGCTCTGCCTCGACTGATAATCCCGAGTCCTCATGTTCCAGTTACTTCGCTAAATAACATGTAGACATCCCACTCTGAAGGCTTGTATATGATAGTTAATTAGACAACATTTAATTTGGCTTAACATTTGTGTCAGTTTTGTGGAAGTGAGCCTCCATAATTAGGGAATACAGATCAGATTTCTGTCAGACTTATAACCTCTCACTCTAATTTAATGCTCGCTCCTCCGGTGCCGTGTCACACTGGGTGTGCAGCATTACCCCTCCCCACCCCATCTTTTCTGCTTGACTAGTAAGAAAGTTGCCCATTTAACACAACTGACAGCAAATGGGATTGTTCATGGAGATGTAAGGGCAGGAACTGAGTTGGACCTGTTTCTGAGAAGTTGAGCTGGTCCTGCAATTTTTCTGTTGGTTTTCTGAAACTGTTGAAAGTGTTTGGGCATCTGCAGCATTCTCAGGAAATATTGAATGGAGTATCTGAGTTCAATTTCTGGGTCAAGATATGATGTAATTGCAAGTTGTACCATGGAAATATGTAATAGTAACTCAGTGGTACCCAGTGTTCAGATTTTAATCAACACAGCTGCTTTCTGCCCAGTAACCTCGATGCTGTGTACCACATGTAAAGGAGTGAACATATATACCTTGTGAATTCACTGTTATGAAGGGTTACTTCTTACATTGTGGTGGTGCTCCTTCAGGATGAATTTTGTGTGCAAAAACCATTTACTGTGGTTTCCAAAGGCCTGAACTTTCCCCAAATGCAGATCTCAGTTTTGGTCTCTAAGCAGTGATCATTATAGCTTTGCTGGGGTGTAAATGGCCAGCGTAAATCTGCTACACAGATTTATTAAGTGGAACTCGAGACTTATATGTGGTCATTCTTGTCTTATCTGTAAATCCTTGAGACCATGCTTTGCATGGAAATCAACATTATGTCATTTTAGTCACAGAACATTTCCCTTTTGTAGTAAATTATGTCATGTGTCATTTGGAAAGTGATACTCTGCCAATTTTATTTTTTTTGGGGGGGTGGGTAGTGGGTGGGAAGTTATTTTTATTCAGAGACCAGAGTAAAAACAATTAGAATAATAATTTTAAATGAAATAATTTGTCCTTATAATGCAATGTTGTCTAGCAGGGTTGCATAGCATACATCTGTGGATAGCACTGAAAAGAAGGGTTTGTATATTCTCACATGTCCAGCAATAAATGCTTGCAGGCTGAAGAGATGTGCACTGCATGCTCTAGATGACAATCCTTCTGATGCTGAAACTTGGAATTTAGTGGGAGATAGAATATCACATATGTGGGAAAGGAAGGAGTGCAACAACACTGCCCTGAGCTTAAATTACTTGGATGTGTAATGCATTGTATTTTGTATATAAACACATTGCTAATAAGAGGAGTTTAGCTGCAGTGCCAACACCACTCTGGCATCCCTCCTGGAGAGCTGTACTCAGTTCCCTGATGAGTTCCAGAGCTGCAGAGCTCAGTGTGCTGCTGGGAGCAGTAGCCTGCACCAGGTGTTTGGGAGGGGGGAGAAAACCCCACAATGCTCCGACTTGGGAGTGTAGTCTGAGTCTTGTGGTAGCAGTGAGTGCATTCAAAAAACACTCTTCCTCTTGCTGAGACTTGCTTGTTTGATGCAGAATGTGTACAGGTGTCTTTTTGTGTGCATAAAGGATTTCTCTGTGGAAATAGAAGAATGTTGCTGTAATAATTTTTGTTTTGCAGAATCCTTTCCTGAGAAAGGCACTATACAGGCTTTAAAATGTTACAGTTTCCGGCATCATACCTGCTTAGCATCCCTTATGTATCAAATACAGTTCATGGCAGAGCTAAAGAAGTCAGTGTCCTGTTGGAAGGGCCTTCATGTCTTATCTTTTCTTTGTTCAACAGGGAACAAAGTTTGTCATGGTGAGACACCAGACCTTTGATGAGGCTCAGGTAACCTCTCACAGTGTGCATGGTGCCAACAAAGGGGCCCTGTCAGCCTTTGTAGAGGGCGTTGAGACCTCAGTCAGCACTGGCTTTTCAGAAGATGAGGAGTGCGTTGGTGAAGTGCTAGACTGTGGTTCTTCGGATCTGTTGGTTCGTGGAGGAACAGAAGAAGCTCGGCATGAAGATGAAAAGGTGACAGCAGCAGCAGCATCCCAGAGGTTGTGATTGCACAGGCAGATGAGGTGGGTGATAGACAATACTTCATATAAAATTCCTTTTTATCTTACCTGATTTGTATTCTTGGCTGTGATCAGAAATACAGCTTGTTGTTTCTAATTAATTCTTTAATTTTCTTTTATTTGTATTTTGAGTTTAGCAAAACTCTATTTCATGTTGGAAACGTTCTTCATCTAACCCAAAATGCATTAAAAAGGCTATTTGTTTAATCAGCAGGATTTTTTAATCTTATTATATGCTGCTCAAAAATGAATATTTCTTTGTATTGTACAGTACACATTTACATAAATTAGTGTTATCCTTGGTTATTTTGCAAGCCATAATTTATACGCTTTTTAGTTTTATCATAAAATAAAATCTTGCCTCTAATATTCTGGGAACATTTTTAGCATCATAGCAAATTACCTTGGGAGGAACTATTACACAGTCAGTGAACTATCCTACTTGAGTTTAAAAAAAAAGAGGAACTTAAATGTGTATCAAATGCTCAGCTTTCACCACTCTTTCATTTTTGCAGGCTTTTGAAAACTACTAGAATTTTTACAAATTTGCAAAATTCATCTGGAGCATAAAATATTTGCAACATGTTTGGTTGTTTGAAAAAGATCCAAGATTTATGGCCTCATTCAATTATTTTTTAAGTGTTAAGATAAGTTTCTTCCTCCTACCATGTTTATTTGTTTATATATTTTTCCTACAGAGGGTTCATTTTGAATATTGCATTCAGAAATGTTGACAAAACACTTGTCAAGAATTTCTTTGAAATAATTTTGCAAGTACTTAATCTTGCAAGGTACTGCTAAATGGAGCTCTTGTCTCTGGGACAATTGAGGCCCAAAACCCAACTGAATTGCATAACCTCTCCATTTCATCACCATAAACTTGAAATATAAAAATGCTATGAAAATATTTGCTATACCTACCTTGGAATAACTTTCCCTTCTTTTCTCTGTGATTTCATCTTTGGGTAGCTTTGCTATTATTGACCAATTCTCTGTACCTTGTGGGGATTGCTAAATTTCTCATCCAGTACTACTTTTGCTCTTTGCATGAGCTGATAGCTGCAGGTTAGGATCAGGGTGTGTGGAGCCATGTGCATCTGAGACAGAGGATTCTGGCCCCAAAAAACACACTGATTAAATAGGAGTCAAGTACTGATACAGACAGTTGAAAATAATTTTGGTGGGTTTTTTTATGTGGCCTCTAGCAGTATTTAAAGACTGCAAAGATCCTTGATATCTTATCATTTCGACTCCTATTATTGTTGAACTCTGTGGTTATACATATTTCAGCATCTTCTTTTCATGTCTCCCTACATCTTTATAACTGTTGGACAAGTTAGTACGTGAGATGCCTCCTTTTATGTGTGCTAGATGTTGTAGATCCTCCAAGGGAAGGAGTAATTAAATTACTGTTTCAAAGGAGTTCTCCACCACACTAATAACTTATCTGTAAGCTTATTGAAGTAGTTGTTTGTACTCTAAAATGACTAAATAACTATTGTATAATCTCAAAATTATAATAAATCATAATTCCTCCTGGATGGTGGCAGCTATGACGTCTGGATATGCCTAACTGCTGATGTCTGACAGTTTTAAATACCATGCTTGCAAGTACCTGGAGGAGGGCACAGGAAAATAATTAAAATTCCTGCTGTTGTGCATTCTGCATATTCACACTGGCTATCAGTGTTCCTGGTGTTGGACCATCAGCTGGTGCTCAAGCAGCAACCTTAGCTAAGGGCTGGGTGGAGGCAAACAGTAGCAATAGCTGCCTAGAAGATTTTGTTAGCTTTTGGAATCAAAGGTAAAAGCCCCTTGTTCCACTTGTACTGCAAAGATGAAATATTTTTATTTTCACCACTGCCTCTTTGGGCATGAAAGAGGGAGGAGGACTGCCTTGTGGTCAAGTTCTGCTGCCTCGGCACATTCTGCCAGTCATTATAAGTCCTTAGAGAGAATAAGTCCACGCAAGTCTGTAGAGACCTAACTGCTGTGATAAAAGGCAGGCAAATATGTGTGTGTTCGGACAGAGGACTCAGCCTTTCCAAGAGTTCTCTCTGCTTCCAGGGACAAGACCTGTGTAGTGAGGGAGAAGAGGAAAGGAGAATACAAGTTTCAGTCCTACAGCATAAATACATGTGTGCGTGATAAAATTCTTCCTGCTAATGGAGTTCAGCCTTTCTTTTTCATACTGTTGGGTCAATGAAATGCTCCTAAAATAAGCTCCAAAGGCTGGTTTTTATTACAGCCTTAAGGAATAGTTTAATTTTGCCTTAGAAATGCATCTGATATGGCCATTTGCTCCTGGGATCTGCAAGAAGATTTTTACCTTCCCTTCAGCAAAAGACTACTGTTGATCTTTGGTGACCAGCAGCTGTGTGCACGCTGTGTGCATGTCCTAGAGGAGTCAGAAACAGGGTAACTGGCCCAGGCAGAATCAAGTATTTCTAACAAAATGACGGGTTTTAAAATAGATTTAATTACACCATCTCTTAATGCGTCTATATTTTGGGAGGTGATTGGGGAAAAAAGGGTCTCTAGGTTAGAAGTTTTATGAACTGCTTAGAGTGACATGTTCCTTAGCCTTGGAAAAAACATGTTTTGGGATGAAACGAGAAATTTTATAGTGACAGGAATATGAATATCCTATCCAGACTGAATTGAAAGCATAGGAAATGTAACAAAATGTACCTCCACAGTTCTCCCCTGCCGCTGGATAGCACCTGAAGGAACATGACTGAAAAAATAGGATGACTTTATACTCCTTTAGCAGAGTGTATGGAACGCCTTTTCCTCTTGCTCACTATGTTGTTATCACTTCTTCAGGGTTGTGTCTGAACTCCAAGTGCCTTGTGGGCCAGATGTGCCAACTCACTCATCTCTGATGAACCTACTTAACTCCAGTTTGCACTTCTTGTGCTGGCCATTCTCTATCCCAAAGCAGTAGGGTCACTGTGGGAACACAACAGCATTGATTGTGGAAGAAGGCTGAGACATAATAAGTTTTTACTGAGAATCAGGAGCTCCTTCTTCATTTGTTGTTTTACTTACAGAAAGTAGACCCTCAACATCTCTTTTGGGATTGATCTTCTAAGGGAACAAGGAAACTGTGGTGCACAGTGCTCCTGGGTTCATTGACAGGCGTGCTGTTAACTCCCCTAAACTGCCCTGCAGGTCCTGCCATTGCTCGTGGTCTTGCTCTTCAGAGTGGGAAAGACCAAGGGCTGTGAAATCATCCAGCACACTCCATGTGCTGGCAAATAGCATAAAAATTCCATGTTGGGGAATACCTTTTTGGTATTCAAGGTATTGCTCCCAGGTTGCATTCCTAGGAGAATAGCTTTCCATCTGCATAAGATTTCACCATCAGCACTGACACTTTGGTTTATTAAAATTAGCCATTTTACTTTGAATCGAAGTGGTATAATGAATTAAAAATTAATAGTTCTATTTGAAAAATGTTTCTATATTTCAGTGACTTGAAACGGAGCCCCATGAAACTGATTTCTGATTCTCTGATTTTCTTTCAGTTAAGTATATTTATCTTGATGATGGATGTGGTATGGATTACCATACCATATTTTAACATGCCCCAACAATATATCAGCAGATATGTAAAAAAGTGAGTTAATAACATAAATGTCTGCTATCATGCTGTTTTGTAAAACCATTCTTAATTTAATCCATACACTAAATGTGCTTTCCAGTTACAAAAATTCATTATAAGCATCAGGCAGAAGTGAAACCGTGATACAGAATTGTGACTGATGTAAAACAGACACACAAAATGAGTAGCATTAGGACACTTACTTTGAAGTTTGTTAAAACCAGTAAAGTGATAGCCACTTTAAGTGAAACCTGCTGTTACAGATACCTACTGGATTTTGGGAACATTTCACTTTTGAACTTACTCCTTGCAGTCTGCTTTAGTGTTTAATATGTTGTAGTTGCTTTTTTTTTTTCCTTAATGTAGTAGGGAAAAGTAAAATAGCTGACCTATTCAGAAACTGTATTATCTTTGCTCACAGACAGTGCAGTATGTTCAGTATCTGTGAAAAGAACATTTATTCAAACACCTATGAGAAATTACCATGCTATAACAGCACAAATTTCAAAAAAATAACAATGTACTCCCGTTGAGTACCCGTCATAACATTGCCAAATGGGAATCATGGAAAAAATAGTGAGTCGTTTGAGCAGGGATTTGAGAATGATGAAGTAAAAGAGAAGCAGTTAGGTTGGCCACTTCAAGTAAGTTTTCAGCATCTTGTCGATGTTGGTGATAATTTGAATGTAGGTATTGGTTGCAGACTTTGTGAACCTTTCCAGTTAAATGGGCAGGTGGAAGGAGGCAGGTGTCTCCTCTGATTCATGCCCATTTATCTATGGAGAATGGACAGAGTACTGGCACATGACAAAGTTCCTGAGCATAGCAGAGGTTCCACAAAGAAACAATTCAGCACATATATAGATATGTATTCATACATAGAGGTACATATATTCTCAATAGGGATTTGTATGTGTTTGATAGAACTGAATGTACCAGAATTCTCTCTTGCTCACAAAAGCATTAACATGGCCATCTGAAATGGACTGACAATGCTCATTTTTTGCAGAGGTCAAAGTGGGCCACATTCTATGAAATATGCTTACCCCTCAGACAATATATGCTTACTGACCATAAGTCAGTTTGCTTGTAAAATGATAGATAAAAAAGTTGGATGATGATTTTGCTCATAAGAAAGACCATTTTAATCATGTGCGTTTTTTGAGGGACATGTGTTAGTGTGTTAATTATACATGTTCTGAGTCATGACAAATAAATAATGTTTCTCCCATCATAAACTGCCAGAGTTGTTCAGGGCTTTTCCTAGAAGGGATTTTTTAACGCTGGTTTAATAAGCTAAAGGGATTCTCTTTGGATAAACCCCATGACTTCTGGGAAGACCACATCCAGTGGATGGATCATCTTCTGATTGCCAATAAAGCCATGCCTGAGCTTCGCAGTTCTGTGAGTGTTTGGATGTTACAGGAACTGGAACCTCCTGCTTCAGCTGATACATAGAAGCAGCTTGGTGGTGTCTGATGTGGGTTCTTATTATGACAATTTACCATAGACTAGCCATGATTTATACATATTTCTGTGGCACTGATTAGAGCTGTGGTGTCACAGGTAAAAATGAGAAAACAAAAGCAGTACAGGATGCCGGGATGAGTACTACACAAATAAATGAACATCCCCTTGGATTTTCTCCTTAAGTTAAGAATGCTTCTGCTTTGGCTATGCTTGTGAACATGTGAGAACTCTGTTCCCAGGACTGCAAGCTAGGGTTGCATGCACTCCTCTGCCCTGGCCAATTCGTGCTGGGTTTAGCTGGACTCTGTAGGGATGCTACGTGACACGGAAGGGTCAGAGTCTGCAAGGCTCCTGCCTTGCTCCCTGCAAGGAACCAGTTAAATAAACAGGGAAAAATGTCATGCCTTGCAACTAGAACTATGTCTGTACATACTTACTGTGCTGTCATAGAGGTAACAAGGCATTAAAGTATAAATTCCACTTAATTGTCCAAGGAATGACTCATGAATTGGGTGTGTCCACTTTTGTTCAAGAGCAGAAGGTTTAACAGCCCTAAACATATCTTTGTGTCTTTGTCGGGTCTTGGTTCCGTCTTGCTGAGAGTTTTCAGTAGGTCTCAGGACTTTTCCTCTTGTTTCTTCTAATCAAGAGGGAAGCTTGTACAAAACCAATGCCATGTAATCTGCGAGGCCATTCTATGTGTGTGTATTTCTGAAACACATATAATTAGCCATGTTCGGATAACTTGAGAAATGTAATTTGCAAAGTTAATTATTTTAGAAGGAAATTTAGAGACAGTGTCTAACTCATTGTGTCAGAAGATAAAGAGAACTAATTTCTTGGGTTAAAAACTTGCCATATATAATTTTGTTCATCCCAGTAGGCTGTGTGGGTGCAATTATCTTCTGTGTGGTGTTTGTGTGTGCTCTCTTCTACCATATCATCCAGCATGCAGTGATCTAGTCCAGTGAATCTGGGAGAGGTGACTTGGGAATAAGCTAAATCTGACTTGGTGATGGAGCTTGAATCGCTTTTTGTGTAGTGATGTTTATTTTTTGAGGACAGTTGGCTGGAAGGAAATGGGCAAATCGTAGCTGACAGAGTGGAAGAGAGTTTGCTGTGCTCTGACTGACGTGGGATTTGATCCCTTTCTGCCAAGAACAGCACCCCGTTCGGTTTGCTTTAGATCACACATTTCTTTTCAGGACCCGTTGTCAGAAAGCTGCTGAATAACTTTCTCAGGAAGAGTGTATGACAAGGAGCGTGGCAGCAGGGACAAAGGCAGCTATCCATTTTACTGCCACTTTCTTGGGATGCCTGACTTAAAATTGTGCATCATTTCCCACGTAACAAGGGAGATTTGGGCTGAACCTGCTTTTGTTGCTTTGCCTTAGAGAAAGTCAAGAGCGGGGATGAATTTGGCCTCATCTCTTGCCCGAAAAGCCTTGGTTTGAAGAAATGGAATTGCTGACGGTACAGGGTCAGGCTGAGACACAGAACTGCTTTGGCTGTGGCTGTCCTGAACAGGATTCCCTTGTCTTTATCATTTGCAGTTCCTTTCTGTGAATGTGAGGGTTCAGGACATTTCCATTCTGTTGTCTAAAGTAGCTTAATTAATATTTCCTTTCTTTGATTGACTTTTACATCTTCCTTCTGCTTTATATCACTTTTCATGGCTTCCTGGTAACATTTCTTTGTATTTTTAAATATATTAATGCACAATATTCTTCCTGGATACCTTTTCACCCTGAGCATCATTTACTGAACTGACATAACACGATGGATGGTCAGACTAGAAAAGGATGTTTTTTCTCCTAAAGTCTCCCTTCACCTACACACAATTAGTTTTCTCCCTAGAGACCTCATTGGACTCTTTCAGCTCATGTCTGTCTGTCAAAGATTTCCATAGATGGTTGGAATGCTTCTGTCATTGTCTTTCCCCTTCTTTTGTATTTTCATTATTGTTTGTAATTCAATAAAAGTTGAAAAATAAATTAGTTGTAGCTTTAGGGTTAGATGGTTTGTTGACCAACTTCTTTATTTTCAAGAGGTTGTTCAGTGATGAAGAGAAAATGGTCTCTGCGTCCCGATAGGACTTTTTTCTCAGGGAACAGCAACAATGATGTCCTCAGAAGATGGGAATCAGATTTGTATTTTGTGGCCAAAGCAGAGGTGCTGTAGAGAGAGGTCTTTGCTCCAAGGCTCCAATACAGCCAATTGAGGTGAAATGCACATTACTCATTTCTTGTTTTAAACTTAGGTATTTATTTCTAGGGTAGCATTTTCTTTCTTTCACCTTTTCTTTTTTTATTGTTCCTGCAAAAAGAAGTCAAATGCTTGTAACTTTTTTTTTTTTTTTTAATAAAAACAACTCTCTTTTTTTGCTGGTTCCTTGTCCTAAAAATGTGGTTTGTGTTTTTCCTTTTCTCTGATGTCCAGACCACGTTCTTGGGTTGGGGAAGCAGATCGATCTGGCAGCGTGACACGTTCTGACTAATTTTTTTGGCATCTCTATGTTATCCTTGACTTGTCATCAGTGACAGAAATTTGAAGGCAACTTGTTCTTCAAAGTGTTCTACATGCAAAAAATATATATTTTTCTTTTTTTAAATCTCTAAAGCTCTAATTAAAGTTATACTCTTAAAATGGATTTGACTCTATGCAAGGCTGTATATAAAAGACCTTCCCTCTTGCTTATCTGTTCCTCAGTATTTCTCACACATGTTGTTTGGGATTTTGATCCTAAAAAGATTAGATTGGATTAATATTTTGTTTTCCTTTCAACCATGTAAATATTGAGTAGCGAAAATGAAACAAAATCCTCATTCCTATTAAAATACAGCAGGACTTAATAGAATCTTAGAAAATAACCTTAAGATTTCTTTTTTTCCTGCAAAAGGTTAACTAAACATGGCCCCAGTTCTGCAAAGGATTACTCTTGTTTAATTTTACATACCGTGCGCTGACTTTCAATGGCACTCTGCATAAAATACCCTCACTCATCCTTCGGAGATCATGGTCTGAATGACCATACAACATGATGCTCCACATTCCACTAAACTCAAAGCAGTTTTGCCAGAGAGTTTCCTCCCAGGCCTCTGGTTGTGTGGATCTCTGTCACTTACAAATCCTTCTGTTCTTCTGTGGTCAGCTGATGATGCTGCCTTTATGTTTCACCTGCAGGAAAGTTGACACCACCTTCTCCATCACTCGATTTGTAACAAATGTTGTCCTTTTTGGCTAAAATCAGCAATCCTCTCCCCAGGATTGTAGAATGTGCCTCAAATATTAGGAATTTGGAGGAAGAAAATATATAGAAGCAAATATTAAAGCTGAAGGTACTTTTCATCACTCAATTAGAAGGAAGAATAGGATATTAAGTAAGCATTGAAGAGTGTTGCTTTTTAAGTTGCTTTGGTGCTTTTTACAGAAAAGAGTAACTCTAAGGATACTCTAATTCTGGATCATAAAGGTAGATTGATCCCCAGGTACATCAAACATAAGTCTATCTGGAAAAAAACCCCACAAACTCTACCAAACTGTGTTGGCAGAGGCAACTTCCTTGTATCTTTGGTCTCGCTCAAAGTGTTGTTTTAAATTAATGTTTTCTTTCAAAAGGAGCTTCTCATTTGTCAAATTTTAATGCTAAAGTCATAAACAGTTAACTAATCAGACTGCCTCAGTGTCGTTCAGAAAGCAGGTAGAGAACAGCCGTGCCATAAACTCCATCCCCGGGTTCCCTGGGGATAACTGTCCTTGTTTGAGCAGTGAGAGAACAGATACCAACACATACGTGACTGCCCTGACACTCCTGAAGGAGCAGAGTTGTTTCTAGCAATGTGAACGGACATTAGCATTGCCAGGGATTCTGTTTTTATCCCTGTCTGCTCTGGCTCTCCGTTAGAGTCTTCTGGGATGAAATAACAGCAGCATGAAGGGCTCTGGCTGTGCGAGTGTGGCACACTAGCGGTGAGGAAATGGAGAGATACACAAAACTGTAAATGAAGTGGCCTCTGGAGCCAGCAGCTGCAGTGCTGCAACCACTGCATCTGGTGTCATAACAGTCCCAGCGTTCGAGTGTCCTCTGCTCCCAGTTATCCCTTCCTGTCCCTGGTTCCAGAGTGGCACAGGTGCTGGTGGCACCAGCAGCCAGCTCTGAGCTGATGGTAAACTGAAGCCAAACAGTGAATATTCTTCAGTTGCTCATAACATCACAATATTTGCTGTTGTTCTATGCTGGAAACCTTTTTCAATGCTGCTATTCTGTGCTAATGTACATGACTATAGGATTTTGTGAGTGAAGAATATATGAAAGTATGTGAATTAATGCCACTAGGGTTTTGCTTTCTGTGTAAGGGTCTGTGATGCTGCTTAACACATGTGGAGTGCACTAAACTCTGGGTCTTGTAGTCAGGAAGTACCAAAAAATGGCTTTATTAGAAGTGCCAGTATCTCCTTAGGTTCCCTTTCAGCACAAGGACTGATGCCCCTGCAGGTCACATCTGCTCAGGGCCATCCCTGCATGCATGGGAGGAGTTGGCAATGCACAAAGAGGCAAAATAAGTTCCCATACCTTGATGGTACAAAATCTAGAAGAGAAGAGGAGACATCTTGCTCCATTTTGTAAGGAGGTTTCTGCATCTTTCTGAGTCCAGAGCCCTGATCTATCTCCTGAAGTCAGGCACCTCTGAGCTTTCTGTGCCAGGACTGCACAGGAATCCTTGTTCTGGTGAAGCTGGACAGTGTATCTTGAGAGGTCAGGGTTAAGGCTGGTTGGTTGGGTTTTGGTTTTTTTCCCAGGACACAAGATGAAGAACACTTTTCTTAACAGAGCATGGGGCTTCTAAAAGTGCTGGGCGTTGGCTCCCATGGAACAAGAGTACCCTTAGCCTGGTACTGGGTGCTTTTGAAAATGTTAAAGGTTCGAGACTGTGAGAATAAGGGAATGGTCTCACAAATGTCTTCACAGCTCTTTCTGCACTTTATCATTTGGATTTTGAACATTTTGGTACACTGCTGTAATTTGAGCAATTTACAGTGAAGGGAAGAGGCCTCTTTGAGAGACGACACTGAAGGGTACTAATTTCTGACTGTGTTCTCCCTTCCTAGTTTGGGGACACTCTGATAATGTAATTTTTTTTTCCAGCATGCTTTTTTTGGAGCTGGCCCTTTAATTTTGGCAAGTCTGTTTCCTGTAGCCCTAATATCTCCCTCCTTTTTTCATTTTTTTTCCATTTGACAGATTGCAGCATTTTTCTTTCCCAGCTAGTCAATGGCTGTTACATTTTCATTTGCTTTTTATTGTTATTTTTTAAGAAATAAGCATATTTTAAGGTTGCTGTCAGTAATGAGCAAGGTTTATACTGAGGGTAGTGATGGGTGAGGAGTGTGGAGGGTGGGACCATACTTAAAACTTGCTTAATGTTGCACTGATTAACGTGGACTCTCTTCTTTTTTTATTTTTATTTTCCCAAGTGGAACTTGGGTTCCAGTGGTTTTCTTTGTTTAGCAAAAAAGATGTAAAAATTACCTGCTTCCTTGTTTTATGTGCTGTGTATGTAATACAAGGTAGTTTTCATTAAGGAATATCTGATAATCGTAGAATGGCTTGAGTTGGACAAGGACCTTAAAAATCATCTATTTATGAAAAAGCACCAGAGGGCTTAATGTGATGAGAACAACTTTATAAAGACATATTGTACTATAAATTCTCATTTCTGTCTTGATCCATATTAATTTTCAAGTGTAGACAAGTCTTTGGAGCTGCTTGGTAAACTCTGTTTATAAAGTATCTATGGCATCTGGAAGAAAATAACACACTTGGAGACAGGCAATGTTTTCCAAAGCAGCCTAACTACATATTTTTTCTACTTTGGCTTTTACAAAAAATTCTCCCGTCTTTGTGCCTGGCTGGACAATACTTTAAAAACAGTGAAATGATCGTGATGCATCCAAAATGAAAAGCCTTTCCATTTGCACTGCAGCACTGAAGACTCTCTACTGCCCCCCAAATATTCTCTGAGTTTACAGAGCCTTACAGACTCAAAATAAATACATTTAATTCCAATCCAGCAGTGCATGTTTGAACCCTGGTTTATGAAATCAATCAGATGAAGTAGCGATACCTGATGGTAGTGACAGAGGCACTTTGAACAGCTGACAGAGATCATTATAAAAAAGGTACAAGAAAAACATGGATTCAAAGCCTCAAAATCATTTATAATGTAAGCCTCAGTTTGCTTTCCCCACAGTGCAACTCAGAATAAATTTGATTAGAGGCGGAATGGCTGGAGAGGGCTCTTACACAAGTTTGTAATACCAGGCACAATCAAGCTTCTAATAGCCTAAGGGATGGCTGTGTTTGAAAGCTAATTTGGATTAATGCAGGGTCTGAATTTAAAGTAGGGCTAGGTATTTCTGAATAACTGTATTCTTATTCCAGAATAAAAGTGTCCACACGTGAAGTTATTCAGAAACAGCTATTTTGGCATAATCTGTTTGTATCCAAGCCTGAAATCTCTGCCTCTAGGCTGCTAATGGAGAAACAAAGAATAGTATCAGCTAATAGGATCTCTCACAAAATCTCTTCCTTCCAAAACCTGCAAAAAAACTTCCCAAAATGTAACACTTTAATTTAACTGTGTATATCTTGATTTTATTTTTTTTTCTCAAAAGGAAAGTCTTTTTAATTAAGAACAGGATTAGCCCAGACGGCTTAAATGATAACTTCAATGTGCTCATCATTTTGTTAGCCTTGATTAAAAACAAGTCTTTCATTTTCAAGGCTTGTGTGTAATACTGACTTCTAAGCATTTTTGGATTTAGAGTAAAAATAGTACAGAAGTCTAGTTAAGACAGAGAAGGGGCTAATGGTGCTCCACTGATAGAACTGGGCAAGGATTTTGCAGTGAAGCCCTGGAAGAAACTTGGGCATCTCCTTGCCTTTGTGTTTTCTGCCAGCATATGTATCCTCAAATGTGGGAAATTTGCTTTGGATTTGCAGGTTGGGATTCAGCACTCTTTGCAAAGTGTCAGAGTGTAACGTGTGTATGAGGGCCTTCCTGAACAGCCTTTGGGGGTGGGATTTTTGGAAGTGCTGAGTTGCTTCCTCTTGGTATGAGTTGCAAGAGACTGGTGTATGAGGCTGGTTGTTGTCATCACTGCTGGATGTAATGCCTCTGCAGGGCAGCGTTCACTACCACTGCCACAGCGCTGGCAGGATGAATCTTGGTGTTTAATTTTCATTTTGTTCTTTCTCTTTGCATGTGGCATTTAAAATTCATAATTGGGCTGATGTATTCAAGCTGAACTAAGGTAGGCCAGCATAACAAAAGATCAACCTCCAAATTTGCAGCTTCTGTGCAGAAATGTTTGATAGCATTCATAGATATAAAAGTAGCAAGATACTTGATTTTTTTTTTTTTTACATAGGAAATCAAGCTACATCCATTGAAAAATATAGTCACTACACACTAGTAGGTTTCAGAATTATCAGCATAACCTGTGTATTTCCACTCAGTATAAACAGTAGTAGGGTTTAGAAGGCACGCTGTGATACAGCCTGTGTAACAAGCTATGACACTACCGATGGTGCAGTTTGGTTTGATGGAAGTCTGTTCCCGAGACCCCAAATATGCTCTGAGATGTGCTCGGCCGTGTGTTGCACAGGCATTCAGTGATGCAACCATGTGGAGCCTCCTTGAAATCACACCACCTCTGTCTGGAAGGAGTTAGGGGCCTTTTGCATCCTCTGCCTTACAGTGTCTGATTCTGGAATGTGTTTGGACTGGGAGTGGGAATCACACCCAGCCCTTGGTTGTGTCTTGCAGCTATAACATCTGCTTTTCAGCTGTGCCAGCTGCTTCATGTGCCAGATTTATTACCCATGTATTTTCTTTTTCCTTTTTTAGCAAATATGTATAAATGTGCTTTATCAGTTGCCAATAAATGAAATATTTTGCATAGGTCTCTGCTATTATCTCCAGTCCAGCAAAACTTACTTTTATATCCTGAAAAGCACTAGGATGGCAGCATTGTTACCTTGAAGACCACATACTTATTTTGCTAAAATAGTGGCAAAAGATTTCAATGCAGAGAATAATTTCAAAAGCACATGCAGTCAGCATGGTTGCATTGTGATATCTGAAAGTTAGGGGCTCTGAAATGCAGAGAGTAAAGTCGGGCTATACAACACACAATTCCCTGAATGTATCTGTGAACTGACTCTGTAAGTGGAAATAAGTTTCTTTGCCAGCTTGAAGTTTTAATTGTTTCCCTTTTTAAGATTCCATCTATGATAAGATTAGGTTGTTTATCATGGGTAGGGTATGATGGTTATTTTTGCTTTACCAAAAGCCAATTACATAGGTTGGTTCCAGTCCCTCGCTAAATAGCTTTTTCTTTGGGCATTAATTTTAATGTTTAAATAGCAAGTGCATTTTCTTATGGCTGCATAAAGATATGTATAAGTAGAACGCTACTTTAGTTGGGAAGATCCAATGCTCAGTGAAGCCTTTCGCATATATAGAATACTGAATATCTAAACCATTATTTAGCATCAGAATCAGTTATGGTTGTCTGACTGATGGACAATCTTTTCCTGACCCAGTCTCTTTGCAAGTGACCTATACTGTCTAGACAGTTGCATATTATTTATACATTCATTTCAGATTTATAGTTCTTTTAACTAAAGTTGAGGATGTTAGTTTGCCAGTGGCTCCATATCCATATCAGTACTTGAAACAGGCTGGAGCAAACCCGGATGCTTAAGACTAGCAATGCAGGCCCTTTCCATTGCTGCCCATTGTTTGCCAGTTTGCCCTTCATTACTCCTCATTTCACCTCCTTCCCTACCCAAAAAAAGGAGGAACAAAAAAAAGAGAAAAGGTCTGACACAGAAGGAAGATTGTGTAAGACCTGCTAATTTCAAAGAGCAGAGATCAATTCTGGTTGATCCTGTTGGGTAATTGGGGAATCCCTAAAACAGTGTTTGCATCCAGTTTTCAAGTCTGAAATGCCAAGGCTGAAATAAAATAGCTGCTCTGCAGAGCTGTTTCCTACAGGGTGGGTAGAAGGGAAGTCACGTTAAACCAGCTCTGGATGCGTCACGTGGGAAGACACCATTCCTCAAAGGCCACCTGCAAGAGCCCTCCTTAATGTGGAGGAGGTGATGACCTTAATATGATTTGCTTTTGAGAATTATGTTCTTGACTCCTTTAGGAGTGAAGCAAAAAAGGATATGAAAAGAAAAGGACATGCAGTGCTGCTGGCATTAAATGCAGTTTGTGAGACTTGCAGCCACTTGCCATGTCCTTGCCACTGCTGATGGTATGTGTGTCCTTTCTTTTGAAGATAATGAGATATCATGTGAAATTCACATCTACTTTTAGACTATTCACTCATTTATTAAAATTTTATCAACTGTACTCTTCTAGGCAGCATGATCTTTTGTAAAGTGTACAGAAATAGAAGCACACACACACATCTATGTTTGACAACAGATTATATTGGAGAAATATACGCTGGTGTGTCTTGAGCACTGGTTGTGCTGGCAAAATTTAGAGCTAGAGGAGCATTTGTGAGATAAATCCTCACAAATCAGTAGATTCTTTTGCAAATGGCTGTTTATTTTAGAAAGGGCATAAGGAATCTGAGGCTACTTGTCTTCAACATGTTCCCAACATCTTTTTATGCATGAATAATCACAGTAACAGTTCTAAAGGCATTGTTACCAAATGGCATTGACAGGCAAGACGGGCAAGGCAGAAAGAGGCATGTAAGAGAGGCTCCAAAAGTCAGAGGAAAGAGAAGGCATGCCAGGAAGTCCATGTAAATACAGGAAAGTGGGTAGACTACAAGGGTGCTTGGGCAGAAGAGCTTGGGGCCTGGGAAGAAGTGTAAGGAAGGAAGGAGTGTAAGAGGGAAAAAAGGGGACTGGGGCAGTAGATGGCCAACCTGGAGAAAAAAAGGCAGAAATGTGTAGCCTCTGGGAACATGTCAACAGGGGATGAAAATTCATTTTACTGACCACTTTAGAAAGGGTTTTCAAAATCGATCTCTTCCTCCATGCTTGAATTTTGTTGTTTCGTATAATACAACTTACAAAATGAAAGAAATAGTCAAAAAGGAATTAGCAGTTAGTGCATACAATCCATTTCAAGTCTTGCTACTCCAGTAGTGTCCTACTCAAGTGTATCTGAAGACTTTCTCATACAAATGCCTTGATTTTCATGTCTCTTAGCAAAAAAGTCCCCTCTAATTCCTGATATTTTCACTGAGAAGAATATTCTTGACTGGCATTTATATATTTGCAGGAAGTGCAAGGAGATGATAGATTTTAAAATAAAATGGTGGTCCTGTGCTGTTGTTCAGAATTAAGGTGATAGATGAGAGGAAGGTAGTCAAAATTAGAGATCCATAAAATTCATTAGGGCTATTTGAGGACTACATTTGTTGCAAAGTTTGAAATGAGTAAGGTAAGGAAATATCAAATTAACCACTCCCTGAAAAAAAGGCTTGGATTTTTAAAATCATAATCCTAAAAAATACACATTTTCTAGGTAATAGGAAGAAAACGATTGGACATTTTCCATGCTTGTTACTTGGAGTCCCAGAATCTTTCTATTTAGCTAATACAGTATAAGATTAATTCTCTCACAGCACATTGCCTGGAGTTCAGTGCACATGTTTACTGATGTGTACAGCTCTCAAATAAGTTTAGTGCTTCTTTCACCCACTGTTAGGAAGTATATTTAAAAGAAATTGCCTTTTATAGATTTAAATTACAAAAGTACTGATATCATGCAAAAAGCACTTCAACTCATGCAAGCATACAAATGTGTAAATCTTAGGGAAAAAGATACCCAGGGCTAATATGAATGTAAATAGGATTAGCTGCTTGCATTAGTGTCTGAAATACAATTTTAAATGCTTACTGCCTGGCTATTCTTACATATATGTGTGTATATATATATATGCATATGTGTCTATATATATGTGTGTGTGTATGTATTTTTTTCCCCAGAAATATATCTCACTTGTACTTGAAAAAAAAAGGTTTTTTCTTCTAAACAGGAAGACTTTTAAAGAGATTACTTAATGACAGCTGTGCTAGTGATGGAATCTAATATGTTATTAGATATAGAAGGTTTATATTTGTTGTTATGTGAAATTTTAACACAAAATGAGGGCAGACTTCCATCCTTCACATAGGCACCCAAATGCAGCAGTAATTTTAGACCCAGTCTTCTCACTGAATCATGAACAATGACAGCCACCAGATTCTCTATAAGCCTATGTAAAGAACAATTTTCAGTTAATGGTACCACTAAAGCTGCATAAATCAACATACGCGGCATTTCATTAGAGATTTCAGTCCCCTATGTCACGGCTTCTGCAGCAAAGCAAGTCCTTTAAGCAGCCTTAGTGGTAGTAGAGGGAATTTAGTTTTGTTATTACTTATGTTAAACTGATATAAGTATGGGGGCTATGAGAAGCCTAAAAAAACCCAGTTATCTGACATACTCTTGAACTTGAAATAGGGTAGATGCCTAAGGAATAGGGCAGATTTTGTGTTTCTCAAAATGTTTAATCTTGCTGTTTTTCTGCTTGCTAATAGAAATGGTAATCCTTTTTCCAGCAATAACCATATATACCCGTGAATTGTTTAGTTTAAGTGACAGCTAAAAAGCGATAATGTCATTTTCTCTCCTGTGTGTAGTAAATATGTTAGAATGATGCCATAATAATTGTACATGAGCTTGTAGAGAAGAAAGAGTCCTAATTTGCCCTGTCAAAGTGGGCAAACAGTTGTCAAATGACACAACATTGCATACCTGGAGTGTGATGTCAGACTGATAATTGCTCAAGCAGAAAAGTTTGTTTTCTCTAAAATATCAGCTTTCTAAAAGTGTGCTGTTGTGTAGAGGGGCCTGTGAAGAATAGTGCTGTGACTCCTGCTAGCAATCATATTCCTATGGGCTGTGTGTAGAATATGGGAAATCAAAATTTATTATAAAGAGTAAACAATCTGGCCAAAGTTAAACCCCCAGTTTTAGTTACATGTGATTCACTTTAATGTTTTTAAAGTAAAACACTTCAACTTTTTTGTTTGGTGAGAATATTTTTCATGTACGAAGATGTTTCATTTATAAACCTCTGGGCCCTTCACAATGCTCGGCTTTTCAAATCACAGCAAAACTTGGGTTTACAATGAAGTTTTCTTATTTTTATTATTTTTTTTTTCTTTTCTATTCAGAAATCAAATATACACATAACCCCCAAAAAGCTGTTTAGGATGACTGTCCTTGTTTGGTTTTTTTTGGTTGTTGGGGGGTTTTTGTTTTACTTTTGGTGGGGGGGCGGAATTTTTTGTTGGGTTTTTGTTTGGGCTCAGTGAAACAAGCAAACAGAGTTGTTTTGCAGCGCTGAGCAGCGGATTGACTCTGTGTTGGTGCTGTCTATATGTTAATTCATATCTCACACACCCTAAGGCTGTGGTCCCCAGTCTTGTGAGCCATCAGCTCTTGCAGTGCATGGGCAAAGCATGGTGGGCATGTGTTGGTAACATTTCCCGTGCACAAAATGCACACATGGGTTATGGTTTGGAAGTCAGTCAGATCCTGCCCTTGGCCGTTGTACTGAGCAGTGTTGTATGGAAGATAGCCTTTCTTTCTTACAATAAGTCCTTGATGGACTTATTTTAAATCTGAAGTCTCCAGCTGCTCTTGGTTCAGCCAGCAACAGTCCAGTAATGGTCTCATTGTCATTCCTGCTCTTAGCCCAGAAAAGCGTGGTTTGGAAAAGCTCCCCCACAACAAACATGCTGCAGGAGCCCAGGTACCTCAACCCCTAAAAACCTCCCATCCCTGATGTGTAAATGGCATGTGAAGCTGCCCGGCCCATGCTTGGGCTCACAGCACTGCAGGTTGGGAGCTGCAGTGTGGAAGGCAGTGGGAGCACACCAGTGACACCAGAATGGGGGTCCCCCATGCACAGACACGTGGGTTCAGCAAGCAGGACTTGCCCTTTATTGTGGGCTACCAGCTTCCTTCCCTCTCAGGTTCCTTTTTTCTGGATAATGCCCCCCATTGTAAATAGATCAATTGCCAGCATTATGTAACACAAATAAAGAGAGCTCACTACATCATTTTTTCATGATTATACAAAAATAAAATGAGTGCATAAACAAGACCAGAAAAGAGCTCTGAGTGTTTACAGAAATAAAAATAAATGAGTGTGTTTTTTAAATTAATATTTTCAAATGCTCAGGTTGAATTAATTTGAGAAATATGAATATGTATTGGTAGTGTTAATTCTTTGGGGTTTTGAAAATTCTTACAACCACATAATTAAATGAGTGCCTTTAGAAATACTGATAAAACCCATTGCCATTCAAATATCCATACAAGACAACAGGGGCTGTAAGCTGTAGGCTTTAGAGATTAGTTTGGCCATGGGCCAGTATTTATCACAACATTTCCATCTTAGAAGATAAAATTTAATCATTTTTATTTAAATATAAATCAAAATTAATGCAGGTTTTCAAAAAGGAGTGTATAACCTAATCACAATATCTTTATTTTAGAGATGCTTGCCTCTATTGTTTCTATTCAAAGGAGCAATTCTGTCTTTGTTGTGCTGCTCTTCCTTCAGCACTTTTTTTCTTCTGCAAGGGTGCAAAAGGAAGGGGCGGTTGACCCAAATACAGTCCTATCTCCTAATTTTGCCAAGATCAAAGGCATTTCTAGCGTTTTATGTGCTGCCTATTGGTGAAGTCTAAAAAAACACAGTGTTTAGGCACGTCTCCACTTCCCAGACACAAACACAACCAGCCCAGAATTAGTGCTTCGTTCTGTCAGTGCCTTCTCCCCCGGCAGTGCCCACTCCCTACCTGCACACCCTCGTGGATGCTGCAAGAGGAACACGTGCCTCAGGTGCCCTCACCCTGCTCGGTGCAGGGAGTTCTGCTCCCTGAACTTGTGCTGAACACGAGTAATTATACTGTAATTCTTTTTCTTATGCGGAAAATATATTAAATAGACTGGTAGTTTTGAGACTAGTTTTGAAAAAAAAAAATTAGCTTCCTGCTTTGCTGGGGGATTGTGGCCAGCATGCTCGGGAGGCAGCAGGAATTTCTGGTGGATGTGGCTGTATTCATACAGGTAGCTGGATGAAGGGGAGTACTCCTCTTACATAACAGAAAAGTAAATGTTTGGACATTATTAGCAGTGGCTGCCAATTCATATGAAACTTTCTCAACTACAGATGTATGTTGTACCCATCTGGGGAAGAGCCCATGGTCAGTCTGCTAGTTCTCCACCACCATATTGCAGTTCTCCTGGTGTCACACTGACTTTTACAGTCCTGATCTTGGAAATGAACTGTCCTGTCTCTGTTTTGTCCCCTTGGGGTGATGGTATGGCTTTGTAGAGCAAATACAACTTTTTTTTTTTCAGTGGAGCTAGTGAAATGGTGTTTGTTAAAGTGCAGTTAAATCAATTCTGAGCAAAGCTTGGTTGTCCTCACCTCTTGCTCCAAATTACAAAATGCAACAAAGAAGAACATTTCACAATACAGGAGGGTTGAGGAAACCTCCAGCCAACTTGCTAGGACTGTTCTGGTAATGCTAATTCTGCTAACAAACAATGTGCAGCTCGTGTAAGGATCAGTGGGAGCACTGCCTTAGGATCCCTGCTTACTCCACACCTTCAGATTGAACAAGTGATCACACATGATTTCCTACACGGTAAGCTTTAAAACCAGCTTTTTATATCAGGCCTTGATGTGAATGTGTATATGTGTGAAAAATGTTAAGTGGATACCTAATTATATGTTAATATCTTCTGTAGAGGGGGCCCCCTCATGTTGGGTAACAAAAAGCCAAAGCTGGTCCTGCAGTATCTATCTTTCATCAGCTAAAGATGACTGCTAGAAACTTCCTCTGGGAGAAAGAAATAGAACTGTTCTTCTTTCTTAATGGTATTTCTTGTATAAGGAAGGCAAACTGCTTCTGACTTTTATGCAATAGCAAGTTCAGTGCTATTCAGTGCTTAGCTTCATACTGGAATAACACACTAACATCTGTAAAATGTGAACTGAGTGTGATTTTTGAGTTTTCTTCTGTAGGTGTCTGCTTACTTGTTTTGCTTCTTCAGGATAATATCCAGGTCATCTAACAGAAAAAGATCAATTATTTAGAAAATTGTTAGAGACCTTAATACTGGTAATATATATATATATATATATATATATATATATTAGATGCATAATGCATATGCATGTGGACACTCGCATAGTTAGAATCTCAGGCATTGTTTAGGTATCTCAGCACCAGCTGCTTAAATGACCGGGTAATTCACACCTTCCACTCTCTCCTGTTTCTTCAGTAAATAGGGCCAAACTCAAAGTGGAACTGAAGGTGGATCTATTTCTTCAGCTTCAATGGATTTCAGTGCTTGTTTAGCAGCAGCTCTTGAATACTAAAAGGTGGTTGCTGAGCTCACGCTTCTTTACCTAAGGCTATGTCGGTATTAGTTGTTCTAACCCGTTAGCGATTCACAGTAAGTGGGGCACTTCATTAGCTCCAGTTAAAGACAAAACAAAAATGTTTGTTTAAACTAACAGATCTTAAAGCTGTGTTTCTTTCACACCATTTAGATTTCCCACAAGTTTTCCCCTCGAGGTTATCTTCAAAAACCAACATTTTTTCAGGTGCTCTACAAACTGTGGCTGGCTTGCTGCAGTCCCTTCCTCGCTCTTAACCCACACAGTGTGTGCTCACACATCGTGTCCAAAACACCTTTGTTACGTGGCATTTATTTCTCAGACTTCCTGGGGGCAGTATCTTACTGTACAAAGTACATTTCACTCACCATCAAGTGAGGTAGATTTCCAGCTAAGTACTGATATCAGGATAAACCAGGAACTCAGAATGGCACTTTGTACATTTTTTACTGAATTTTGGACATTGTGTTCTCCCTGTTGTTGAACAGAAACTGACCCTTGTGAAAACTGCAAGCAAGTAGGGTCAGACTAGGAAAGTTTCTTTTTGGTGATGTTTATCCATGACATCCCCATTTGAACTGTACTTGTAGGTACCTCACCTTGGCACTGACACATGGCATTCTTTATACATGTCAAGACTGGCTTTGTGAAAAAGTTGCCCTTTATGAAACATTTTAATGGCCAAATAGTGACTTTGAGGGAGAGCAGAGGACTGAGAAGCTTATCAAGTAAAGCCAAGCAAAAATATTCCATGGAAAGATTGTCTCTTCCCTAGGACAGAGGCGGGGCTGATAGCTGGTTGGTGGGTAACTGAGAAACTCATGAAACTTGGGGGCTGTTCCTTTTCTTAGAAGGTCCCAATGTTGCCAGCAGAAGGTCACTGAGGAGAAGGGGCTGTGCACTTTGAGGCTGCCTGTAGGTATGAGGACACACAGCATTGAGTACAAGAGAGAAACAAGGCTTTTGTACTTGGAAGGACATGCCTAGTTCAGGGTGTGTGGGATGAAAGGTGATTTGGCTTGCTGCTTTTGTTTTTCCCTGATAGACTGACTTCAGCATCCTGAAAACTAAATTCTGGACTAAATTGTTTGGTGCCCACTAAAGATTAATCAAGATCGTTGTGTTTCAACATATTGTAAAATGAGGTGCTCCATCAAGGCTGGAAGTAGGTGTTGTTTAAACAGCTCCTCCAGCATCCTGCTGTTTGATTCTTAGATAACAATGTTGTGGGATTTTGGAAAAGCTTTGCCTATCAGGTTAACTGGAGAGTGTTGTTTAAAGGAGCAAAATAGAATCTTAAGCTGCTATGCATTGGGAAAAATAGAGTTGTACTTTAATACAGCTGAGACCTAAGAGTATACGAAATGTCACTGACTCTTCTGTAAGTGAATTGCATTGAATGTAATGAAGTCACTGAAAACTTTGCTGCCTGCTTCATGCCTCGTGCTGAACTGAGGCTGCAGTTCAGTGCCTGGTCCAGTTGGGTACATTGGGGGAATTGCAGCATTGTGTACTTCATTGATTTCTTTTGATCTTGAGGCACTCTTCAAGGTGTTACTTCTTATGCAGTTGCCTCTCAGCAAACATGCAGGCAATGGTTCCACACATACTCCTGGATCAGTTGCTGAAGTTGGTAAAGAGTCAGTACAAGTGTTCACAGAAGCATCTTGGTTTTTCTTTACTCTTAGAAAACATGGTGGTTCAAAGGAGCTGCTGGATGGATAGAGAAGGTGCGAGGAAGATTTATATTGTAAACATTCTTTTGATGACAATTGCTAAATTACTGTTTCTATAGCTCATCAAGATGTGTGTGAAGTCTGCGTGTCTGCATGTCTAAGCATGAATGTGCATTTTGTGGATCTGTTCCGTGTTTAAGGATGTATTGGAATAGTCAAGTCTGAAATGAAGTATAGGAAAACACTGAGGTCTTTTGTTTCTGATCCTTTGGGGATACAGTGTGGTCACATTTAGGTTTTCCTCAGAAGCTTAAGGTTTTTTCTTCTTTTTTCCCTTTTTTTTTTTTTTAAAGAAACAAACACCTCCCACCCCCTCAAAAACAAACCAAACCAGAAAATTCTTATCTAATCACATGCCTCCAGGAACTGGGCTTTTAAATTAAACCCCAGCTATCTCCAGATTTGTCCTAAGAACACAGTTGCCAGCAACACCAGGTGGTGTTGTAGCAATCAACATTATTATTAAAAAAAAATTGGCCAGAACATACACAGAAATGTAGTGAATAGTAATAAAAAAGTGAATAATAGTTTAAATGCTTTTCAGCTGTTCAATAAGGCAAACAGATGTAGTACAACATACTTGAGAGCATGCCATGTACTTTAATCAGAGAAGTTTAGAGTATCATTTCATCATGGACAAAAAGAAAGAGACAGAATAATAGGTTTATTTCAAAAGACAAAATTTTAGGGTGGAGGGCAAGAACTTCCCTGAGTTTTGTATGAGACCAAGTCCTGGGAGCTACTCTGCACTTGACTGGAGAAGACCTACTGCACCAAGGTAAGCAGTTTCATGAAACAAAGAGTCACGAGATGCAGTTAAAGAGAAGATTATTTAGAAGCTGCCAAACTGTTAAAGACACATAATGCTGAAGTGTTTGTGAAAGCAAGAATGCAAATGTTAATGAAAGATGAGATATGTAATAGAGAGTGCTTTGTAAATTTTCATATGGCATCAAAACCTGTGAGGCAACCTGGTTGAAATGTAGCAAGCACAGGTTGGAACTGCTGCAAAAGCTGAAGTTTTGGTGTGAGAAATCATAACTGACTTAGTTTCAGTCAAATGGGAATGCAAAAAAATCAAAAAGCACCTAAATCCTTGTGTTAAGACATAGGGGCTACCTACTAGTTTTGGTAGGGAAGAAAAATTCAGGAAAAGGATTTGCTGGAATCACAATATTTGTACAGATAAATATCAAGTAAATAAATACAAGTAAATATCTTCTTGCGTGTGTTAATATTTCATAGTTACTGTTATCAGTAGCATCCTTTCCAGCATTGTTTCAGAGGCCTGGGCTCCCAAGTGGGAGCAGTTTGTGGCACGGCACAGAAAGAATTCTGTCTGGAAGAGTGGTTGGGTCAGAGCTCTCTCAGGTCCCTTCTGCATTTTGCTTGTCACTGTGTTTCTCACCCTCCCTGGCTTTTTGTTTTCATCCTGCGTTCTTCCTTGGTCAGTCCCATAATCCCTGAGCCTGCCCTTTGTCCCTCCCTCCTTCCTCTGTGTGCTCCTCTGAGATGGTGTCTGTCACCTGGCTTTGCTGCTTCTGATTTGGTGACTTTTCCTGGCCGTGTTTCAAGGGCAGAATCCCCCAGGTTCTCTCCCTCCATGGCTACTGTGAGGCTGGAGTCTGGCTGGTGAGGTTACAACCCTTGTTATTGCTTCCCTATCTTCTCCCAGCAGTGGGAAGGGATAAGGACAGCTGTGAATAGGCTCCCAAGAGCCTAAAGCCTCTAGTGATACTGCAGGACTACAAAGCAAACTAGAGTTCATGGTGTACCCAGTCTGTATAAGAGTTTAAGCCACCCAGTGAAGCTTCAGAGTTGTTTGTGGCTGCTTGGTTTCCCTTTTCTTCTCAGAACAATGTGGTACTGTGTGTTCTGGGATCAGGAGCAAAGAGTTGTGACAAAAGGACAAACAGCCTGAACTCAGTGGAATAACTTGGGGTAGGTTGATAGCTTGCTTGTAATGAGAATAATGGAGTCTGTACCTGACTGACAGCAGAAATGCAATTGCTGACAAAGGTATTTTCAGCCACACACTTAAGATTTCATTCCAGGTGTTTGCTCACCCAGATGTGCAGTATCTGTAGCAGTGAAGTCCTCTGCACCTTTACCCCATACAGAATTTTCAGAAAATACAGACGATAGTAACATAGTTTTAATAGCAAGTTTTTGTGGAGGTTGTTGCCTAGAAAAGCCATGTATTTCCTATGCCAGTTAAATATATACCCAGTTAAATATATAAATGCTCCTGTAATTCTACCTGCAAGAGAAAACATACTCAAAGTTAATACCAATAAACCACAGATGCTGCCTTTTAACCATCATTATCCTCATTCCCTGGAAAGGGCTGAGTTCAGGCTGAAGCATCAGCACTGATTTTCTGCCCTGACTTTAAATTTCCGTACATTTTGAATTTGTCATACATTTAGCATTACTTCAATGCGTTTCTTGTGTGTGGTTGAATACAAAGAGCAGGAGGTCATGAGAGGCATCACCTTGTTTTATCCAGAGGTCAAAGCTAAGAGAGTGTCAGTTTCCATTTTAGGCTTTTGTGGCATAGTTGACATTATATATACTCTTAGGTATGCAATGCAAATCACATTCCTGCAAGCTAATTATAGGATAAATGTAGCCACTTAACTAGGCAGCAGGCATGTCATCTCAGCATGGAGCTATCATATTATGTACATTGCTGTCTGCTGTATAATTAACAGGATAAAAATATTACTGCCAGATACCATAAAAAAAATTAACACTATCTTAATTGTCTTTTCAGCTCAGGTATAGCCTATTACCATTTCAAAAAAGACCTTCCCTAATACACTAGAATTTTAAACTTCATTTGCTGAAGATGCCATTAATCCCTTTTCACACTTTGATCTGCCATTGTGATACCTTTGGACTTTGACTTCTCTGTTTTGCTTTTGAACTCTCCTTAAAAACTATTACTGAGATTTAGTGGCTTAAAATTCGAGGTTGCTCAGGACTCTATGTTTGATTTTTAAAAACTTAGTGACGGTGCATTTGGGTTTCACCATAACAGAGAGGTATGCAGCCTGCAATAAGCTTTTGTGTAGGGTGCCTTGCTTCCAAGCTTTGGACATTCTTGTTTAATCCAAATTTTCTGTGTTTCTAATCTCTCATTTTTGATGGGTGTCCTATAGCATTCATTGCTGTCTTGTACTTGGCTATAAATGAATGAAATTTTTATAAGTTTAATCCTAATTCTTACTATAATATGCTTTCATCAGTATTTGTGTAATATTTTGATGAAAAGTGGCTGATTCCTCCTCCTCCTTGTAAAATTGCTGTAATCTCCCCATGATCTGAATACCACATCACTGCTGATGTCATCTGCAGTTTGTAACTCCCGTTTTGTGAAACTGCATTGGGAATCTCAAGACTCTGAACGATGCTTTTGCCACTTGAAATTATTTCTATGATGGCTCACATTCAGAAAGTACTTAGAATACATGTTCATTTTCAGGTCTTTTTGGGAGTAATTAAAGCTGAAAACTTCCATTAATTTAACAAATTGCTCTGGAATTCTTTGCCACAGCAGTTTGCAAATTGCTCCTAGAAAACACACCTGTGCTGCAGACATGTAAAACCCGGTAACTGGAGAAAAGATGGAGATAAACATGGCACCATTTAATCTGGCAGAGCTCTCTCAGTAATTTCTGTTGCAGTAGGTCTGTAGGAACCTTGGGTAGTTCTTGCATATTCACTTAAATGTTGACATCAGTAATGACACACATGGCTAACATATTTTCCACATGTTTTCCTCCCTGGATGACATCTTCCTACTCCATCAGGACTCAAAGTCTGATTGTGGAGGCTGTTGATTGATAGCTTAGAGCACATGAGGTTTGGGGAAAACACAAGAATGACAGTTTATATAAATATCCTAATATGACACTTTTTTCTAGGTTTACCCTAACTTTTTTTTTTCTCTGACCTAGAAATGATTTTTAGGTGTACAAAAACCCACAGATACTTTAGAAACACAGTTGACTCACTCAGACATCTTGTTAGCATTTTGTACTTAATTGCTTCTTTCTCTGCTTACCCGGGGGGAATTGTACATGCCAAGATGGAGCTCTACTAGATCTAATAGGAGTAAAAAACAAAAGGAAATAATGACTAGTCTTCCAAATCATCCTAAGTGGTCCAGGAGATGAGAGGGAATGCTTTTTCCTGGCAGCAAAACCCCAAAACATGTAACTGGCTCATCCAATGTCTCTTAGATTTTCAGATTAGGAATGGTATTTTTATTACACTCCATCTTTCTTCATAAAGAGTCCATTTTAAGCACTGTATAAGCTACTTGTGGAAAAAGTAGCTACTATCTGTAGAAGTCACTTTAAAAGGAATATTGTTACTCCTGAAAGCAATGCTGCTTTATGTAAGCCTCTGGAAAAAGGCAGATAGCTTTATGACAGCCTCTTTTTTCTATGAAGACCAAAGGGCAGCCTAATATTATATGTACGGATGCAGCTTTAATAGCAAATTGCCAAAAGGGTTCTTTAGAAAATAAGAGACCTTCAAGAAGATGTTTGCATATTTACATATAAATCCACAGAGGGATATATGAATATGCCATGCTGATACCTGTCTTGCTAAAGCCATGGAAGGGAGTAATAGTATTTTTTTTCATGCTGAGCTACTGGCACACAGAAGTGATTAGTGAATTTCCAGATATATGGAGGCTCAAAATGATCATATTTTAAAGGATATTTTTCCCAAGGCCAAGGGGAAGTGCCAGTCTTGGCTCTCCATCTCCTATAAATGTAGCTATTTTCCATAAAGGGTTATGTGCTGGAATTTTTGCCCTGTGTTCAAGACAGAAAGCAAGTGATTTCCTTTCATCAATAGTATTGAAAGATAACACAAATTTGGAGTTTTAATACTTTATACTTGCATGTCCTAAAATAATAATAATAAAAAGAATTCAAAGAACTATATTCCCTTACGTAGCCCTTTCAACACCCCTGTCTGCAAAATTTTCTGCTGATTTTGGTGATAATGCCAAAACTAACCTCTAGAGACAAAAATTAATAATTCTGTACCTGAACAACTGAATACTCAGACCAGTTTTTTTTTAAAAAGCAGGACAGTCTCAAGAGTGTTTCTCCAGACCATTTACAGTCACTTGGCCTCCTGACTTTCGTGCTGCCAAATTAAAGGATTTGGTTCCAACATTTCCAGGGCTCTCAGACCAGGGCTGTCATGACATTCCCTCACTTCAGGCACATTCTTCCTCTTTCATTTCACTGAATACATTAGAGGGTTTTTAAAGGACAGAGCAACGTTAATCCTAATAGCCTTAGGTCTGAGACTCCATGCTGTTGGCTGATAAAACCAGCCTGTCTCCTTCTACACCCAGAACATTTATTCACTTTACTGGCTTTATCTTCCCCAGCATCCTCGGTGATTTATCCTTTTAATCTCTCCAAATCAGTTATAGCTACTACTCTTTTAACTATGGCTAAGTGTTGGAAAATTCTTTTTGAATTGATGCAGTTCTAGAAAGGTTTTTCCAATCAGTTGTGTGATGTCTTGTTCTCAGGATTAAAAAATGACCTTGCCTGGAGCATGTTAGAAGATTAAACCACAGCTCTTGGTGCTCCAGGGAGCTAACAGTGGTGTCCAGCTCCTCGTTCAGCAGTTCTGAGGAGAGTTCCTCAGTTCAACCCACAGGTCTGTGGAGCAATCCTTTCCTTGGCTGGGCTTGCATGGCAAGGGAGGAGGAAAGTAACGGTGCTGCTCTGAGCACTCTCAGCTTTCAGCAGCAGATGCCACTCACTGGGGTTTGTGCAGATGTTTTTGATGACATGGTCTCTGACTGACTCTGCCTTGACAAGAATCAGCCCAAGTCCCTGGGGAGTTGGGATTCATCTGCTTGGGGTTATGTCTTCCAGAGGCTTGTAGTGACATCTGAATATATTTTCTTAGTTCGTAGAAAATGTTCCTGGTTTACAGGCACAAGTTCCCTTGGTGTAGCTTCTGGGTGTCCTTAAACCACTTGGAGGAGCCTGTAAATAGAAGAGAATTAAAGGGAGCTCTGCCCAGAGGTTACCCCAGAACTTTTACAGACAGAGATGCTCATTGTTCTGGACATCAGGGATGCCCAGACATGAGCTTAGAGATTTCTGGTTTATTCATCTGTGGTTGAACCTTCTATCCCTCAGGCAGAACTATATGATGAAACAACAAATTATGTAAAACCAAGTGTGCTTTCTTTCAGGAGGTGTATAGTCCATTTAGTCAGCTGTTCTTACTGCTTGATCTTGTAATCCAGGCTTCTCCCTGTGTTGTTATAAGAGATGGGTCTTGCTTTAATTGCAGCAATACTTGAATAGCAGTATTATTGTGATAATAAATGCATTTTCAGTACCTCTTCAATTCATTTTACACAATCTGAAATGGTCATTTACATTTAAAAATCTATCCTATATATCTTTGTAAAGGAAGCTGGATAGGCTTAATCCAGCCCTGGTGACCCCAAAAGGAGTGACAAGCTCTGCTTTATTAGTCATGACTATGAGCATGGTTCTTTCTTATCATGACTTCTAACTGTCTGGTACAATGAAGATTTACAGAAATACATGATCTCCTAATCCTCTATGTTTAAAGGAAGAGTACAGGGATTATGTGGTCGTTCTCTTACTGTCATGACCAGGTATCATGGTGGGGGTTATGACAGTTGATTTTTGGAACATCTCTGGAAACACTGGAAGCTGTTTTAATAGCACCTTAGCTGTGAATTAAGCTGTCATCACTCAGTGATCACTCCTGTCTTATGGCTATTTTCCAGACAGTCTGGTCTGCCTGTAGATAAGAATGCTCAGCTCTTCATTTTGATGAGGGTTGTGTGTTACAAACTGTGATCAGAATTAGTAGGGAAATGGTAACAGGGTAGTTTGAGAACAGAGAATTGTAAAACTCTCTTGATATTCCACAAGAAGCTCCCATGTTGATATTTTTTCCCAAATGTTTTGTTGCTTTGGCTATACTGATTCAATAACTCCCTTCTTCCTCAGGTACTTTCTAAGACACTTGTGTAATGTGGGGAACAGACATTTTCAGTATCCATTGTTCTGAATGCTCACCACTAAGTAAACATATAAGGTTCTGTGATAATTTAAGAAGAATGAAGGTAATGGCTGCCGAAATACAGCTTTCTGGAATCACATTAGGCTTTTTGGTTCAGTTGTTTTGTTGGTTTTTTTTTTGGTAACCTCAGTGCTTTGATGTTGGCTGTACAAGAACTGATAGTCCCACTTGAAATTGTGTTTCATCACAACCATTTCCTTCTGCCTGATGTTCACATTTCAGATACCTTCTCAATTCTTAGTATTTCTTCTAGCAATAGAACTGCAAACCACTCTGTGAGTAGGTATTAACTCTAAATTGTTGGACTTTGTATCTCTTGGCAAGCCTTTGAAGCATAATGTGGTTAGAAATGAAACATTCTGATACCAAATGTTACTCATGTCTTTTAGGGTTGTTAATATGGTGAGTCCACAAGGACACAGAGGACTTGGGAACATGCAGGTGGAGGCTGAAGGAAGAGAAAAGAAGCTCTAAAAGACTGAAAAATAACTAAGTAGTCATAAGAGTTTCTTATATATCTCAGAGTGTACAGAGGTGAGGTCGAAGCTGTGACATCTTCATTAGCATTGATGATGAGGTGACACAGTTCAATCTCCATTACAGAATCCGGAGAGTCCAGATAGGTGGGTGATCTGTGACCCACTGAGGTTTATGGATCCATTCCCATTAAGGGTGTTGCAGGTTAAAGGTGTTCGGTGTTGGGATCTACTTTGTTCCTCACTTATGGCAGTGGTAATGACAGAGACGTGTTCCTGGCTCACCCAGCCTAAAAAGGGATCCATGCCAAGCTGTGTGGTTTCTATCGCATGCAGCAACTACATAGACTAATTTCCAGCATAGAAGGCTGCCTCAAATGGTACTACAGAACACTTTTTTGGAGTAGATAGAGAAGTGGACGCCACTAGCATGGTTTAATCTCAGACATGGCTTCTTCTTCTCACTTCAGAAGGCATGAAATTGAAATGAGTGCTCAGCCCCAATTTAACTTAAGCCTTGCCTTACGTGAAAATCAGTAAAAATTAGGGAAAAGTTATTTACTTAGTGAAAACTGGATGGGTTTTGGTTTTTTGTGTTGCTGTGTTTGTTTTTGTTTTGCTGTTTTGTGTTTGGGTGTTTTTTTAATCATGTTAAAATGCAGCAAACTACTTGCAGCAGTATTTTTGCGAAATACCAAGGCCAGTTGGAGTATGTGGAAGGGGAATTGATTTCCTCTGGCAGAAAGTTATTTTGTTTTTTGTTCAGATACACAAAATAATTGCCATTTATGTTTTGGTTCATTGTTGATTCCTAGATATTCACTCTGGAGTAGTTCTGATTTGCTCCTTTATAAATGTTAGAAGAGTGGGTAATTAAATGTTATTTTGTGACCTTTATGTGCCTTAAGGAAAAAGACTTGATTATCTTATCTCATGTCACTTTTGGGCCTTCATAGCCATCTAACTAGAATAATAACCTGCAACTTGGTGCACTGGATCAGTGCCTGCTCCATTAAATGGAAGGCCTGGCTAAAGATACACCGTGAAACCAAATTCTCAGAGAAGTGCTGTATCATGTATGTATTATGTCCATTTCCATACAGATCCCCCCTTCCCATTTTGCTCATTGTTGTGATAATAACATGAATAATAATAATTGTGATAATAACATGATAATAATAACATGAAAGTGCTTATATATCCAATGAACTGTTTCTGTCTCCTTCAGTACCAGTTTTGAACTAGAAGCTGTTTATAAATTCATGTTTAATTACTGTAATTTTTAACAAGCTACTTGCTCCTTCAAAGTTGAATTCTAAAAATGCAAATTCTTCACCTACACATTTTAGCATGGAATTGTGATAGATCTTTCTCTTAACAGACAAGCATGAGAAAGACCTTTGTTTCTGTTGTATCAAAGACGCTTATTCTCAAATTCTCCTTGTTGCTTTTTTGGGAAATTGCTGTCAAAAATTAACTTCTGCTAATTGTAGCAACTCTAAATCACAGAAACTGAATGCATGTTTCCTATATATTGCCAAAACATGCCTCATGCATAACAAAGACAAGTCAGTGCAAAAAATACATAATGCATGTCTTTCCCATATAGGAGGTGACAGGCTTTCACTACGACAATCCTGTCTTGGGTGAATTAGACATTTTTAATTATACGCAATAGGCTTCAAATACTAACATCAATTTATTTGTAGGAAAGGCACAATTCCAGGTGTAGAAAAGCCAGTTTACACACTTTGTTCTTTTCATGTATTTGTTTGCAAAAGGTGTATCAGATTGAGCTGAACTGTAACTTGGCATGTACTTATATGGACTTTTTCTGGGGTTATGCATATGTTTGCAGGTGATGTGAATCAGGTTGTGGATTTATACAGCAAAGCAGTTGGAGCTGTGGACACCAAGTCCATGCTGTACACATCTGTGGGTTCTTGCTTGTCCCATGGACTGAGTGCCCATGGGGTGGAGTGCATTAGGTGTGGTGCTGTGAGGAATCTTCTGGTTTAATTTCATCCGAAGGGGGTCTGGCTCACTCAACTCCGTGATGTGTGAGCCACACATGGGGTCGTGGGTCAGGTCCTAAAGCACACTGGTGATATGAGAAGTTTGTACCCATGGAGTACATGCATAAAATTTCCTGAGGGTACTAAAATCTTACATTGTGTGTTGCTGGTGACATTTTTGAAAAAAGACATGTGGCTTTTATTTCTGTGTGTGAACGAGCCTGTGACATTATCTGCTGGCGAGACAGAGTGTAACCATTAGGATATTGGTGGAGCTTGCTGAGGGAACTGCTTTAAGAACAGTTTCCTACTATTCACATGTCGGCCTCTTCCAGTGATATCACCTCTACTACTCACCTGCTGCATCGCCTCGGCTTCAGTATCAAGTATTCTCCAGCACATGGTCAGAACAGGTGATTTTAGGGTTAATACCCTCAGAAGACAAACATCAAAATAGTTGTGGAGCTAAGGCTGCTGTATATAAGGAGTCAGATACGACAGATCCTCAGCCACTTTATGCTAATGTGTATGCATTACACATAGCAAAGCTATGAGGATTTATTTCAGCTGGAGACTTGGCCCACACATCCAAGCTACTCTTGAATAATGCGGCACTAATAACCAGGGTTTATATAACTATTTTCACATGCATGAGATGGACTTTTAAATCAAATTCTTGTGAAAAGTGGGCTGCCAGTGCACTGTTCTGCACAACTGGTGCCGATTCCTGTGAGCACCACCGGTGAGCCAGGCAGTGCCCACCTCTGGCCTGACTGTACATGCACAGAGCTTGAGGTGTGAACCTGGGGCTCAGATCTCCTTACAGGCTCTGTGGTTGGGAGATGGGTGTACATTAGCTGTGGTTCAAGCTCTGTTTTTTCACTAATGTGAGGTCAGACACTTGCTCAAAATGACTTCCAGAAACTTTATTTTATATGTGATTACTAAGGCTTGGTGGTAGTTCTGCTTACAGAGTTCTTTAATTTAGTCTACAGGTATTTCTGTAATTTTTTAAAAAATAATCTATGAGGATGGGGACATGATCAAGTTAATCTATCACTTCTGCTACTTGCCAGAAAAATTATATCCTGTTAATGAGTACGGAATTTGTGCAAGCCTCTCCTAAAACAAGCTCCGTGTGTGTCGAGGCTTGAATAATTGAAAGGTTTTGCCCAACCAGCTCTGCTGAGCAGTTTTTGGTTTATCAGTGTGGTGACTTTGTTAGTGAGGGATGTGGGATAGAATTTATCTCTGAGGGTGATGCAGAAAGCTGGGCCAGATTTTGGGTTTATCAAAGAAAATTGTATTTCTTAAAGTACTGTATAGGAGACCCCAGTCCTTAAAGTTCATACCTCCAACTATTCCAAGATGGAGCATGGACACAGGGATTAACATAGCATTTAGACTTCAAGTATTTGCAACCCTGGCAATTTCTATCAAAATGCAGATTTAAACCTTGGTAAGTCTCTCATCTCACTTCTGCAATGTAATCAAGACTTTAATTTTCAAATTTTTGACATCTTAGTTTTATATATTTATATATATATAAGTACTCATTTTTTTTCCTAGTCATGAAATCCTGAAGGTTGTAGGCTTGTGGGTTTCTTTTCCAGATTTTCACACTCTTCCTATTTCTTCTCATTAATGACTAGAAGCTCGATCACATTTTTTAACACATTCTCTTAGTTGAAATGAATCTTAAGTAATTAACCGAATAGAGATGTTGGCTTGGCCCAAGAGTTTGGCAAACAATCCCCATTACCAGGACTTCTTTACACTTATGGCAATCTTAAAGTTTTGTAACTTGTTGTTAAATGAAACCAGGTAAAGGGATTATGCACCTAAGAGTACTATATCATGGCACATCAAAAGTATAAAAGGACTGTGATCTAAATACATGCTCCATTTAAGTAACCTTTTGTGGGTAATTTGCAGATACTTCACTGTATTCTCACATTTTTTCCCTTCAGAATTAGGGGTGTTCAGTGAAATTAAGAGAAGACACAATGAACTTTTTTTTCATGTTCAGTCTTGAAATTGCAGGTAATCATGACAGGGATGTCTGACTGACAGGTATTCAGAGTATGTACCCTCTGCTTGATCTTCTCTAGTCACTTCCTTTTGCTGCAGTGCGAGTATGTTAGAGTATGGAGAAATCTATGACCTGTAGCTTTTAAGTCTTACATTTTGTTCTAGAAAAATATATCTAAGATTAAAATTTCTTTGCAGCTGCCAGTATTTCTTAATTTGTTTCTCTTTCTGTTTGACATGGTTTCCCAGGGACTTGCTTGGGTCTTGAGGGAGAATAGAGTCAGATTAAGGTTGGATTTGTTCTAATAAAATGTGCAGAAACATAATTTGTGACAGTTTCTGTCTTAAAGATTTATCAGCCCCATTAACTGCTTATGCTCACCATCTCAAGCAGTTAGAGACAAGGGGTTGCTTGTGAGGTTGGAAGGACTCTGGGTTACTACATTTGCCTTCCCTTATCATCATCCAACCTTCCTGTGCTTAAAGGTTGTTCTGAGCACAGAATATGCCTGAGAATAATTGAAATGCCTGAGAGTCCGGCCTTAGCAATGGCTTTAAGCTAATCCACTGCCATGGATCTGGGATCTGTCTTACCATACAGCAGTCTATAACATTCCTGCCTATCTTTCAACAGGTTGGTATGGAAGGATATAAATTTTGGTGCTGCTACTACTGAAACATAAGAAATCCTTGAAAATCCTGTGGCCACATTCCTCTTTCTAGCTACTGCTTTTCTAGGGAGATGCTTGTGCCCTTGATATACGTCCTTTCTCTCTCTTTTCTCCTTTCTCTCACTCTCTCTTCTTCTTTCTCTTCTCCTCTCTCCCTCTTTTCTCCTTCATCTCTCTTTTCTCTCTTTCCTTGTGATATACATGGAAGATGCTTAAAGGGCATCTGTTACTTTGCTTGTGACATACACAAAAGAACTGCATGACAACTTTCCTGAACCAATAAGAGAATAGGAATGTAAAGAAAATTTGAGATGGAAGATTGAGAGACAGGAGTGTATATTTGTACTAATAATGATAAGACCATCCAGAAGGGGAAAAAAAGTGGTTTATGAGTGTCAGTAGGTCTAAAAAAGTGGGTTCCTCTGGTCCCAGTCCCAATCTGCTGACTACAGAAGTTTGCTTCAGATAAGAACTTCCTTTTTAAGGCCACCATCACCACATCTGCAAGGATCCCTCAGAAGTTTTGCATTGTGAGGTCTTATTTCATTCTGAAATCTGCTGACATGCATAGGAAAAATGGCACCAGCATCAATGAGTTTTGAATGAGACCCTTATAGCCTCAGTCTCTAAAAATGTGACAAGATGTACCAAGGGACCCTCTAGTATGTTTTATTCTCTTACTCATGACTTTATATCATGAAAATAAATGTTTTTTCACTGGACTGCAAGATGGGTTTGTTTCTGAGAGGTTAGTTCTATAATTGCATATGACTATTTTATCTAAAAATATTTGCAAATGGGAATCATCTAAATCCTGAAGATGCTTCCTGTGTACCCTACAGAAAATCAATGATGAGAAATTAAAGCAGCCTGTGAGATTACCTATCATCTTCTGTATGAAACTGTGTTGATGCTTGTGTCTGACACGAGAGGAACAGGCCCACAGAAACAGTATTTTGAGATAAGCCACCTGCATTACAGAGGCTTGATGTTTAACACAGACCATATCTTCAAATTTTTTCACAGTTAGATGGCATCATTCCTTGTTCATCAGCACTCTTTTAATGCAGTTGACAATAGCCAGGCATGTAATTAATTTACACTTAAATTTTAATTGTCACTTGCATTTTATTTGGTCCTCCTAATAACCAAGTCGTGTCATTTTGCCATGCACAAAATAAGCTTTGATGAGAATAGAAGACTGCAATTATGGGAATGCATATGGGTAGAAGTGTACTGCTGGTGGTCTCGCTGTATGGTCTGTTGGAGTCAATCTCAAAAGTCCAATTAGACCAAGCTTACATGAGTTTCCAGCAGCACTTCTACTGACTGACAAACGAGCCACACCCTCTCAATCAGACTGCAAGTCAATGCAATTGTGAGTTTTCATGGACTGTGTTTCTAAAATAAATAAATATTTTGTAAGCTGGGCTCAAATGAACCAAATGACAGCATTTGAAATCTCCACCATTTTAATTTCACCCATTCTCCTGACTGAATTTTTGCACTGTGCCTGTTGATAGGTTCTGTTTGTGATTAGGTTTTTAGTGAGTGATGGATGCACCAAGCAGATGTAGAAGTGTGTTCTGGGATGTTAACTGGCATTAAATCTGCTTTGAACACTTTCACATAAAATGTATTTTTGTTCTTAATTAAAATACTATTAATAAGTAATACAATAATATGTAATAATATATCCTATAGTATATACTATAATATTACAAAAGGGAAATATTTTAATATTAATAGTTGTAATTTTAATATTAGTAAAAACTTCTGTGAGCAGCACAGGCAACATATCTGAGTATCTCTAAAGACAGGTGATGAAAAATGTTTAGCAAAAAGAATCTCAGAAACTTGAATTTTGTCTATGTTCATCCATTTTATAAGAAAAAAAATTGAAATTGCTGTAGAGCTTTCCTGTGCAGGGTGTCCACCAAGATGGGAGTCCTATATAGGGATGTTTCATATGCACAAAAAGTTGGTATGAAAGTGAGTCTTTCCTGTATGTTTAAACTTGTTTGTCATGACAAATATTAGAAATTAAACAGAATTTTAAGGGGAGTTGTCTCTTCAATCTGAAACTCTCAGACTATGTTTGCTTTTCAGTGAAGGAAATGGAACTTGTGTTGTTTTTGTGAAATAAGCACACTGAATTCCTCAAATAAGTTTTGTCTTTCACTGCTTCCCCACAAGTCCATTGTAAGTGATAAAGGAAATTAAAATAAATTTCAGTATAGATTTTTATTTTTCCTTGGATTATGAATCATTGAAGTTAAGGTAAAATCATCAGTTAGTGACAGGTATATCGCATTAATATTTTTTTATGTGTTGGGGGGGAAAAAAACTTTTCCAGCTCATAATTTAGTTCACTTTTTTTTTTTTTTGCTGGTTCTCTGTGGATCGTGGGAATAGTAGATTTCAAAATTACTTGTGTATAACTTTCTGTTCATCTCTGCTGCTGTGTTTGTTCAATCCTTTGGTAGCCTTTGCATACTCTTAAAATACTTCCTTTTTCATATAATTCTCTACATTTATTTCCATCTTATTCTTTATCTAGCCCAAAGCATCCATCCTACTGCACCCCTTCTCTCTGCTTGACTGTGCCTTGCCATTGTACCAGTAGTGGTCTGTATCTGACATTTTCAGATTGCAGTTTATCCTTCCTTTTAAAGATAGCTGCTTGGCAGTGACTACAAAGAGCTCCCCAGGTGTTTTAGGTTCACTGTGGAAAATGGTTTCACACGGTTGTTGTAGATTCCCATGATGTTGAAACAGCTGAGTGAATGAATAGGAAACCAAATCTTTCATGGCTGATGTATCTTTCAGAGCTGCTCTTGCTGCTCTGTCCCGCCATACCTGGTAACGTGAGATCACTTGCTCATTGAGTTTGGGGTGATTGATTGTTTTAGACACATCATCCTGCTTCCTTCTGCAGGGCTTTCGGGTGGAAACTTGGGCTTAACCCATGTTAGACCGACGATGGGAAGGGTTTTAGTGCATTACCACTGTATTAGGACTGGACAAGCATTCCCAGTGTAATGCGTGGATACTACAACCTTCTGTAAACCATCCCATCAGGTCTGGTTTATGTGCAAATCACAAGCTTTACTTTTGCAAATGTTTCCAATTTTTGTGCGAGTGATCAAAGGGTTGCAGCACAACAGGATCACTTATTCCAGAGATGTGTCTGGATCAAAGGTTAACATCTTTTGCATGGAATATTCATTTTTAGCCTTGTTTGAACACTGTACCGTTCAGCTGGGAGCAGTGGTCAGAGTTATGTTATCATTTTAGAAATGAACAAGCAGAGAATGGCTTAGTAAGGCCAAGTGGAAATGATGGTGAAACTAAAGTGGACAGAAAGCAAGCTGGTTCAAAGAGATGATGCAGTAAGTGTGATGTCAGACACACAGAAATTTTGATAATTGGAAGAAGGTAAGAGCGTCTCTGTCCAAGACAGACAAGCTATGAGGCCAGAACTTTGCACAACCCAGAGCATGGCTCACACGGACCTATGGAGGCTGTGCTCATGTTTCATCTGGGCAGGGATCTGCCCCTCCATCAACCCTGCTATGTGAGCTCACTGAGGTGAGCAAGTGCTGGCTGGAGTGGGCAGGCAGCTTCCCTGGGCAGCTGGAGCAGTGGCCACTGCCTGCCTGGCCGTGTGGCAGCCCCTGCTAAGCACTGTTCCCCTGTACCCTTTAGGGGCTCTCTGTCTCACAACTTGAAGACCTTTTTGGCCTTGCTGGGTGGAACACAGATCTTTGCCCAAGCACTTGCTTGGCGGCCTTTCTTTGAGGGATCTAGGGTTCCTCCCTTACATCTCAAGTGACTTGTTTGAATAAATGGTTTGAATGCTGAGATTAAAATACAAATTGTGACAGTTTAGTGAATTGAACCACACCACTTAATTTTCTTTTTTTGTCTGCTTGTAGTGTTTAGCCCTGGAGAGCACATTGCTACACCATGCAGAGTTATTAGCTTACACTGCACTAATTTCTAGTTTGACTTCATAGAGGGGTTTTTTTACATTAGATGGTATCCTTATGTGCTACAGAAAAAGCAGTTTCTGCTTCTTTTCTCAAGCATGTCCTTATGTTGTTGCTGGGAGATCATTAGCTTAAATTTCATTTGCAAATAAATAAATAAAACAAACTTCTCATTAATAAGAAATTGGTGTGTGTGCAAGTCTGTTCTTTTAAACCCTCATAACTCAGCCAAATAAAAACAGATTTTCACCGGACTACCAGAAGGCATATGTCCAACCTAGAAAGTGTATTTAATAACTTCCCCCCTTCTGCTGCCTTTTTTTTTTTTTTACATTGACATTAATCTCCTGTGCACATTTGGAATTTGAAATGGAGTAATTTTCTAGCTGCAGTGCTTCCAATTTTAAATATTCTGTTTCCTTTCAGTTTTTCCAAGCAATTCAAAGATTAGTAACACTGTAAAACATCTAAAAGCATGCTGGAAGTTTCCTGCTGCTTCAAGTGTTGTGTTATGTTATCTTTGGAATAATTTTAAGGTCCCACTGGTGTAGTATAACAAGTTATTATGTCATGGAGCTTATTAGTATGCCTATGGGAAACATTAATTCACACTGACATCATACTACGTTTTTCAATAAATCAGGGGATTTTTTTTTTCAAGAAATAGTGTTGTTTTTTTTTAATGAAAAAAGAGTGATCAGATTATTTTTCATCCGTGTTGGGACATGAACTGAATGGCTTGGAGGATGTGCGTCATTATCTGAGCAATGACCTCTGCATTGTTGCAGGGAATGGAAAGAGCAGAGTTTTGGGTGGTTTGAAATCTTTATTTTTCTAGCATATAGATGTTATTATAAAAGACTTTCTACTCTGCGATTAGCACAGCAGGCTTAAATTGCCTGGGCTCTGGTCATTATTATTTCTGTAATCCCAAAAGTTTATGATATTATTCAGGATCTGAAAAATGACAAAGTAGGCTTAAATCTGGTAAGGATTTAATGTGTGATGCATTTCTTTTGGAGCTGAAAAGTCTGTTTTTGTTGACACAGAGAGCTGAAAAATGACCACAGACCACAAAGGTCCCGAAGCGTTGCCAGGGAAAATGTATAAAAAGGGAAATGCCCTTACTGTGCTGTCTGGATGCAATTGATTTTATTCCCGTTTCCCAGATATACTGTTACTTAGAAAAACAAAAACAAACTATTTAAGCTGTTGATTTGCCCATGGATCATGAATTAAACTAAGAATTGAATATAACTTCTATAGGATAGTTAATTTATTATTATTCTATTGAGGCATCTGCATTTTACAGGCATTAATTGACTACCCAGATGCAGAACTGCAATTGCAGTTGTGTAGTTGGAGAGCAAGAGGCAGAGCTTTTCTTATGGGTACCACACAGGCTTCTGCAATTGCAGAATGACCAGAGCTCACTCCCCCTTGGGCTCAGTTTGCCTGTGAGAATACAGGCAGTTTTGCTGTTGTCAGTGCACAGGGGAGGGGGCATGCTGGAAATTTGGGTCTCCACACCAGGGGTATTTCAGATGGAATAAATTCACTGTAGAGCAGTTTTTTGTGTGTGGGATATAATTCTTGGTAAGTGCTGCTTGCCACAGTCAGATCATGAAAGCTCTCAGTGTTCCTAAATATAAGGCCAGTTGTGACAAGCGTGAGCATGTTCCATGAATAATGCTGATCCATGCTTTAAAAAATACTTTAGAGGAAAGGTTTTTGGCATATTAGCCTTTCAGTGTGGCAGGGCCAGGGGTGTTCCTTCAGATTAAGCAGCACACTAGAGGGGTTAAAAGGCTCCAGTTTGGGTTTCAGGGCTCTTGGACCAGGTGGCTGGATGTGTGGCTGGTGTGAGATGATGTCTGTTTGCAGTCAACAGGATAGACACACTTAGAAATTTAGCTAATAGTATGGAAATTAAATTAAAGTAATGAAGTTAGGCAAGATATACCCATGGTATTAACTTTTTCTGAAACAAGTCACCTTGTGCTAGTAAGACTAACCTCACACTCATGTGACAAAGCAAAATCTGAGTGACTGTGTAAAGGCACTCACATGAAACTACTGGGTGAAAATTCAGCAAGAAGCTGAAATCTTTAGATATTGGCAGCAGGTGTTTAAAGCAAAGCACAAACTGAAACTGTTATGAAGAGCCTTCTGAGAGAGCAACGTTGCATACACTGAGGTGTTCTTCTCTTGGTGATGAACTCCAGGCTGGGTGTCACGTAGCAATATGTCCCCTTGCCTAGGATGACCAACTGTATTTACTTCCAGTTCTATTCCATCTAATTAACAGCGATTAAAATTCAGACATTTTAAGGCATGTAGTGTGATCCTGGTCCCTTCCTCTGCTCTGTGAACTGTTCTGGCTCATGGATATTCTGTAGTTAATTCTCATATCTGGAAGAGGGAGTTTGCATAAAACCATTTTCTGTAGTCTTTACTGGCTAAACCTAGGGGAAAAAAAGTAGTGCTGGATGTCTCTACCAAATTACATTAACTAGAATTACTTTTTTTAAGTAGTTAGTTCCAAATAATTTTTCTATGACTCCTTTTTCTGCCCTCCAAAAAATAAGTGGTTAATTTTTTCCTAATATGATGCCTTTTGATCATTTTCACAAGGATGTGGCAATTTCTGATATCAAAGTTAAGAAAGGCTTAACGAATTAAATAAATCATTAAAAAATGCAGACATTAGCTATAAAAGTGACAAGCGTATTATCTTAGTGTAGTTTCTGAGTCATTGGGAGCAGAAAGGCAGTGATTTGTATTCTGGGCTTAACTGCTGGTCTTGTCCATAAATGCAAGGGGTGCCAAAAGTCCCACTGCCTTTCCCTGGCGGCAGCCCCAGAGCCATCCCAGCTGAAGGAGCAGGGTGGTGCTCACAGAAATACAGTGTGGGAAATCACCTTTATAGCCCTGCCCTGGCCCAGGATCCAGGGAGGGGAGGGGAGGAGGCACCCAAAGGGTCTCCTTCCCACCACCTGGAGAAAGGCATTGATTATGGTGAGCAGGATCTCCTGGGAGGAACAGGGCAGCATGAAAGTGGATTAGAGCTGCAAAGGAGCCCAGGAGAGGCACCTTCTATTTTTCTATTTTTGTGGTTTCACTTTATGCCTTTTCCCATTACGCTTCTGTTTTCCATCCGTGTATTTTTATGGAAGACTTAGTCTCCTGCTGGAATTCACTTTGTTTTCTTTGGGTGAAGCAGACTCCAAAACCTCACTCCTCTAATTGTGAGAGTGCTCAGATGCTGGGGGATGCTGAATGGCCAAATACTGTGTCAAAGAGAAAGAACAATTATAAATGTTAGGTTATGAATGTAGTGTTTGTGGGAGTATCTATTTCAGCAACAGTAGTAGAAGATAAACAGCCAGCACTAAAATACTAAAGATGATGAATATACATGTATCTGACAGGAAGATCCATGAAACTACAAAGCAGCTCAATTTTAGGAAAATATAAAGATGCATTTCTTCTTTTACTAACCTAGATCAGAAGAATTATCATGCATTATATTAAGCAATTTATACCAAAATTTGCCAGTCAGGTTGGAAGCAAGTTTAAACACAAGTCAGTGTCAAGCTATGATGTGTTTTAATGTATGTCAGCCTTACTTTATACTGAAAAATTAACTGGCTGTATAATGATTTACGTATTTTAAAAGCAATTGCAACACTGCACATGAATAAAATGCATAAAATATAGTTTTACTGGGTTTCTCTTGTAAAAAACATTGCAAAGAAAAAAACAATGTGCATGATACACAGGAATGTTATTTCTTTCTAAAAAAGAAAAGGTAAAATGAAATATCACACTTCTGATTTGTATCCATTGTTTTTGACAAATACTAGAAGCCCAGAGAAACACTGGTCAAAATAATGGTCAGTGTCAGGTCCTAAGTATGGCACACTAAATCTGCACACACAGGTCATAGTGTTCTTTTTTTTTCCTAGGGATATGTCTGTATGTGGCAAAGAAGTAAAGATCAAACCCCATAAAATACATCATTTATATGCCACTGTGTTATAGAACAGCATGGACATCCTTAATGAGAACTGCTGCTAAAAGAATATTTCCATGAGTTTGTTTCCAGGCACACTGTGGCAAAAAGAAGCTGTCCCCTGGGAATTAAATAGTAATAAAAATGCTGGGGGGAGGTGGGCAGCAGAGGTTAAGAACAAAAATAGAACAAATATGGTACTTGAATTTTTTCCCTTCTACCAGTTCGTCATCCTTTGCAACAGATTGAGGTACGGAATTTGCAAAACATACGTGGAGAGCTTTTTACTGCTTATTTTTTTTAATCTCTGAAGTCCAACGGTGATGATGAAGGTAGCTGTGACATTTGCAATTTTCCATGCACCAGCCCATTCCATTTTCTTCCCTGGTGCCACTTACATGGTACAGTAAGCCTCCAGCATTGACAATAATTATAGCCTGAATAAAATGAAGAAGGTAATATGAACAAAGCTCTGCTGTAATTGCCTTTTCATTATTTGCTAACAGTTAGTTATTCAGTCACTGGGAAAAAATTACACAGTAATTGGTTGACAATAGGAAGCTAAAGCTAAATTCCAGAACTATGATATTTTTGCGTGTTGGTCTTTTAGACCTTTTATTCATATTTTGATTAAACAGCTAGAGCATTAAAGTGAAATATAAATGTAGCCTTGGTTCAGATTCCATAACATTACTTTCCACCCCACACAATTTTCGTTCAGTTTTGAATTTTAAGCTATCACATATGGCAGCCCTGTAAATATTGTAGCCTATTGACTTTGAAATACAGATTTGCAACTCTCATTCATTTAGTTTAACAGCAGCAAAGAATCCCTTTCACCTTAATGCTTCAAAAAAGTGTCCAGCGTGCAGCAATTTATGTGCAAACAATTTAATAGTGTAGTTCTGCCTTATTTGAGATAACTGAGGTGGAGGAATGCCAGTCTGAATGGATATTTTTTGGAAAGGGTTTTAACCAGCAAAAAATCTTTAGCAACCCATGTGATTTTGCAGATGTGTGTGTACAAAGCAGTGTGATCAGTCCCTACATGGTGAGCTGAGCAGGGGCACCCTCTCAAGGGCATACATAGAATTTGTGACCCCACAGTGGGAAACTGTTGCTGATGATTTTCAAGGATCCATGGGAAAATTTGCTTCTGATACTTGTTTTTCTAGCCTTCATCTCTTTTATTTTCTTTATTCTAGGGTTTTATGTGAACCTCAAGTTTCAGCTGAAACTTATTTATTCTTTTATTCTTTAATTAGTTTAAAATATGGGGTTTTAATCTCTGTTGTTGCCCCAACGTGGCAAAGGACCACCGAGTACATTCTACTGAAGCTGGTTCACCTGCCCGAAAGTTCAGCGTTTGTTTAAATTTCACACTTATTTAACACCACCATGCATTCATTAGAAATTCAGGTGTTACATATGATGATGAAAATGACAGGTCAAGTTCAGCATTTTTTGTATTTATTTTAATGCTTACTTTGGCTTAGTAGTACTACCCTGGTTGGTGCAAGATGTGCAAGGCTGTAACTTTGTGAAAAGTTTTAATTCCTAGTTTTTGCTCCTGTACTTGTGTTGTCACTTGCAATAAATTGCTACCTGTAAATGTGTCAATGGGCTTTAAAAGACTTTTTTTCCCTTGTATCTGGTGAAATCTTCAAAAGGGAGCAGAAACTAAGGGCTGGACTGATAACTGAACTCAGCATATTTACTTCATCGTACATTTAATTAGAACAATGTTTTCCTATAAAGTGTAATTATTAGTGCTTTTGCCAGTCTCAGGTTGAAACTACAGTGGACTAATTTAGAGCTTCAGCTGGATCAGAAACGAGAGGAATTATTGTACTTTGTGTTCTGAATCATGCACCTTTATAAATGCTCAAACCCCAGCAAAGCAATTGCTGGAGGAAGAAAAAGTCCTGCAGAAGCTGAAGCCAAACAAAATGTGAGTTAAAGCACGTTTACAATGGAGCCTTTGAAGAGTTTCATTCTTATCAAAGTTGGCTGCCTCTCGCCAGGCCCTGGAGGATGGGCTGTGAGAGCCTGGCCCAGGGCAGTGCCCGCGGGATGGGCTCCGCCATCAGCTCCGCCGGCTGGCCAGGAACGCGGCTCTCGGCCCGACCAAAAATGAGCAGTGAAAGCTCCTTCCTGGGCACTTGGTGAATATAATCTGCAAGGCAAAGCCATGCCTTGTTATTCTGGGCCTGATCCAAATGGCAGTGATATCAATGGAAATCTTCCTGCTGGGTTCAGCAAACTCTGGATGGGGCCTTCCAAAGCGAAGAGCTGAAGGAAGTGCCGGCAATAAACAAACATATCCCATCAGCCCCGTTCTGATGTATATTTCATACTTTGCCCTTACTTTTATTTTGAGTCCTAGATCTTTATTATAATCAGTCAGAGTCCTGGCTTTCAAGTTGTGAATGGGCATCATAATTATCTAATGCAACTACTTCAGAAATCAGATTAGTAATTAGCTGAACCAAACTGATTGGTGTGACTTCCTGAATGCATCTCTTTAATGTTGAACATTTGCTTTGTGCTTGAAGGATTTGTTTGTGTGTTTCTTGTATGTGATGAGAGCTTTTCTGTAATTAGCTCCTGGGGGACAGCATATTCTAACAGTTAAAGAATAATTGCAGCCCTATGAAATGTGAAATGGCTTGGGCTGGCTTTTGTTGCAGCTTAATTGTATGCAACAAGTACAGGAGGCTTTTCATTTCACATCGTGATAGTAAAGATGTAGCTTTCATAAATAAAGAAAGGAATTTTGTACAGTGGTAAATAGTCTCTAATGTGTTAATTTTGCAGAAAAAAACAAAACAAACAAAGCACATTTGAGAATTCTCAGTGTTATTGAAGTAGATGTTCATCATTGTTTCATTAGCTTGTAGTTTCAATGTATGACTTTAATGAAAAGGAAAAAGGAAGAGAAAAACAAGTGTGGCAATAAAAGACAAATGACTTGGTGGTCAGTCTGAAGCAGCTAATTTTCCTTTGAAATAAAAATTTAAATCCTTGTTCTTCTAAAATTTCATAGGAAGAGAAATTGAGTTTTTTGGACAGCAGTTACAACAGTGTTCTGGTAAAACGATTTTGATGGGAAAAGAAACCTAGTATTTAACATATTTTCACTGGAAAAAAAGGGAGAGAAAAAATATCTTTTATTTTCCTCTGTTCATACACGGGCGTGTTCTTTCCTTGCCTGTAGGATATTGCTGTTGTCTGTTCCTAATAATTGCAGCTGTCCCTCTTACCTTGCTGTCTGCTCACAGTCACCAGTGCCACTTGCCTTATTGCTCAGTGTCTGTCAGAGAACTGATTTGGGGGTACCACACTGTGTGTAGCAGGGAGCCCTTGTGTGCTTGCCCTTGCACGTAGCCTGAGTTTGCTGACTGTTAATGTGTCTTGTGCCTAATGCTTACAGATAGGATTGCTGGATGCTATTCACAGGAGGGCATTTGGAATGCAGAAGGTTTTCCATCCGGTACCCAATTTACTAGCCTGATGCATCCATCCTTGCCGTTCTGCACATCAGAATGATGAGTACTAATTCAATATTTATTGATACCTAATTGATATTGTTCAATTACCAGCACTTTGCTCTGTGATTGTAAGATGAATTATCCCTAGATTAACCATAGTATTCATGCATATTGTTTTCCCTTTAATGAAAAAGACAAAATTGTATAAGTTTGAGTTCAGGTTAATTATCAAAGCTCTTGAACCATCCTTGCCATAGACAGCATTGCTACAGCATATCTATAATGCCTGTCCATTCCTGTGGCTAGTGGCATGTAGCATTTATTTATTTTTTCAGTGTAGATGACAGTGATGCCGGAGTCTCATTGTCATCTAGATCTGATAACTGCAAGTCATTTTGATATGGTTCTGGCGTAATCTACGGTGTCAGACTCTCAATGTCATCTTGTCACTACCACTTCTTTCCATAGCATCGCCATAGGCAATAGCTCTGCTGCTGCATTTCCTGCAGGGGTTTCCCCGCGAGGCTGCAGATCGTGTGAGGAGCCACCACAGGAGCTGTGCGTCCCCGGTAATGGGAGGAGAGCAGAACTGTGTCCCCCACAGCGCCCCTGCAATCAGTTCTCTGGCTGAGCCTGGTCATGGCCAAGCGTCAGTGCAATGCTTGGTCGGAGACAGGTCCATGGGATGCTGCTGTTTTTTCTTTGGCAGCTTCTCAGGAATTTGATGTGCAAGTCCTCAGCTGCTGCATTCCTCTCAACGAGGAAAGGGAGGGTGTCCTGCTCACGCTCCGCCTGCGCTTCCCTCGGGTGTTGAAGCAATTCCGATAAGAAACAAAGCATTTATTTGTCCAACCTTGTGTTTTTACACTGCTCCCCGCAACACAACAAGACCTCAATATAGCTGTTGAATGGCTGTCACTTTTGCCATGGAAAGTTCTTTGACAGAGGAAGTGAGAGCAGTGGGTGACCTAGTAATGAGATTGAAATTCTGCCTGTGCTAAAGGCTTGTAGGAAATGGCAGTGAAAAACTCTCTGAATATGTGCTTGCTCTGCTCTGTGACCTTGTGTACTGCTACCTTACGTACTTTGTATTCTTCTGTGCAACAGCTGGCCAAAATGGATTTGAACAGTGCAGCTTTTGTCCGTATCTGACAAGTAGGAATGTCTCAGAAGACAGGTTAATTCAATGAAGAAGTTATTTTTGTTTAGCCAGTAGTATTATAAAAACAACATTCTGCAGATAGTGTTAACTTAGTCTTATGTGGGAATTCTACATCTATTTGAAAATATTATCAGAATTATTTTAAAATAATTATAAACAGAAGCCTAGTGTTTTGTGAGCAGAAATGTTTAACTTCTTGAAAACTTTTAACACAAGTTCTGGGGAAGGTTGCTTTGAAAGTGGTTGAAAATGGTCTGGTGTTAAGTTTCAGATTGTGTTTAGGATGCTAGAAGTAAATGGGAGAGATGGTTGTTTTAAAGTACCTCTTTAAGTTATGTTCTTCCTACTTGCTTCTCAGCCTGAACAATAAGAATATTCACTCTTTTCCTCAAAGGACTGGGAGGAAAACACTTCCAAGAGAAGTTAAATGTCTGGAGTGCATTGGGCCTATAGGTGAAATTAATTTTTATTAAATACAGATTGCTGTAATTTCCAGTGAATGGTCATCTTGGCCAGGAGAACCAGGTTTGTCTTGATTTGCTTGTGGAAACTTGACCCAAGACTGTACCTAATTCTTTAAAAAACACAATTCTGCTTATAAACGACCTTGATAATGTGATAGGTGACTTTTCATCAAACAATCCGTAAGAACTAAAAGGGAATTTTCCCCCCATTAAGTGTCTTCATGACAAAAGGTTACTGACTTGACAGCACTTAATTGCTTGTCATACTACTTTTTTCCTCTGAAACAGTGTAGTTTATTAGTTTCCACAGAGGAGGCAGCACTGGGGGTACCGTTCAGATGTGGTGGAATCCGCCAAGCCCTTTGCCTCTGGTTCAGCTCTAAAACCCTTATCCACTTCTCAGCTGGGTTCAAAAGAGACCACTTGGCAAGTGACTTTTTTAATGTCAGGCAGTATTTTAGTTGATTAAGTGCTTGTAAAAGCGTGGGGATCTCCCAGATCCTTAATTTCATATTTGCATTTAAATAAATAGATATTTGAGAGGATTCAGTAGAGGCTTTTTGGACTAGTGCAGGACAAAGGTGCAAGCTTTAATTTTAATGAATAGAACAATCTGAACATTTCATGTCTGATAGGTTAGTCCAAGCTTCTGTCTTATTGAGTTGCATTGGAATAGAGGGACAGGATAACATAAGCGCTCAGTATTGCCACAAGACAGGGATTACTTCCAGCAGGTACATAACAAGAAGGTGAATGGAATTTTTCCAAACTTGAATTCTTCAGTTAAATAATAACTTCTTGAAGTAGTGTTCACTGGTGGAAAGCTGGTCAGCCCATAAATCATGTGTATTACTTTTATTTCCATCTAGTTAGGAGCATAAACAATTGCATCACTACTATTTTTAAATATTCCCTGACATGAAAATGAATACAGAATTTGGAGTGCATGCTCAAATTACATTTGACATCTCATAAAGTCAAGACATGACCATTATAGTTCAAACTTGTAGAATAATGTCCAGAACTAATGTCATCCTTTAAAATGCACCACACTTTGTCCTGCTAACATAAATGTAGCATAAATGCAAATATGGCCGAGAGTCTGATAGCATAACTAGCATAAACTGTTCCTGAGTGTTTACCTATAGGGAAAGCCTTTGTTGCTGTGTGGCTGGGTTGATAAGTGAGTTACTGAAATCACTCAGGTAGGTACAGTGAGCTGAGAGCAGCAGTTTTAGTGCTCTCCCCTAAGAAGAATAGTTTTGTCTTCTACTTAATCTTTCTAAACAGAGGGTCTTGGCTAACTGAAGTCAATAAAAAGCTTACCATTGACTTCAATAGGTTTTGAGTCGGTTCTTCAAGTCTTTAATACTTGTTACATTTTGACATGAGTATATTTGCACTCAGAATGTGGCAAGCAAACCTGGATTTTTTCTTATGTTATGTAGTGCTTATTTTAGTGTGCTCTTAATACATCCTAACAATTATTCCTTCCTGTGCATGGAGCATCCATATGATTTGTGTTTCTTTCCAGTACTTAAAACTAATCTTTGTTTTCTCAGGCTTTTAGGTAGGACACTTACCTTAATCCTCTTATGTTTGTATGCCTTGAAGTGATGGCGCTTTGTATGATTTAGGATTTCAAGAGCCTGACTTAGAATCTTGAGGTCAGCTTGACCTTCTTTGTTGGGTGGTATTTTTTTTTTGCTACCACAATTGTGAATAATTCTCAGAAGTTTTGCTAGGTCCCCAGCCCTAGTTTGCTTTCTTTTCTCCCCCCGCCCCCCAACACATGCATACAATTATTCCTTTTTTATGTCCTTTTCTTTCTTCTGACCTTATTACTTGCCTGTGATATGAGGTTTTTCAGCAATTAAAAGTAGCTATCCTTTCTTAGTATCATCTTACTTTGAATCTTTATCTTTTTCCTTGCTAAGGACTAAAATTTCACTATGCTAAGCAAGGACATAATATTCTCATTTTGTAATTCCTTCATATTGGGTTATTGCTGTTTCGTTAGTTTATTGAATTGGCCTTTAGTGCATAAATTTTATTTTCATTTGATCCTTTTAAGGAAAAACAGCGTTTTTGTTGGAAGTTAAGAAAGCAGAGGGCATTGATCATTTCCTAAATCAACTACAGCATTATAATTTTTTGGTGTGTGTTTGTTTTGTGCAACTTATTAGTTATGACTTCACTCCAATTTTTACCTTTTTGGCTGATAACCAGGTCTCAGGTTTTTATAATACCGTAATATAGTCAGCTAAGACAAATTGATTCAGACAGTTGTCACAGAAGTATTTAGCTAAAATTACTTCAAAAGTTTTACACTGCTTGACATTGCAGTACTGTCTTTGAAGTGTATACCCTGAAAAATATTTGTTATTAACAATTCCAGACAGGTGTTTCACCAAAGACATGTGAAGATGTGTAAAAGAGGAGATTAATATTTTGCAGTAGGTTTAGCCTCTGGAGGAAATATTTGTCTTACTCGTTTGGAATTCCACTTGTCACTTCAGCAAAAGCTTTGTTCGCAGTCAGGGTTTGTTCTGAACAAGTGAAATGAAACTGTATTTGGTCATGAGAATTAGCACAACATATGCTTGGGTGATATTTAAATAGCTGCTGTGAGATAATTGTAAGGCAATCTTTTGCAGGCTGTGGTTCTGCTTTTATGATACTTAAAGCAAGGGTACCTAATAATCACGTTGGGATTAAAAACATTTCAAGCACTGCAAGAAGGAGCCTACGTTAACACTGCTGTGGCTGTGGGTGTGATCCATCCCACCTGCCAGAAGCCTTGGAGTCTGGAAGGGATGGGACAGGTGACGTGACATCCAGCCTGGCTCTGGGGTGGGTCAGTGTCTGGGGACACCCTCTGCTCCCTGCTCGGTGTCCCCCAGCAGTGCTGAGGGGTGGTGGCTGAGGGGGCTTGCTGTGCCAGGAACAAGCTGCTGTGTTGTAGAGCAGCTGGAGTCAGCGCCCTTAAAGGCTCTGGGCTGTGCTGCTGAGGGGCAGGAGGGAGCCAGTCACGGGCTCATGGTGCTGCAGGTTTGCAGCTTGCAGAGAGGAATGAACCCGTGTGCTGCTTGTCCACGCTGCTGGACCGTGGTGAGCTGAGGACTAACCTGACGAGTTCCTGCCAGGCTTAGATAGGCGCTTAGGGACGCTGAATCACAGCCCTGCTACCTGGTACTTTCTGTGATCATGAGCAAGGGAATTATTTAGGATACTAGAAGAGAAATTATGAAATAAACCTATTTTGATTTGGACACCAAATATAAGCTATTCTGGTGAGGTGGTGTCAAACAAATTGCTGTGTGTTTTTAGGAGGTCAAATTTAAAGGTAATTGAGTGTGAGTTACCAGTCATAACAGTGAGAGAGGTTTTGAATACCCATTTTCGGGTGGGTATTCTACTACCTGCTTAAAATTTGAATTTTCAGTGCAGAGATGTTAGCCATCTGGGAGCACTGCCCACTGATGCCGCATTTGTTGGTGATGGGAAGCACAGAGCTCACAAGAGAGCTGCTGAGATCAAGACAAGCAGGGGCTTAGATTTTTCTCCCAAGCAAAATGTATAACATTCAGGTGGGTTATTTAATTTCTGCCGTGCCCTGCTGTGTGGGGGAGAATGTCCTCTGATTCCCATCGGTGAGCAGTCCTCATCCTCTCCTTCTACGACAGGCTTTGTGCTGGGTGAAGACCTGCTTCTGTGCGGGGACAAGGTGTGGCTGATGCATCCCAGATAAACCCTCACACAAAAAGGCACTGTGTCACTGAATGGGATTCCAGTGTAGCTCTTTAATTTCATCTCTTGGAAATGTTTCTCCTCTTTCATCCAACTGCCTTTATCTTAACTTCTGATCTGAGGAAAGCAGCAGCCTTTCAAATTGAACAAACCGTGTTTCAAATAGGCGCTTCTGCTTGTGACAAGATGTACCTCATTTTCTCTGCAAGCCCTCAGCAAGGTCACACCTTTTTAATTTATTTTCTGTAAGAAAAATCTAGTTGCATGATAGAACAAGGCCAGATCTAGCTAGAGGTCATTTCTTGAACTAGTCATAAAGTAGAATAGGATTAGAACCATTTAATATCCCAGAACTTAGTTCTATTAAAATATAGGCTTTGTGTTTACAAATCAACATAAATAGCTGCTTAAAGTTGTGGCCAATTCAATTATAATAACGGGAATATTTTAGATTTTTTTCCTCTTCTTACTGTGAGAGTGACCTTTCTTTTCCTTGCTTCCCTTTTCTTTTTTTTTTCATTTTGGTATCTCCTAGACACAAAATCCCTTGTACAACCAGATGGCTTCATACTTGTATTAAGTTTTTGTATTTTGAAATTAAATAACTCTTTTTCTTCTAGAAATACTCACATTTTGTGCAAATATATATTTCATTAATGTATATTAATACAGGGTGAACACATGTTTCATAGATTTGTTATTTGTTCAGCGGCAGGAAAATACCGGTCTGGATGCCATCTGTATGTTGTTCTAGAAATTAACACAGGTGTATTTCTGAAAGACATTAGTTTCTGGCCTCATCTTTAGACACATTGCTTTTTTGAAGAGCATATATTCAACAACAAGGTAGTGCTTTTTCAACCAAAATTTCACAGCCAAGTTTTTTTAGATTGCTCACGTTTCCCATAAGCCTATCTCTTTTCTTCCATACTTTCAAATACCAATACTTTCAAAGCATCAGCTTTCCACAGGCTGGCGTTGTTTCAGCAAGTGACATATGAAAGTGAGAGACATTTTGCTGGCAGAGGTGCTGGGGACCCTTGCAGCAGTGATAGGCAGAGCTTAGGTCCTGCTCAGGTCTGGGTATGGAAATGTCACGGGGCTGCCGGGGCTGTTGGGGGCTCTCCAGGTGCCCTCTCTGCTCAGGTTTTCTTCTCGTCAAGTCCATTATGTCAAAGGCCTATCTAAACTTCTTCGTTTTACATCACGGGTGCAACAGACCGTAACATCTCCTCCTAAGTGCTTCCAATCCATTTGACTGACGGGTATGCTCACTGTATGTCTGTGTGCTCAAAGTTTTGATGAAAAATATTGAAAAAGGCTATGTGTACATGTGAGGTAGCTGGTTTTCTTAGAGATTTTTTTATATAATTGATAATGTCACGATTACACTGTGACCTGGTGCAGCTCAGTCGTTCATTCTGCGTATGTGCTGAAGTATTCATGCACCACATTTGAATGCTGTACAAAAGGGTGACCCGAATGCTCTGAAGCTGAGGTAGGGATCAAAGGCATTCTTGAGCTCTGACAATACCGTGCTGTGTACGATGATTAACTTGCGTATCACTGTGAGTTCTACCTTACTAAATTCCTCTTATATGGGTAAAATAATAGTGCTGATTGACATCACCATGTGTGCTGAGGATTATTTATTAATAGCTACTAACAGTTTTTGACCACTCAATAGATATCATTATTTTCAGTTGAACATAACTCACATTTTGATTTGTTTGACTAAATTTACACTTACACGGAGACTGCTTGGAAAAATTGCTATAGGCCCACAGTAATTTCTCAGCATTCAGTAATAGTTCAGGGCAAATGGAAGCTTTTTCTAATAAAATTTATGTATTAAAATAACGTGGAGAATTTTTGAATTATGGGATAACACCAAGAGTGTATGTTGAAATAACAAGCCCTCAGTATTAAAGGAGTACAGAAAAGGAGATGGAACATTGCTCTTTTTCCATTCAAAATTCAAGTGATATAGGGTATGTCTTCATATGTTCCTATAAACACAGGAACATATGAAGACATGTTCTGTGCTTAACAGAGCATAATCAAGGACAAATTTACTTTTGAGTGTTAATTCTTCCACATGTGAGAAATCAGGCTTAAAATAAAGCTGTGGTCAGAATGTCAACTAAGCAGAAAGAGTTTGGTTTTTTGGGGGTTTTTTTGTGAGACTAGGTTTTGTATTTCAATTCCAAATCAGTAAGATTTCTAATGAAATCTGTGGTCATCTTTCTTCCGGATAGCCTAAGGAGCTCCCACCGCCAGGCAAAGTGAGGTGACTTGGCAGGAATGTCTCTGTGACTGGGCTCACATGAGCAGTCCAGCTGATCAAAATGAGGAGATTCACCTCTGAGGCTGAATAAGTAACATTACAGCTGCAAAAAAGCCTTTGCAGAATCTGAGTCTTGGTCTGGTATGGCACAAAGGAAATAACTATGAGATTCTGTCATTCTGTTTCAGAGTTTCAACTCAGAGTGCAATACCACTAAAGTTAGAGATGTTTGAAAAATGATTGTTTAAAAGGCTGTCTCTAAAATATTTTTGCACTTCTTTTTCCAACAAGAACATGTTTTTATTCAGTGTCTTCACTGCTTGAGCTTTTCATTCCATACTTGTTGTTCTACGAATTTGATGTCTCTAGATAGGTCTTTTTAGTAATCTGAAAGTCAAGTGGCTACACAGGCATTATTAGAGACAGATGATATATGATCCACTCTTTTATTATTTCTTACACTGAGACAAGACCATCTGTTGTCTTAAAACTACCCACATTTCTTAAGAAATTTCTTTATAAATTACTGTGTGGAGGAAAAGAGAACATTCTTGCTGTGTGCAGACTGATCCTTCTTGTTAACATGGTGTTAAAATATGTTCAGTGCCTCTTGAAAATAAAAACTCAAAGGTACCTGCAATGTGTTGAATGTATATGCTTCTTTTTTAACCTTTAAAAAAATAAGTGTGAAAATAATTTTAATGAAAAGCCTTCTAGAATGGAGGAAAAAGACATTATAAGTATGACTTAATTGGTTCATTGAAACTGTTTCTCAGTATCCTCTACAGCTGGTAAAACTACCACACATTTCTCTTGGTTAATAAAACCTGTGACATATTTATGATAGAAATAACAGTTGCACAGAGCAGCAGTGGTATTAGGGATTCCTAATGGCCTCTTTAAAACACAAATGTCTTACTTGGGAACAATTTGAATTTTTGTTTTTTTTAATTAGAAAGTCTTCTTCCTTTAAACAGTACTATTTCAAATTGCAAAAGGTAGAATGATTTGTACAAGCTGTTCTATATTATTTGGGTAGACTATGAAAAAAACATGAAAGCCTAAAAAAGATCAAAAGTTTGTTTATACCACCAGCTTATCTCTAGTGAAAAATCCTGTGACAGATCTCTGTCAACTGAAAATTGCTTTAGCCAAACTTACCCCTATTTCTACAATATTTTAGATATTATAGTTGAATTATCTACTGATGTATTTCGTAATTTATTCCTGCTTCCTTGTAATGCAATATTTTAACACTGTATTAATTGGTACTTGAATAATTGTTAGAAAGAAGTTGTAGGAGAATATGGGGAACTTCTTCCAGCAGAAACTTCAACATTTTCCAGCTTGATTCAGGTCAAGGAAGTTCAAGAAACTAAGTACTACTATTTATGTGCAGGAATAAACAACTTTTCAGTATAGGTACAAAGGAAATCATTAATAAAATAAGAATTAGATGAGAATAGTAGTATTTAATGTGCCTAATATTATGTACCTCAACATTGAGTCTGTAAGCAATGATACAAGGTTTCCTTTACAGTCAAGCAATAAGAAGACTTATTTCCACAGGGCAAAATACTCCATTTCAGGTGTCTCAGACACAGTATAGTTCAGTTTTACAGGTGCTTGTCTTTATTGACTTGGCTGTCCAACAGACTGGCAAGGCTGGAGCTTAAATTTTAGATTACTAACATAGTTGAGATTAATCTTATTTACAATTCATGATGCAAAAACAACAACATAGTTGGATTAATTAATTATTATTTGTTTGTTATGATGATCTGTGAAAAGCAGAAATAAAATGCAGGGAGACTGTCCTGCAGAAAATGGCAGGAATAAGAGCACAGGTTTGAAAACTTTGTAATTATATAGATAAGAATAGGTTTTGAGAGGGAAAAGAAAAAACATTGAACATAAACAGAGGTAAGCTGTTGCATTCTCAGATTTGTGTCCAACTGTGAATTTGCCAAATTTGTGATGAGAGAGATTAATGCTTTTGAAAAGTACAGGAAAATTGCTTCGGGATCTCATTGTACCATCCAAAAGCAATGTCTTAGGCTAATAGAAGATGGCATAGTTCATTGGGCTGTGCTAATTTTAGCCTCAGAACATCTGTGGATTTCTGCTGGAAGTGGGATGCTGTGCTCCAAGACACCTGCGGTGGGGATAGAGCAGGATGAGGAATGTTTGCTGTGGCCTTTCAAGTGCTGTGGAAGGATTGTATGTAGGTTAACAGGTGAGTCTGAAGAAATCTGTGCTATAATATTGATCAACATAATTTAGATTTCATGGACTTTGTCTTAATACAAAAGGTCAAGGTGGATAGAACTGAAGGGTTAAAATATGAAGCCAAACAGTGACATGACTCCTAAAATATACTAGTTGCAGGCACTAGAACCATACTAAATGATTAAACTTTTAGAACTAGCTAAGGCCATTGCCTTGAGAGTCCGGGTAGTCTACATTACTGTCCCTGAAGTGTATGGGTTTGAGGTAGGATCCAAATCAGACTGATTTCTAATCAATACCAGACCATAGGAGCAACATTTCAGATTGCTGCATATCTGAAGGGTGTCACCCATCGTGTATTTGTGATGCAGATCATGGGTTTCCCCACTGCAGTAACAAATTTTCTAAAAAATCAAGATAATGAATCATTTAATTTCCTTGTTGCAGCCTGTGTCACAACATATCAAAGTATATTTCTGTATATTCCCCTACACCCCCTAAACAAAGTAACAGAATCTACATGGACGTCCCACAGGAACTGTTCCTGGTCATCATGACGCTTTTAACTGACCAAAAGGAAGAACTATTCTGGCTGTTAAGATAGTGTGGGAAATCCATCAGTTATCGTTTTTTTGAGGGTGGGGTTTGGAAAATGTAGAAATACCCTGTGGTATTTCATCAATGTTTTATATAGTAACATATTTCACAAGAAAGTTTTATTTACTTAGGCAATTAAGAAGCAAACCTTCCTGTTCTATATCTGGCATTCTCTCCTGGAACCAAATGCCCATGGCAAGTTATGGTCTGTTTTAAAACACAGAATGTAAATTAGAAGAGAGTGCAGCACACACCTGCTCATCTCCAATCAGATAGGCAAGCAGTATGCAAACTGCAAGCAGCTGTAGCAAAGAAAAAACCAAATCAGGACATTCTCTACTTCCATACAGAGAAGGACCTAAAACAAATAGAGGAAAGGTACAAAAGCCCTTGTATTTTATCCTTTTTCACATAAAAGACACCCTTTTCTCAGTATGTTGGTGGCAAAAATAACCATAGTAAAACTGATTCTCAGAGTCTGTGTGTGACAGTGGTGGGACACAGAGTTCACAGTTTTAGGGTCCTGGTCCATTTGCTGGTGCTTGCTAAAAGATCTTTCTTTTCAAAGTTCAGATCGCGAGAAGGATTGGTACTGTTTGAAAATTACATTGTACAGAAAAACTTGAGTTTCTTGATGGCTTGTTTCTTTGATTTGCAGACATTGTGATTATTGCATTTTGGCTGTGATCCAGTCTTTTCATGCAGCTTTAGAAGCAGTGGAATTAAAGCTCCAAATTATCTATTTGTTATTAATGGAGAGGCTCAGCTTCTCCATGGCTTTCTTTGGAATGGTTATTCCCTTTCATCATGGTAAATGCTGTGCTATGGTTGCACCGTTGGTGAATACTAAGCTCCAGTTGCTGTTTATTTAGCAAGTGCAAAGAAATGTTTATGTTCATCGTTAATTCCAGATAATTATTGCTATTAGCTCGTTTCATGTGTTCTGCAGGCAGTTGTTACACTAACAGACACAGCCATTCATACAAACAATTACTTGCCTACCTTGTAAAATGAAAAGGGTTTGTTCTCCCATTCTAGTATTATCTGTAGTCTATTGTTTTATACATCTTAAAAAGCTTTTTATGCAACTGCTTTGCTCACTCATTTATTTAATGGAATACAGGCAGATGCCAAATCTGCTTTGCTTATTTTGGAGTTCTGCAACTGATTGTTTTATATAGCAAAATGTATAAACTTTTTTGCAAGTTGCTCATTCTCAATAACATTTGCAGAAGAAACATCCATCCATGAAATTTTTTTAAAAATCACATTTATACTCCTGAAAATTTTGCCTTATAGGAGTTATTCCCAATAAATGCTTTGATGCAGCTGAACTGTGTGGGAAAACTGATGCTGACTGCTCTCCTGTTCTTTTCTCCAAGCAGTTGAAAGGTTTTGCAATGATAATTTTGCTTACAGTTTCCTTTGTTACATCCAGTAAAACACAACAGCCTGGGAGGGATCAGTGCACCAGGTTGCACCAGGTGCGAAAATGAAACGCATTGCATTTCTTCAGGCATTCTGTATTTTACGTTGGTAATTAATCTGTACACATGTTAGTAAAGAGAATGAAATTAGTTTGGCAGTGCTCAGTAAGAGCCAAAGCTACACCTCCAAATATTTCTTGTAATGCAGTGATGATCTATTTTCAAAGATCAGCCTGGGACTCTTGTTCACCTGTGTGTCTGTGGGACAAGCGTGTAACTCTTGGCACCTTTATCTTTGCTTTGCTTGTAGAACAGCACTTGCTTGGTCCTTGGTATGCACCCATCCCAGCTCCTCTGCTTTCCCACAGTGACCCTCTGCTGTGGATTCAGCCATACCTCTGCCACTACGGGTTAAAATCAATATTTTTTGTCACGGCTCCTTCCCAACAAGCTCCAAACTGCCCTCTTTCTTGCTCCTTCATCCAGAATTTGTGAAGCTCTTTCCAAAGCTAAATTCACGTACGTAGGCTTGTGTAATGCACTTAGGCTGCTGCAGATGCAAGGTTAATTTTTAATTTATTTCAAACATGTTACAACTAACACGTTCTTGTCTGAAGCTGTAAGCTGTTAACACTTGATGCCTTGCAAAACTCTCTAGGTTGCTTCTGGAATCACAGCAGAAATACAAGGGTACCTACTCTATTCCCTCTCTATCCCACTGCTCCTGAGCTAGGACAGAAGGTCTTGTCTTGATGTTTATGCTGAAGACTAACAACTGATTTGTAGTTCTGGCTGAAAAGACTTTTTTTTTTTCATCATCTTTTGGGCATTGCTTAGTCAAGTTTTTAGAAGTGAGTAAATTAAGGATGTGTTTGCTTATTGTTTTTGAAGGGAGGGGATACAGGAGAAAAAAAAATATTTTTAAAATAGCGTAAATACTAGGACTTGAGAGAAACATATTCTCTTTAGTGGTCTTCCCTCTCATTCTCTCTTGAACTCTGTCATAGATGGATCAAATGAGCAGCATTATAATTACAATCATCTTTCTTTAGTGGCATGAATCCTGAGGAACTCAAAAGTTCCTCCAAAGAAACAAGTGAGTAAAAGAACATAACCAATGTGCAAACACGGTCACATTAAAAATCCCCACAAAACCCACACCCAACATGTTTTATGCATTTGATTATTGACTAAATTAATGTATTATGATTTCATTTCCATTTTAAATAAAATACCTACATGTATAGCAATTCCTGGCAAGCTGAGAAAGGCAAATAAAAATAATTGATTAGCAAGAAGTGGGTTTTTTAAAATAAAGTTTGTTAAAGCAGGTCAAGTTGAACTATGCAATATTCATTCATATTTCAGCAGTAAGCTCTCATTATGTGATGTAAACTAATCTAGATCTCTCCATCTGGCAATTGTGAGGAGAAGGAGACAAGTAGTCAAGAACATGATCAATCAGCTGCAGCCCAGTTAAGTACTTCACTGTAATTAAACTTGAACAGCATTAAAAATTACATGCAGTAATTGAAGAGAGGTGATTTCCAGAGTAGTACCTTTAGCTTGTTTGGTGAGTATGTACTTTTATGAATATATAAATATTGCTTTCGGGCTTAATGCCCACATAGGAGTTGATACGCCGAGTAGGTCATCGGATCACTCAGTGGTGTAAATCTGCCCAGTTGCTGTGATTTCAGTGGTGATACATTAGTGCAGGGTGGCTCGGGACCTTGCCAAGTCCATAAATATGAATGCCATTCTGTATGTTACACCAGCTGTGTAAATCCAAACTGTTAACATCATTACTGTGTATTTATCACTGCCAGACTAAGAAAGCTGTGAAGGAGCAGTTATGGTTGAAAGCAGTTAATTAATTAGCTTAAAGGCAAGATTGTGGCTTAGCTTAATGCAGCTGTGTAGGCAGGCACAGGCTGCAATGCACCTTTTTCCCTCTGTCCTGGCTGTCCTTGGGTGTCCCCATGTTTACTCCACTATGGCTATGCAACACATGAAAATAATCTTATATCTCAGGCTTATTAAAAAGAGGATTTTTAAAAATCAATTATTGCCTAAAATATGTAAGGTGAGTATGTGTGTGGAGCTATTTCCCCAGAATCAATATATTTCTTTCAGACCAGTTATCAAAAAGAATTTTTCTTATGTTTGTGGGCTGGAGGCAAGGGGCAGGGGGATGAGTCCTGGAACACAAGGTTTTCTGGGGAGTTATTGGGTTATATTCCATGTCTAGAAAGTACCCTAGAGATGGACCAGAAGGAGAAATTTGGTGGTACCTCCCTAGGCAAGGAAAGCTGAAGAGGGCACATTTCTTTCTTCTCAAAAGTGGTGTGGAACTGAAGTGTCTCTGGAACAGCTGAGGGCAGCCATACTTGTGACTGGAGCACCCATGTAGCTATCTAATTTTAGTTTCCTATATAATCGTTCAGTAAAATGTCAAAAACCTGGGTTTGGGTTGCTGTATTTCACTGGAATAGTTTTAGACATCTGGGCTAAAGGGCATCCATAAATGACTGCAGTGTTTTATGTATGTATCTCTTGCGTGGAATGAGTCTTTGAGCCTTACACGGAGGTTATGATTTCAGGCATCACAAATGGCCACTTTGATATTATCTTCTGTCTGGAAATCCATGTTTGAGCACTAAGCTATCACATTTTGTATTAAAAAAAAATAACATTTTGCCACCAGAGTTAGGTTCAAAATGGCACCATCGGATGAGTGCTAAGGTTGTATCTTTGCCTGTCATACCAGATGTAACACTTGTCAAATAACACAGATGACCCTTAAGTATCTTCCATGTATCTTGGGTCTAGAGGGCAGGTTAAAGTACTGAATATCTCTTCAGAAAAAGTATTTTCTACTTATTGTTTTTTACTGAACCAATCAACCTACTATCAGAACAACCTACAGACAGAACAAAAGCAAACCCCAGGAAAAGACGCTACTTCTGTTCTTTTTGTTAAAAATAAATCCAAGACACATGCTTTTGTCTTGGCAGGTTTATTTCAAGAGTAATACCATGCTGTCATTGTGCTTGCTATCCATTAAAAAAAAAAGAAGGTAAATAAAGTGTCAGACAAAAGAGAAATGTTAATTAGGAAGTTCTATTTATATATATCATGTTTAACTTGTAGGGTTGCTAAATATTTTCAGACTGAAACAGACCCTGATCTTGCAGTATTATGGTGTCTGAATCACAAAATGAACAACAGTCTGTTTACAAAGCACCCTTAATCATAGGCAAGCAGAGATCATATTGCTTTAGTATTTCTATGAGGAAAGCAATTTAGACTTTTTTATTGTTATTATTATTTCCTATAGTAAATATAAGCTTTTCAGTATTACAAGGATATTTCCCCCTTTGGTCATAAGTAAATATTGTTCTTTTACAATATGTATATTCACTTGTGGGGTCACAGAGGAGAAGAGAGGATGCTAAGCTACAAAGCAGCTATCTGAGCATTTGGCAGAAAACTATCAATGCAGAGAATAATAATATCTAGCCCTAGGTATTCGTAAATTATACACAAGCATTTTACATATAATTTATGATTCTTAGTCTCATTTGATTACAAAATTTGCAGTTGTGACTGTAGAAACACCGCAGTTGCGTTGGTGGGAGAGGGATATTATGTGTGTGTCTCCATTTGAACTCCATTGCTGTGCAGTTTCTCCCCCTCCTCATCACAGTACAAGATGAAGGTGTTTGCCCCACCAGTGCTTCTCCCGTATGGGCACATGAGAGGCCTCTCCTTGGGACCCTTTTATTTACATAACTTCACAGTCTGCTTTCCCTGCTGGGACGTTCCTCTTTGGATCAGTCAGTGCTGCTCCTTCGTTAGGGAGATCACATTTGAATTGCATGTGTCATGTTATCCATATGACAGTTTTTCCCCCCTTCATTCCCAAATGGTCATGGAAGGGAAAAGGTGGGAGGTATTTTTCAGAGAAGGTTTGCATGCACAGTTCCAGGTCCTAAGGCCAGGAGTGGCGGGTGGCAGCGGGCAGGGGAGGGGCTGCACCTCCTCCCCTTCTGCCAGGTTTGGGAGTCTTCAGGCCTTGCTGCTCAGCTTCAGTCATCCCTGCTCTTGGATTTTTTATACTTTTCCCCTTAGAACTGCAATATTTTTAACATTTACCGTAGTTGTGGAAGGGATACAGACTGTCACAGGCAGTGTGAAGACTTGAGGCAGTTCAGATTTGTTTAGAAGACTTATTTTTGTCTTTCTCAACACCTGATTATTTACATAGACAGGCTTCTGTTTGGGTCACTGTCCTTTTCACTAGTATTTTCTTCCATAGGCTATTTGTGTTCCTCTTTCTCACTAGCATGTGTGAGTAGAGCAACAAGCTCAGCGGGGTGGCACAGGTATGCCTGGGAGGTGTGTGCCATTGACTGATGTGCTTGGCACTGGTTTGCTTCGGGGAGTGCCACCGTCCCCTGGACACACGACCTGCTGGTGTCCTCTGCGGCGGAGCCCTGTGGTTGGCCTCTGCTGACACTTCTGGGATGTCAGGCCTTGGTGGACGGAGCTGGGCAGGTGTAGTTCGCTGAGGGCAGTGACTCTGGGTTCCGTGCTCTTCCTGTGGCCTTGAAGCTCTCTGGACTGTCCCGAGCAATGCTGCAAGGCACTGGAAGGGCCCATGTTCCATGGAGGGGCCTGTGAGTGGGAGGTGCTCTTCCCCCATCCTTGTCTGTACTCCAGCAGCTCAAAGCCTTTTCCTCACAGACTGGGAAGGCCCATGCAGCTGTAACAGGGAGAGAGCACTTCCTTGACTTGCCACATGGTACAAATAATCCATTGTGGTGCCAGATGCATTGTCATCCACGCTGGCTGACATTTAGCATTAGTGATTTAGACCCTTACGGAGGGTGGCAGAGCGAGACAAGTGAGATACTCAAACATGCAAACCTAGTCTGATCTAAGTTGAAGGTTACTGTTTGGTAAATAAACTGAATTCAAATCCAAGTGATTGGCCTTGAACTGATGCCTCTGTAGATGTTTTTATAAGCAAAGAACTAAAAATTAAAATGAATATATGGTTCGTAGAAATTATTATCTAGCTAATACTTTGCAAATGGGATATTTGGTATATGTAACAAAGGTGCAGATTGAAGATTTAAGTATAGATAAAGACTGAAACATCTGTTAGTGCTGCCATTACTGTTCCTGAGCTCCAGCTTAGCATCCATCCTAGCAAACCTTCTCACTACAAAGTGGTGTTCTAGGGAAACACTTCAGCTTCGTCCTCTTTGGCGTTCACCTCTTTCAGTTGACACCACACTCCTTGGTCAAGCCATGTCAGAGAGAACTTTGTGTTAATAGCTGTGTAACTGCTTTTTGTGTTAGGATTATTTCTTTGCAAGCCTGAAAACCTGTCAGGGTTGCGTTAAGACACATTCCACTGGAGGCGTGTCATGACTGTTACTAGCCTGGGGTTGATTCCTCCGCAGGAGTTTGCCAGGACTGCCATAGGGATTTCATTGTGTGCACTTAAGAACCAGTAATGCCATAAATCCAGGAATGGTCTGTCAGAGGACCATGTCTGGGATCAGAGTTGCCCTAACTGTCTTTTCATTGTAGGTTTCTTCTCAGGTAAAAGAAATCCTTTATACCTACTGCTTAGTAGCCTGCTGGAAAATTTGCTTTATTGAAAAGCCTGACTAAATATTCATGTTCCTGGCAAGATAATCAAATTTCAAGCATCAGGACAAGTCATGTCATTGTAGAACTTCCTGCCACAGACTAGGGGAATTTTTAGGCTGCTCCATTTACCATCATAACATTTTTTTCACATTCCTGAGGACTCCAAAGATGAAGACTTTGACTTAATCACCTTTCATTTTTCTGTATTAAAAGTCTAGCATTCTGTCATGGATTGCTCATTAAAATCTTATAAAATCTTACAATTAAATTACTTACTCAAAATCTTACAAAAATCATGTGTCATGGTCATATTGACTCATGATTTGTATTCTGGGGTGCATTTTGCTGGGACTGGCTCCTGTAAGAATCAAAACAAAGGAAGAGTTGCTGATAGACCTAATTAGGTTAATGGGTTACTTACACTGAGTAACAGGTGCCTTCAGATTTCAGGGGTCTTTACAAACAAATCTTTGAATGTTGTTTTGTGTTTGAGAGAGCCAGTGAAGAGTGGTATTCGTTGCCACCTTGCAAGGCAGCTGGAGACAAAGACCAGAATTCCTCTGCTCAGCACTCAGGAGCAGCCGGGTGCTTGGGGCCGGGAGATCCTGGCCATCCCAAGGACATTTCCAGTGAGGTGATACAGGAATGATGATTATTGTGCCATGAAATTCTGAATGGATTTTATGCTTGAACTACTTACCACAAAACATACCACTTCAGTGTGATCAGTGCTCACCTTCACACCAGTGGTTGACCTCACCTAAATTAGGTGAATAAAATACAAGTAGTTTATCTTGACGATGTTTTTACACTGACCTACAATGTGTTAGGTTTCCCTAACTGAACAAGTACGGTAGTTTGTATCAATCTCTGTGTCAGGAATATATTATTAATATACAATACATAATATATATTAACATATATATATATATGTTTTATATATAACATATATATATGTTAATATATTGTTAATAATATACACTCTGGGAAATTTTGAACACAGAGCTCTACTGCCTTAGGTTGTAGTAATAAGATGTTAACCATATCTATGCCGTTCAAACCATCACGCCATAAACTAGAGGGTAGCTGCATTGTTTTAGACTACTGTTTCAACAAGAGAAAAATCTGAAATGAAAACAGTTCTGACAGCCTGGAAGCTCATGCTGTTGTTATTAATGGGCTCCTTGGTAATAGAAGCTGAATTTAGTGTGCCAGATGCACCACAGCCATAGAGGGAGGATGCAGGTCTGGGTTTGTAAAGGGGACAGAAAAGGTGCACTGGAGGTTACTAGCACAATGAAAAACCCACAGCTCAGCTGCTCAGGTCTGATTAGTGTAATTTTAGTTTCGGTTTTGCTTTCTGTATTAAAAACTGCCTCTACTTCCTTATCTTTTCAGTTTCTCAAAATATATTCATCTAACCAGTTTATACTCTTATTTATCCTTTTGCCTTCCATCTCTACTTACGTAGTTTTTACCTCTCCTGCCAAGAACCTTAGACTATGGGAATTAAAAACTGGCCTCAGAGTAGCCTGAAATCAAACAGGTCCTTTTCTCTGGAGTGCTTGGAGAAGTAGAGCTGGTACTTTTGTGATGGGATTCTGTTGATTTGGGAGTTCCTCTTAGGATGAAGCTAAAACACAAAATAAGATTTAAAAAACCCCAAACCCACTGAATCAAAACCTTCATCTTAAAACTGAGCAAACTTTAGTGAATGAGTAAGAAGTTTAGTTTTCAGAGTCAATACTCTAATTATAATGTTAGGAGAGACTTGCTGTTATAGCAAAGATATGGTGGTGTCCTTGCATTGTGTATGTTTAAATGCAAGTATTTACTTTCAACTGTCATTTTCTCATTCTGTAAAGGGGAATGCCAGAGCTTTGTACTCACTACAAGCCATGTAAAGAGAAACAAAAAAGTCTAGTCATCAGAACAAGTAAAGACAGTTTCTCTTTGCAGTGTTTATTGCAGCTTTCTTTTTTCTTTTTCTTTCCTCCCCTTGCTCTTTGATGAGTCCCAGTGGGGACAGCACAGCATTTGCTGCCTGTAGTCTCGGCCAAGGACAAAAGGGGTGAATATTATAGTGCAGTTGCTTGTGTGCCCACCTCTTCATCTGGTAACCAGGTTCCTCACTTCTCTCTTCTGAGCCCACTACTGAGTGGTTTCTCTGGTGTAGACTAGTTATCAGCATGAATAAGAGCTGGTTATTTCAACCTCGCTGCAGATTTACATCTTGCTGCTAGCTGACCCATCTTTTCATTCCTTTTTCTCTTTTTTTTTTTCTTTTTTTAAAATTTTATTTTATGTCATCAAAACATAAGCAGCTGTTACATTCAGCCTTGTCTCAGTAAAGGCAAACCTTCCACATGCTACTGTCTCATTATAGCAACCTCAGCACTGTCACACAGCAGTGACTGACACGTTGCTCCCACCACACAGGAGCATATATCCCACAGAACTTAGTTTGAGAAGTTACAATAAACCACCTAGATATAATTGCTTCGTTACTTTTGTAAAGATGGTCAAAATCAGAATGTAACTGAGCACCTAAAGCTTGGTGCATAATGTGTTTACAGTCCAGCAAGTGTTATTGCCTTCATTTTATAATTTGGAAATGGAAAAATGGTGCATCTATGCTAACCTTAGCCTCCTGCATCACCACACTCACAAACCTAGTCTTCACGCGTTGTGGTATTTTGTAGCCTATGTGAGACACCCTGATTATGCTGCTAGTTTGTGTCTGTTGTCTAAGCCACTGCCTGTTGGCTTGTCTTCCCTCTAGAATTGTTTCTTTTGGCAGTGGAGAGGAGAGATGGAGCTGCAGCAGGACAATGAGCTGGAAATAGGAATTACTGACCTGACAAGGCAGGAGGCAAGGAGGAAGAAGGCAGTATGTCTTCTTCTTGAAGATCAGCAGCTACTTTGGGGCTGAAGCAGACAGTGTCCAGAGAGGCTGACAAAAAGAGGTGATAGCAGAGAAGGCTGGTGGTCCTGGAAGGGGGGTGATGGCAATTGTCAGCATAGACGTGACCTGAGTGCTTTGCCTGGAGTAGTGTAACAGCTTCATGGCAAAGAGGATCGAACCTATTTCCCAAGCGTGCAGTGGCATGCTGGCACAATCATTTGTGTGTGTGTTTGTGCAGCATATCTAAACTTTTCTTTTGTGCTGCTGAAAATCACATTTAACTTGATTAAATGAGTGTGTATTCTTTAATTTTAGAACCCAGTGAGTCAGGCAGATGACTTAAGGCTGGAGATGAAACATATTTTCAATATCTGTAGCACAGGAAAAATTCAGTTTGTGTTAATAATTATTTCAGCCACATGGGCAATGGAACATTCCTTTATTAGGAAGGAAAGTCACCTTTCTCTTTCAAAGAGCTTCAATTGATCTGTGGCACAGTGGATCACACAAACTCACAGTCTATCATGGAAACATTAGGCCTCTTTCAAGGTAAGCCAGGCAGTTCTGCAGACACTGACAGGAGTAGCACTGACAACAGTCAGGACTTTGGTTAATAATGGAGTCTTGCACCCAGCCTTTTGTAGCTTTTAGTTAAGTGAGGACTTTCATGGGACTCTGGGTGATGGAGGAGTGTTGGGACTATGGAACAAAACATTGTAGATGAACATTACTCAGTTCTTCATGGGACAATTTTCTTATGTGTTCATTTGCATTTAAAATTGGAGTTGAAAATAAGGCTTTTAGAAAGTTTTAATTTCTATTTAATTATGAGAATTTAACTTCAGGGTCTCTATCTGATTTTAAAGAATAATTAAAATTAAGTATGGCTGGAGTGATTTTTCACAGTTTTTCTGCCTGTCCTTTAGGACTTAAAGTAACAGTAAATTATTTGTGGCTGGGGGTGATCTATATGTAAATTCCATTAAGAATGGAATTTTGTTATAGAGAAATTCAGATTATGAAAATGACATTGCTGCCTTGAACGTCAGTAGCTAATAAATGCATTGGTTGTTACCATTACTTCTCCTAATGTCCTCAATTAAAATGATTTAAAATAGTACAATAGATAAGCAAGATCAATTAATTTTATAAGATGATCAAAGGAATGTAGTTCTGCATTGTAAATGCTCTAAATGTGATAATGGCTTTATCAGGCGGGAAAATAATTTGAAGTAGCTTAAACCTTATTCATTTTAGCTCAAGGGGCTTTTATTTGTAGCTAATCAAATGGTCTTTTGTATTTGCTAAGGTAGAATTTTCTGATTCTGTGCATTAATTTTACAGAGTAAATTTCAGACATTTTTGAAAGTAGCCAAAAAAATTCTCAGAGGGCTGTGATTACAGGATCCCGTATAATCAAAGAGAACTTGATTATATTGATGTTTCGAACAGGAGTAGGTTGTTTGCATTTGCAGCTTTTGAGAAGGTTATTTTTAGATTGCTTTGCTGCAGTGGCATTTGTTTTACCAAGCTGTATGAAGCATCAGTTGGGACACTGTGCCCAGGTTTAACTTCCCTGTGACTGGCATTCTACATAAATGGTTAATCATATAGTTGTGTTTTTTTTTGTATTTAATGTTAAGTCTGTAGATTTGGAAATTAAATATCTGGATGGTATGATGAGAGTATATTTGTGGATGAAACATCTAAGTGTGGTTTTGGAACCATGGATGAGGGAAGTGTCATGTTGGTAAACCTAAGGGAGAGAGAGGTCATAATCCTGGGAGATTTCCTCCTTCCTTTCATAATGACCATCTGTTTGCTGTTAGTCAAATGACTTTGTCCTCACTGTGCCTCATATTACGTACTTTAAAACTTTTTGACTAAAAGAAAGTATATTAGAGGTATAAGAAAAACTTAACTAGATGATCTAAGGCACCAAGAAGCACTTGAAGATGACCACAGCAGTGTTCACCTTGCTGTGTTTGGGTACTGTGGAGTCTTGCCTTGTAGACATTTTGTTGAGAAGTCTCCGATGGAAATATTTTGGCTGCTCTGTCACCAGTATAAGTAATCCATAATATTGCATCACCTCTCTAGTTTTCATCAAGGCTGGTCAAGCATTCGAACAAGCTGCCCAGGGAAGTGGTTGGGTTACCAACCGCTGGAAGTATTTGAAAGATGTGTAAATGTGGCACTTAAGGCCACGGTTTAGTGGTGGAACTGGCAGTGCTGGGTCAGTGGTTAGACTCAATAATATTAAAGGTCTTTTCTAACCTGAACAAATGTATGGTCTTTCTAGTACCTGATTCCCTGAAGATCCTAGAGGGGAGCAAATCGGGTCTACGTTGTGGCAATGGTACTTTCACTTCATGGGGTGCTGATAGGGAAAACATCTGAGGAGAAAGGGAGGCAGCCTATTCTGCTCAGTCCGTTAGAGGATGTTTTTTAGTTTAATGACTTGCGGTTCAGAATCCTGCAGAATGCATGGGCTGTGCTTGGATATGTGTCATATTTTTCAGTTGTCTAAATGGGTTTCATGCATGTTTAGCTGTCCTCTCTGTAGAAAGAGAAATAGGAAGTGCTGGTGGGGAAAGAACAGATCAGATGGTGCAATAAAGCCATTGCATAGAGGTAAAACAGGGCAGAAGGAAATGTGGGATGGAGAATGAGGGACAGTGGTGTGGGGCAATGACGATGTATAGAAAGTATATCTGCAGTGCATGGTGCTAGGAAAGAGAGAGGAGAGTGACAGAACTGGTGTGAAATGAGAAAAGGAACAGAAGGAGAGCACAGGCTGTGTTAATCTGCACATAAACCCCTGGTAGGAGGGACATAAAAAGAAGATATATTGACATGACTACAAGGAACAGAAGTATTCATTGGTGTTATAGATGCATTCTACTATGTAAACAAAAAATGTGCAATTAAAAAAAATAGTAGTTTTTAATCTTAGATTCACTTCTAAATTGCAATAGATATAAAAGGTCTTCATCTATAAAAGTTGAATAATTATATTAAAAGGAAGTAGAAATTTCTACAAAAGAGAAAGGAGCTTTTCCTAAAGTCAAGGACAGAGACAAAAATAAAATCCATATCTCAAAAGTTTAAGATGAGAAAATAGAAAAAGTCTGAAAGTCATAGCATGATGTAATCCCCTCCTCTATTTTTCAAGTTCCACATGAACCTCAGATTGGTTTCTTGTGTCCCACCCCCCTTCATTGGCAGCTCTTTCAGGATCTCACTACTTTGCTGGTTAATGACCTTTTTCTAATTTCCGATTTCCTGCATTTTTAATTGCTGATTGGTACTTGGTTCTTTCAATTAAGTGATTCTTTTTCCTCTCTAGAGCCTCATTTCTTTCACACGTCTCTCCCCACTGGTATTTACAGATGTTATCCACTCTGCTTTGTTTTGGTAGGCTAAAAAAGGAGAACCTTGTTCTTCTCCGGCTTGGGGCTTTTTTTCTTGATGTTCCTCAGCTCTTCTAGTTAGAGCCCATTTCTGCAGCATGTGAGTGTCTCAGTGATGATGAGGTTGCCATGCCCTGTATATTGAGATCTGTACTGTGCTGTCTTTGTGAGAGGTACCTTTCTTTGTACAGTGTAGAATCACGTTTCTAATCTAAATCTTGTGCTGCTTTGTCTTTCACTTTGATGTGGCTAGCAGGATGTACATGTACATCATAAAAGCCTGATAAGACTGTGTTTGGAATTTTTTTTATAATAATAACAATTAGATATGGCAGCTATAATTGCTTTCTAAACAAAAGTAAAGTGTTATTGGTGTAATTTTTTTCTCTATACTACAGTAATTTTCTCAAAATTCATAACTTGAAATATAATTTTGGTCAGTGGCTGAAGTGCCAGAAGGATGTTCTGAGAATATGGCAGGTATGGAATTGATTCCCAGTGTGGAAAACCTCTTGTTGTACTCTCAGGCTCTCTGTTGAAGAGAGGTGTGATTTAGAATATGGTGTCATGCGCTGATGTTGCCTTGGTTACCTTCTTACCGTGGTTAGGTAGGCAACCTTCCGCAGTTATACTTCCTTTGGGTTTTGTTTCTTCTGGACGGTGTCTTGCAGTATTTCAGCAGAAGCCTTAGCCATAATGGGCAAAGTGCTGGAAGCATTTCCTGTACCTCTATAGAAGTGGCCCAGTTAAAATAGTCTCAGTTTTTCTTGGTTGGTGGTTTTTTTTCTAGTGCTGCTTCTTTACAAGTAAGTAGTGTGTTTTACTTGTGCTTCTTGTCTGGGATATTTTGCAGTTGTCTTCAAGTTTACATGCATAACTTTTGTTTTTATTGAATAATTGAGCAAAACTGATTTTTCCGTCAGCTCTATACCAACCTTCTATTATATTAATCTAAAGTTTCCCTAAACTGTGTTGCAAGACATTTTCAGAAGTGACCGACAAAAGCTAGGCTAAAGCCACAGAGTATCTGCATCTTTTTCTCCCCAGCATCTAAGAAGCTTGAAGAGAAGAGAAAGAAGAGAATTTGTTTTGGCCTTACTGGTTCAAAATAAAGTTATATATAACTTAGTAGTTTGTCTCCTAACACGGTGTACATATGTTCCATCATCACTTATTCTCTAAGGCCTCTCAGCTCAGGAAAGTCCCAGGCCAGACTGAGAAGCTGCATGTCCTTCTTCCACCACAGTCAGTCCCTGCTCCCTACCCACAGGTTTTTAAAGCCTCTAGCAGAACCATTTGGAGAGGATATGAGGATCCAGTATGGAGAGGTGGGAAAAGTGCCCATTGTTGCAGCACAGAAAGTATACAAGTCTTGAGGAATGAGCTAGTTAGGATTTTGCATTCCCAGTTTCTTGAAAGAGAAAGTTTTTGTTTTTCCAGTTGTTCCCCAAGACATTACTATGCCTATCTGCCACTTAAAGGACACACACAAGTACTTACATGGGAAAAAGATGAATCTGCATTTTTAAGCAGACGCGTGAGTATATATGGCAAATAAAACAATTCAAGAAAAATGCTTGTTAATATCACATTGTCGTAGTCTTTGCAAGCTGCCTGACAAATTATCTTCATAACCTGGCCCAGCCTGTATTAAAATTTGGATCAAGAGGAGGAGGTATTGCATTGAAATTGTTGTTTGCTACGTGTGCTTGCATTCAGATTAAGCCCTCTAACACAATGGCCAAATGAAATAAGCTTGGGTCAGTCACACAACTCCAGTGAGTGTTTGAGCTGAAATACTGCACTTCATCTGCAGTGTAATTCCATTTGTGCTATTACATAATTAAATTGAGACTTGAATCGTGTGTTTCAAAAGATTATGTGACCATATGCAGCTTGAACAAGGGCCAACTTTTGAAATAGTGCTCTTTTTACGATGTCTTTCTCTTACATTTGTTGAGGGTTGGTTTATTTGTTGAGGGTTTTTTTAGGGAGTTGTGGATTTGGTGGGGGTTGTTGTTTGGGGTTTTTTTGGTGGGTTTTTTGTTTGTTTTTAGTGGTGTGTCTTTTGGTTTTGGTTTTGTTTTTTTAATCAGAACTGAATGTTGCCAACATTAAATGAATTGCTGTGATCTAAGCTTGGAGTACTTCTTTATATAATTCAAAATCACCTTTGGGAAAGGAAAGGTGGAAAAAAAACCCAACCAAACAATCCTGTGAAGCCCCAAATGTGTAAAGCATGAAATAATGACACTCCCACTCATATGGGAATGTAAACTAAAACTGCAGAATGTGCTTCTATCAAATCATACTCTTAATTAGGTTTTAGGAGAATGCTTTATAGTCAAGGTTTTGTTGAATAATTTAATTATGAAACAGTACACCCGATTTTCAAACTAAGCCAACTGATACTGCCTGAGATAATCAGCGTGAACAACTGAGTTTTACATACTCCTTGAAGACAAGTGTTTTGGGGGGGGAAAAAAGGAACAATCCCCCCAAACAAAACTTTTTTTTTTTTTTTGCTTACAAAGAACTTCACCTTACAAACTTCTGGAGTGGCCTGGCACAGTAAATTGTGGCATTTGATGAGGGACAACTCGGAGCTGGGTGGTGAAATTAAACTGTTGCCACAACAAGATGTAAGAGGGGAATTGTGGCTGATAGTGAAATTCCTTGAATTCAGTTTATTTTTGTTAATTCACAGTCCTGAGTTCATGAGGTTTCACAGCTACCTAACTGGAATATGACCTCTAGCCTGGCTATTTCTTGTAACCCAAATCCTGAGCTCTACCCAAAAACTGACCCAGCTCAAACACCGCTTCAACAGAGCCTTAACAATAAAAATAGAAGTGGTGGCGTTTGGTGTTTGTGGGGCTTTTGAGATGGACTCAGTGAGGAGCTACAGCACATCACCCCATCATAATATATTAATAGACATCAGTGTTTCTGAGCAAATAGGTTTTATTCTGGCGCTTCTTTTTTTTTTTTTTGGGGGGGGTGGAGGTGTGCAGAGGGAGGGCAGCCAGAGTATACTTTTAACCGGGTGTGTCTGTATTCCCAGGCGTGTTCAAATGGTAATGGAGTTTGTAATGCTTTAATATAATCAAATGTATGCCCAGAATCATGGGCCACAACCAGGGTGGAACAGGTGATACCACCAGCTTCTCTGGGCAAGGAATCTTGCTTTGCATTTCCAGTACTTCTGTGTCTAACAAATACAGGGAGCACTGGGCACTTGAACGGCTTGCAACTTGATGGACATAAAAGTGAAATTTTTAATGAAGGAAGCTTCTAATCTGCATGTAATTTCTGCTATAAATATTGCCCTAAGTCTGCACAGCACTAGAATTTCACTGGATCTAGAGAAGGTTAGGAGACAGTACTTGGGGAGATGAGCCACCTTTTTTGGTCTAGCTGCTATTCTTGTCCCTGCAGTCTCACAGTGAACTCAGTCACACTTATGGAAGTGTCTTTTATTCATTTCTCATGTCCTACAAATGTAACCTGTAGACATACCATTTCACCTTTTAGGATGCTTTCTTGTCTTAAGCAGAAATGCATTACTAGGGAAGGGGTGGATGCCCAGTTTAAATATTTTAATATTTCTGGGAATGGAAAGCAATTGGTCTGGCTTTCCTGTTTTTATTAATTTACAGCTCTAGGAGAATATTGCTGGGTTTTTTGTAGCAAAATAGTCATGCTTTTGGGAAAGTGTTGGCCAGTGTGTAAACCTCAGAAAAAGGGTGAGATAGGGGATGGTTTCATCTGAATGGCAACGTTCTCCTCCTAAAAACTGCTGTGAATTCTTGTTTCTTGAAGGTCTGCTGGTGGACTTGTTTACTTTAGGAATGAAAAACAGCTTTGAGAAACATTGAATACATTGAGCATTAGTTTTTGCTCTTAGCATCTGGAGACTTCAGTGCTATTATTATTATTCCCTGTTGTAGCTTGTACGTTTTACAGTGGTGGTGTTAATTGAAAAATATTTTATCATTGGTTTGCTAAGATCTGCATTTGGAAGAAAGAGTTAAAAAAACCCTGTTGGTTTTTTTTTTCTTCCATTTGAGTGAATGTTAGAAGTGTAGACAGGCAGTTAAAAATCATTTCGTGTGCTTGGTACACCAATCCATTGGTGGCAGTGGGGTGTGCACGAGAGTAGCAGACATTATTGCAAGGCTGAGGTCTTCTCTCAGTTTCCACTGAAACTTTAGCTTTTCAACTGATTCTATATAGATTTGTTTTCATAATTTGATTTCACCAAATTAAATGATTGCTATTACTGCTTGAGCTTAAAATTTTTTCAGTGGATATTTTTTAAAGGGACTACAGATTCTGAAGAGCCGTTCCGTACAACGCAGAACGAATTATATATTCATGAATAAAGCAAAACAGCTTATCACTGAAAACTAGAATATATCTGGTGTTGATATATATTTATTTTTACTATGGAAAAAGTAAGAAAGCCTTTATTGTTGTGGCTGGAATGAATAAGTACTAATTTATCTTTCACATACAAATAAAAAGTTTTCTACTACTAAGCGCACAGACAAGGTGAGCTGATGTATTCTAGGACTTGAAATGGGCACTGCTGACTGATCATGCTGCTTTCCGCAGTGCTGGCACTCTCGAGCCTGGGGACCCAGCTGATCCTGCAGGTGAGGCAGTAGCACGGGCTGAGCTCACAGCTCCAAAGTTTTGCTGCTGGTTCTTCGTTAAACTGCACAAAACTTGTGTCCTCACTAGAGAAGGCAAATAATGAGGTGGTTGAAGTTTAATCAATAGTGTTTGTTCCTAAAAAGACAATATCCCTAATAAATCAAAATTCAATACTACAATACTTGCAAAGGTTAGTACAAGCCCATATGCACTTTTAGTTCACCTATCCTTTCTCTCCTGAGCAGTACTGGTCAAAGAAAGTCTTCTAACTTAAAATGGTTTGGTTATTCCTAGAATGCCATCCTGTTCTGGTTCAGTTGTTGATTTGTGCGTTGTTTCTGCTTAATCTGGAACATTAAAAAAGAAAAAATCCACTTACAGTTTCATTAATCTTTTCAAGATTTCTCTTTTGTGTTTAAGATAGTTGTAGGTATCTTATAACCTGATGCAGCTGAGTTGTTCTAGGTTATTCCAAAAGTTTCATAGCTGTATTTTCAACACTTTTTCACCATACTAAATGCACAAAACCATCACATTTTTCCAAGCTTTGCTTGAGCTAGTTAGATTTCAGAGGTTTATCTAGTCATTATTGGTCTTTAAATATAGTCATCATCATAAATGCCCCTCTGTTTCCATTTGCTCTGCAGAGGTCAAAAGATGAGGTTGGTTTATGAGCTTATTCTGCCATGTGTCACTATCGGCAGCACAATAGAACAGCAGGATGGAGAGGCAGCTCTCACCTCTCCATTTATTACTCTTGTCAACTTGGAAAGGATTTTTTACCTTGTGAAAGGCCCATCAGCAATGAATCAGTGAAGTGAAGACGACAGTTGATTTGTGAATTCAGATTATATAAAGTGACTAGGCTTCAGTGGACTGTGTAGATAAAGCAACTGTCATGATAAGGTGGCATGTGCAATTCCACAAAACCAAATTTATTGCACATTTAAGGAAATCATCCTATTTTAAAATGCCATAAATTTGGAATTGAATATAAGTTATGCCCTTGAATTTTGATTTATATTTTGAATATTTTTAATGTGATGCTAAGTAGCATAAATTCGATTCTAGGAGTTTACGCATTCCTTTTTTAAGGGTCATTTTGACTTTTCTTCTGAATATGTTATCACATTCCTGATATTTTATTCCAAGCAGAAAAATCACTTTATCTGATATTTAGACTTAATAAACATCAGCAAAGATCAAGCTATGATGGCTGGAATAAGACGGGCAAAGTTTATGGAGAAAAGAGAGAGGCCGCAATTTTCCTCCTATGGACACACGCTCTTATTAGTAGCACATGCTGTGTTTGTGTCAATATGTGTTTCAGACCATTAGTGATATCAGTGTCTCTCAGGTGTTTAACAGAGGAAAGTGGATAATTTCATGGCCTCACAGCACTCGTTCATTTGACCTTTTCTGCAGCGCCGATCCTTAGCACTTGTAAGGCTTTGCTTACAATCGCAGATTCCTTCCACACTCCCAGTTTCTGGACTCTGTTGGGATTTGGGAGTGGCATCTCATGCGCCTGATCGTGGGACTTTTCAGTGGTGGTGTGAAACTCCAGAGGTTTTGTAGAACAGTGTTTTGTTTGGGGTGGAATGTCCATATGGACCCATGGAGTCTGATGGCACATAAAGGAGAAAAGGTCTTGGCAAAAGACATAAAAAAATATTGCGAATAACTGCCCTTTTCTTGTGGATATACAAAGTACTGTGGAATATCCATTACCCTTTTTTAAGAGCTGCCAAATGCTATAGGATTAGGCAAGGAATAAGCAGTCTTTTCAAAATATTTAATGACAGCTTTACATTAAAAAGAGTTTTATGTTTTGAACATAACACCTGCTGGACCGGCTCAGATTTGGATGGTCCCTCTGACACTGGTCTGTACCAGATGCTTACAAAAAGGTGCAAAGAAATGGACAGCTATAGAAAAAGTGTCAGTTGGGGATTTTCTCCCTAAAACAATGCATCTAGCAATTGGCTTATGCCCTCAACTCTTGAGTTTTAGTGACACTTATAAATGTCTTTTTCCTTTCTGGTCTAACTGTAGATGTTCTTATTCACATAAATGTCTAAGCCTTTTTGAATCCTGCTAAGCTCTTGGCTTTAATAATATCTTGTGACAATGAGTTCCACATGTAAATTTGGTAGTATATAAAAATACAGTTCAGTGTAGATTTGCTGCCTTTAATTTCACTGAGCACTTTTTTCAAAGGTTGGAGCTTTTAAAAACCCGAACCCTCAGAAGGCGCACACAGCTACAATAATGACTTTAATATGTTTCATTATTTATTTTTCTTCTTGCTTTAAAGTCACGAAACAAGGAAGTTCACAGGGTCTACAGGCCATCTTAAGACAGGCTCTTATTCTCTTACAACACATCTGGGCCTATAATGTCACTTCAGAGAGACGCCTCCTCTCATATCCCAGTCCTGCAGAGTTTAGCAGAGAGTTTCTGCCTTAGCTCTGCCTGTTTTGTTGATTATTAAATTTAAGTTTCAGCCTGGACTTTAGAAAGCAGCATACTTCAAAGAATTGTTGGTTTGCATAAGCGTCCACATGTTTGGACAATTACCAAACATATGGGTTTTTCTGAATCGCCTTTGCCCATAAAATGAGATGGACATTTTGAGCAATTAGATTTTTCCTCTGAAATTCTTAGTATCAGCAAGTCACAATCATTAGGTAAATGTAAACAAAGATTAGTTTAAAAGTGGGTGTTGTTTACTCGACAGCTTATTTGAAAATGTTATATAATTGCTTGACTGCCCTCTTACAGGTTAACTACATCTATAGTGGCACGGATATGACTTGTCATATTTTATTTTTATATCATCTGGATGCTGAACTGATGCATGTGAATCTGAAAAAGAGTCCTTTGGAGAGAATTTCTTAAGAGCTATTGTGGCCAGAAATCCCTCCTGGCATGCACCAAATCAACATTTCCTAAGTATGTTCTAGGCAGAGCTGGGCTCTCTGATGTGGTACAGGCTTCTGACCTTCCAAACAAGGTACTGCTTCCACAGGTTTCCAGGCTCCAGATGGCAATAAAACCTGGGGTAAAACTCTGCCTCCACAGTTTAATGGGAACATTTAAACAACCTTCTAATTTCTCCATGGTACCTATGAGAGCATTTTGAAAAAAAACACAGTGCCCCAAAACCTCTGTAGCTTGTGGCCTTTTCTGGTGTGGTAGCACCAGCTGGAAGGGATCTGGCAGATGTGCCCTGGTTGGCATTTTGGTTGCACTTGTGCCTGAGATGGATGCTCCTGTCACCGTCCCCATGCTCCAAATGTAACTGCACATGCTGGAAAACTGCAGCACAGGAACAGAAGTGTGGGTTAGAAAGAAGTTTCAAACACCAGAAAAACAACCCTAATAATCCATAGGACTATGAGTGCTCTGTTACTTAGAGGCAAGGACATAATTTAACTGAAAAGAAGGAGTGTAGAATGAGTTAGAGTCCCTCATACGAGACCAAGGATTTTCAGGTTATCTGAAAAAACAAATCCGTACATCAGATTAGATTGAATTTTTGTGTGGGTTGTTTACTGCACTTGCTAGGCTGTAGTAAGTACTGGAGGGACTGCTTATCATTTGCATGGTTTTGAAAAGCAAAAGGGATGAGATTAATAGACATCTGCACAAACTGTTGTGATAATTTGAAAATCTACAAAGTCAGCCCTTTTCACTAGTTTTTCCTGTTTTTAAACTAAATGATGTTTATTAAAAGAGAGAAGGGAAAAACAAAGACTGGTCTGCTTTGTGAAGGACAGTCCATAAACTTGCCCTTAAAACTCAAAGTATGCAAGGGTACAAGTGTCCCAAAATGCACAGCATCCTTCCATGTGTGCTCCTTGTGTTTGCAGTACTTGGGTTCTCTCACTGAAACGCAAGAAAACTGCACCATGCACTGTACGGGGGACCACAGAGCTGCTCTTTGGCCCCAGAGGCTTGCAGCTGGAGTGGCACAGAGACAGCATGGGTGGGGAGGGGGGGAAATGAAACTGTACTGGCCAGGCTAAAAAGCTGGAAAGTAATTTTTCTCTTCCTGTTGGCATTTTGACAAATCACTTGAAAAAAATCTTTGTTTTTTTCAAACAAGGTGTGTCTTTTTGTTTCCTTTCCTTTAAATCTCATCTTGTGTTAGAATTGCTCTTCAGCTGAAGTGCAGTCCTGTGCTGGAGAGGATAGATAGGGCAGCAGGCTGGATGCTGCCACTAGAATGTAGGTAAATGAGAAAACACTTGCTTCTCTTTTTAGGGGCTGGCAGCTTTGAAAACTAGCTTTCATGTGAATATCAGAAACTTTATTGCCTTGACTTGGGTGACCTCATCTACTAGAATGAAGTCATTCATTGAGCCAAGAAAGACAAACCTTCGTTCCAGAGAATTAATCAAGTCCATCAAGTGCTCTGCTTACATCTTATCTCCAGCCAGTGAGAGAGCAAGCAGTTAAAAACTTGACAGCCACCAGATAGCCTCCTGTTCTTCATGTTATGCTAACATCAAAAAGGAGCAAAGAGGCTTCCAAAAGCTCAAACTTGCTACTGGATAAGCACAGCTTGACATAATTTCTGACTTGGGGATTACATTGTTTCAAATCAAGGTATTTCTTAGAGAACAAAAACATGGCATTCCAGTGAACTTTAGCTTTTTTAAAAAAAAAACTATTAACTCTGCCAGATAGGAATGCTGAGCACATAATTGCTCACCCTGCCTTTTCATCCCAAGCTATCGCAGAACCCATAAACATTCCAATTAGGCAGCCAATTAAAATGAGAAAGAGCCCTCCTGAATTATACAGCAGTTGGAGGCTGTTCTGCCTTTCTCGTTGTCAGCCAGTGAAAGGTTTTTATTGCATTTGAACTGAAGGAGGTGAAAGAATTAAGTGAAACAGTGATGTTTGAAAGGCCCATGTGAAGGGGCAGCGCAGTGATAATAGTTCTCAGCACTAGTGACAGGGAGCCATTAGTAAGCTATGAAAAGCTTTGTTATGCTAAGAGGTGGACATTATAAAAGGTAGAAGAAAGCAGTTACTTATAAATAAAAAAAAACCCTTAATTTTGCTATTTTATTACTCTTATGGCATGAACTGTATAATTTCAAAATCTGCTTATTTCATGTGATTTGGGTTTTTTTAAGGGGTTATTTTTCAGCTCAGCTGATGCTGGTGTGGAATTTTTTCAGAGTAAATTATTTTCTGCCAAAATGGCATCCATTAAGATATCAAAGAGTGATGGTATGAGACAGAGATCCAAAATCAGAGAAGGCAAATGGAAAAACTAAATATTTTGGATGCTGGATTGAAAACATGTCATTTTGCAAAGGCTGACTATAACATAAAACTTTCTCTGATTCTCCATGAGGAGGCATGGAATCTTGTTCTGTTTATGCACCATAAAAGTCATACTTGCTGTGCTGGTTTACGCCCTTGATTGCACTGTTCTTGACCTTTGGTGATGGCTAAAGCAGTTCCATATACCCTAAATTAACAGTGTGAATTTACCAGGAAACTTACCTTTTCTGAGGCAAAACCCACAGCAAATCAGAGAGAAAGATCTGTTTTTTCCCAATACCATTTTGCTGTGTTAATATGCCTCTTTCCCCCCTTATCCTTCACCTGTTACTGCTTTTGGCAAGGTTTCGCTCCATTAGCAGTACCATTGTGGTTGTTTAAGGACGAGTTGAGCAGAGGGGAATGGGGGGGTACTACTTGGACAGATCCTTCCTCTGCCTCAGATGTGTCTGAACAGCACTGCACCAGACTGAATAATTTCTATTTTCTGTAGGGCAGGAACAACTTATTCTATATTCTTCTGTACTTGAATGTTCTCACATTGCTCAGCCTCAAATAGTATTCCCCTAAATATGTCTATTTAGTGGTAGATAAATCACACACCTTCCCCTTGTCCCTTTCTTTTAATGTGGAATAATTTCCATGTCCTGTGCTTGGTTTTTCAGTTAGGTGTCAGCTCTCTGACCCCTCTACATCTCCTCTTTTCCACAGTGCTTTCTGTGTCATCTCCTGTTCCTCGTTGCATGCCTGCCTGCATTGCTTCAATGTCCCCTGGTTTTCTGTTCTCTCCATCAGTATTTACTATTCAGCCATTGTCTACAAAAAGGGATCCTGTGCTGTAGCTCTTGTCTGAGCAGAGCTCAGCTGGGTTTGCTGCCTCCTTCTCACCCTGTTGGTTGTCCATTTGTCACCACCCTACCACAGTGGGGAAGAGTCTGGTTCACCTTTAGTTCTCAGCAAATGCACATGATCCTTTTCCAGTGCCCTGGCTGCTTCCAGAGCTGTCTGACCAGAGTGGGATCATGGCCCTGGGGCAGGAGGGATACTGGCCGTGTTCCTGGAGAGAGAGAAGTAGCAGCAATGACATCGAAGACAGAGACTGGGTAGGCACTAGAGCCATGAAGCTATGAAATATATATATATCCTGCAGCTTCTCCATAGGCAGAATATTTATTATTAGAAATATGTTTTCTGTCAGCTAAGTATGACTTTTTCTTGTAGAGACAATTTTGTAAGTTGAAAGAGCATAAAAAGCAGGAGTCATTCTGTGCATAACATGTCCTAAAGCTTATATGTAAGTGTTTTCCCATTTGGATTCGTACATGCATCTCATCAAAGCAGAGCTCAAGGAAACTGGAAGATGTTTTATAGTCTCAGTGGTGCAGAAGGTCAGACTAGGTCTAACATTCCCTTATGGCATGTGCATCTGTGCAAGACATTTAGTTTCCATACTCAAACATGGCAGCATTCCTTTCCCTGTGTTTCCCTTTTGCCAAGTTGCCATGTGCACAACAGCATGGCGTGGAGGATGGCTGGGCTCTGCAAAAGCTGCATGTGCTGCTATCTGAGGAAGCAAGATGGCTTTTACTGCAAGAGGGAATAAAGATGGGTTTATTTGGGTTGTTTCTGAAAGCCTACTCCTGAACCAGCTCATTGATTTCTAGAAATTAATTTCTAGTTTGACCCATAACTCGTGGAAGGTAATAGAAAAGCTTCCAGGGGCTTCAGTGGATCTGGTGAATATGCAGCCACAGCTCTTTGTTTCTTTGTCCCTTCTCCGTGCTGCAGTGGAGAGTGTTCACAGGATTTCCATGGGTAGGTGGAAGGGTATCTGTGTGCAGGCTCAGTGTCACTTGGGAAAAGGGAAGTGGTGGGTGGTGTAGCTGTGAATGTCCCACACTGCTCCTGATGAAGTGAGTGTACACCAGTATGGATGCAGAATCTGGACTTTACTTAAAATAGAAGCTTTGGATTTCAGGAACACTTCACCTTTGTATAGGAGCATCACAAAATTAGTTGATAGGAGGCACTCAAATACAAATTGACAGAATCTCCTGCATTAAAAATGGAGTGTTTCTCATGCAGGACCCAGACCAGGTAGTGTTTCCTAGACCAGTATTACCAAGATGACCACCACTGGACATTCCATGTAGTTGGAGACAACAACCAACTTCACAACCACCACGAGAGAGAATCATGGTAAAAAGAGACCATGGTGGTTAAAAAAGATAGTGGTAGAAGATTCCTAGATCTGGAAGGCTGGGAAATTACATAGTTACTTTTGAGATGTAAAATAAGTTTGATCCAAGAGAAATACTGAGTGCTTTTTCACTAGGTAGGAAATGTAGCATAGTGCAGAAGTTAAATTGGTAGCTGGTAGCTATATCTGAAGCTTCAGACAAAAGGACAAATCCAGCTCGAGCTAGACAACACTGCAGAAGAAATTGACTTATAGTGTTGACATGAGCTTCTAACATGTTATTAAAACAGAGTATTTCTGGCAGCAATCAGATACTTCTGCTACAAATGGACAAGCAGGAGAGGAATTTTACCAGACAAATGGGAACCTGGAATGTAGTTGTAAATTAAGGGAAATAAGAGGAAAAAACCAAAGAAGAGAATGACCGTGCAATACTGATACCAAAGACTGAGGCTGTGCAATTTGACAAATCAGGAGCACTGCTTTCACTGGCTCCTGTTTCAAGGACAAATAGAAAGTGAACATAGAAATGACCAGTGCTGAGGAGCAGCTTCCCATAATAGAAAATAAGAGGAAGGAACAGCAGCAGAAAAGTTAATTTCTCAGAACTTCCCACACAGACAGAGAGTGGGACTGGGAAAGTGACTGTGTGTGACAACTCATCTCTGGGCCTCTACATTGTGGCACTTGATAAACTAATTTTGTAAAAATTCTAAAAAAGGTTAGTGAGTGTTTCTAGAAACAAAGGAAGGAAAATATTTGAGGATCTGTGTTTTAATTATGGAGCTGTGGCCATGCTGCATACATGTCATCTTTATACATTTTTCTGATTTTTGGACAAAAATATTCAAATATATTTCAGTAGTTAATTGCATCCAAGTTTTAAATTTGTCTTTTTTTTCTGTAATTAATTTTTAACGGCAGGAAACATGAAAAATCATTATTATTTTGACTATTTAGCCTTGCTTGCTTCTTAATCCTCTAAATTTACTGCAGAGATAATGGGCAGCAGGGATGACATCATGCATATACAGCTGCCTTTTTAAGTGCCAGGGCCAGAGGAACCACTTATAGTAATTAGGAAATCCTTAAACAAGTGTTTGTGAAGTATTGGCTAACCCTCACTGTTTGCTTTTTTCTGGCACCACACTAGAAAGGTTTGACCTTGAATAATTATCTACTCACTGACTTTCTATCTTTTCCAGCTACTAGAGCACACAGGCTACTGGTTGATTGCTTTATTGTGGTGTGATATTTTCGATATTTTAAAATATAAATAAAATAAAAAGGCTACATTCCTCCTTAGTCAAATAAGAATGTGACTGATGTACTGTACTGAGCAGGCCCTAAGGAATATTTCAGAAGGATCAAAGATAAATCGAGTAATATTTGATTAGCTTTCTATAATATTGTGTAAATTACCAGTGTTTTCACACTCTGTTCTTCAAAACTTCTTCCCATTAATTTTTACTCTTTCTATCTTGTTGTTAATTAAGACTCTTCCTACAGTATATTTAGATATATTTTGACCTTAATTATCATCACCCACTTTTTAATGTTTTCAGTTCTAGACCCAGGAAAAAATGAACAGCTGCAAGAGAATTGTAAGCCACTTGTGAATATTCTGTTCAGCTGACGAAAAAGAAGATGGTCTAAAACTAGAGGGCAAAGTGTTAAATATAGCATCTTTTGTCTGATTCAGTCAAGTTTCAAACTTGTCATTTACACATTTTAAATTCATCTCCTTATTCAGCCTGCATAGCACTCAGACTGTGGACCAGTGGATGCAGAAACCCTTGTTCACTAGTGCAGTGAGCCACTACACCAATTGGTCAAAGTCATTCTTCTCAGAATTATATTAAATCACATAAGAGATACTTTTTTTATCTGAAAGGTTATCATATTTTTATGTGGGATTCAAAAATACATTAGAACATAGGTATAGGGAAAAATTCAAATGAAAAAAAAAAAATCCAGACAGAAATATTAGCGTATGAGTATTCCTTTGCAGTGAATTGCATTTGTATTCTGTCATCATTGGATGCTAATTTTTAGGCTAAAATCTATGGTGATATCCTGGTAAAAAAGAGAACATTATTATTTTCCTAAGAAATTTAACTTTAAAATAAACCTTTTGCTTTCTTTCTGACTTGTTTTTAATTGCCACTCTACCTTCTATACTACTGAATGAATTCATATGGTTGTCATTTTTCTTAAAAACCCCTTATTTTTTAGCCAAATTAAACTGTGTCACACATGGTATCTTTAAAGGTCTTTCATCTGCTGTATTGTATCTAAGGAGCAGCACCACTGTCAAAAAAATCAACTAATTAAGAATGCAATGCTGAGACATCACCTTAGAGGCAGTGTCTTTTAGGAACAATGCTGCCAACAGAAGGGTCAAGGAAGATGACACCAGCTGCTGTCTGCGTGCTGGGGCTCTCACGCAGCCCCGCACACCTCTGTTAGCTGTTCCACAGCCTCTGCAATGACTCCATGGCCTTTGTAAACATTAGCAAGGTTAAAACCCTACCATTTCCCTTCCTAAACTGCAAGTTTCTGCTCCTGGAAATTTGTGAGATATCGTCGTAGTTCTTGTGTACACAATTATATATGACAGCCCTGCATTACTGGGAAAACGAAGTGGCACATGTACTGTGAGGTTCCTAAGGAGTATTGCAGGAAGTTCTGGAGAGCCACTGGTACGTTTCCTCATCTAATCTGATTACCCAGTCCAGTGGAAGGTGAGCTTGAATCGTTCTGAATTATACTTTGTCAAATCTCAAGACTAACAAAGTGAATCTGACTTACATATGAAAAATGGATAAACCCACGCTTTATTCCTAATGGCAGTTCTTTTTCTAGCAAGGATTGTAAGTTCCGCTTACTTTGGCTTAGAACACTTGCAACGTAGCTAAAAACAATTTTTAACACATTAAACTGTTTAAAATAGAACCAGTTCTGTCCTGAAAAAAATCCTTGCCTCATCAAAGAACAAGAAAATCCGTGTTTGATGTAAGTTTAGTTAAAGGGAATGTCTGTAGCATGATCTGAAACTTGCTAACCTTGGTCAATAGCTTGCCAGAGAGGAGATGCAGAGGTGTGGTGTGGAAACCTGTTGTTGGATGTGGGAGAGCAGCTGGGAAAAACTCTCCTGCTGTCTGAGGGGATGGTGGAAGGCACAGAGGGAAAGTTCTCAAATCAAAATCCCTAAATTCCAGGTTTCACAATCTTCATATGGCCTTCTAGGTGAAATTCATTAAAATTTTAAGGTCTCTGAATTGCTAAATCTGTGGGTGCATTTGTGAATGTGCCTTGGTTTGGAAAATAAGCCCTTCAGGAGATGGTATCTGTTTTTTCTGCTGTTTCTATTTAATGTATTAGCGAATTTATTTTTACAATTATCTAGTTCTGGGTTTTATATTTTACACAAGAGCAACCTTAGCAAACAGTATCCAGCCTGGGATTTTATAAAGATTGTAACGCTCATGCATGAACCCCAAGCAAATCATTCTTCTGGCATATAATAGCTTAATTACAAAATAAAGGTTATTTCAATTAAAACTGAAGTCCGTCTATTTCTGGGTTTAAAATTGCTGTTTCATAATGTACATCACAATGCATAACAGCATGGGACAGGAAATGACTAATACTTTATCCAATTTAATTTATATCAGTGGAAGCTTAACCTTGATGCCTTGGCCATATTTCAAGTAGAGTTAACACCCTTATTTATACAAAATTGCTGTGAGACGTTCAGCAACACGACGTGGCCGGAGCTGCTGCGGCAGCGCTCAGCCCGCGGTGCCGCTCCGCACACGCCCTGCGCTCCCGGGACACTGACTCACGGCTCCGCGGTGCCAGCCTGAGTCATCAGCGCGGCTCCCGAGCCGCCCGGACCCCTCGCCAAACAGCCACGGCTCTGCGCGCCTCGTCCTGTGCATCCTCAGGCAGAGGTGGGAACATCTCCCTGCCTCAGCCCTCGGCCCTGTCTCCTGCGCTTGAGGACCTTGCAGAGGTGCTGGGAGGTGGGACTTGGTGATTTGCAGTTTTAGCCCTGATCGTCATCTTCCCCAGGAAAGATTTCTGTGAGGCAGCAGGAGAGCTCGTGGTACCCCTTCCACTTGTCTGGAAGTAGAGAAAATCAAAATTGCTCTTTGGAGAGTTTTTGATGCGGGCTCGGGAGCCTGACTCAACATTAAAAAGGCTTGAGTGTTTGCCAGAATGCTAATGTAAGTAATTGGAAGAGCTCCTAAGTGGCTTCAAAGTACAAATATTTTTAATTACTCGTTGTAAAGATATAATGTACCAAAGGTAAGCGGTGCAGAAATCGGGTGTTGTGGCATAGAAACTCAAGCTCCTTAAAAAGAGATGTTGTTCTGCCCAGAGCAAGTTCATCCTGGGAAGCAGCAGTAGTGTCAGGCCTCTCTGAGTACATCACAGTTTAGGTACTGAAAAGAAAACTAGTTCTCCAAATTGTTTGGGTTTGGTTGTTTTTCTGTGTTTTCTACATAAGTGCATGAACAAATTGTCTTCTTAGATCAATCGATCATTTTGACACCTAGCAGGGACTCCTCTTGCCGTCTCCCTGATGCATTGACGGCACACACGTGCTCGGACATGGGTGCCAGTATGATGGCAGAGGGTGCTCAGAGATGGAATGATTTCACTTGAGATGTGGGTTAAATCCAGTGATAAAATTTCATATGGTCACTAGGCTATGCCAGTCTAATTGCATTTCTGGGTTGAGTTTATATCTGTTAAATTTTAGGTTTGCTTTGTTCCTTCAGAGGATGAAGGAGTATATACATAAGAAGAGGAAGTTAAAATTAATTTGAATAGAATAATATGCATAAATTGCAGTTTTTGATTTGTGATCTCACTAGGTGCTAGCTGCCACCTGCACATGCTTATATATAGTGTATCTCTTAAACCCTCAGCCTCAAACATTCTCTTACTTGCATTGAAATGTTGTGCTGAATTTATCAGCTTATTAAGCAGTTGTGTGTGTTTATCTTATTTCGAGGTTATTTAACCACACGCATGTGTGCACACCCACCCCCTCCCCATAATGTGTGCTACTGCAAGTGAGCAAATTGCTCCTTTTTATGGATGAATGGGTGCTGGATGTTTGAGGAGGTCTGGATTTCTCTGTCATCCAGCTGCATGTTCTTTTAAATTGCTTCGTGCAGCTCCAGCAAAGTGATCCTAGGGCGGACTTGAGGCTGAGCTTGATGGCTTTGACTTGCTGACAGCACCTGGCACCGTCTCTCCCTCTACCCACTCTGTAAGGAGGAGGACACGTGTTGAGATGTGGGGGGGCTCTGTCTGCAGAGGGCTGAGCTCTGTGCCAAGAACCACTGTAACCTGCCGTAAATTACAGCATCCCTGGAATTACTCTAATTTGTGCCAGGGTGTATCAGCTTTGTAAGAGCTCTGTGCATCCACAGCCTCCCTCCCTCCACCTCCCTGTGCCCACAGCTCTGCTCTGGTTGCAGGCAGCACATTCACCTTCCTACAACCACATCTCTTAGACTGTCCCCCTTTTGCTGCTGCTTTCTGTGCTTATCTCCTGCAGTTTCAGCAGAAGCTGCTGGTTGAGTTGTGTTCTTACTGGGAAGGCCTAAAGCAGAGTAAGACTACACATAAAGCATCTTAAGCCTGAGCATCCTTCTTTTAATAAATAAACCCAAGTCATTTGAAACTAAGGTGCAAGAAATGATCTATCAGATGCCCTTTGCTTTTTCCACCATCTGAGGAGAGCTTTTGGCAATCCACGAGGGTGTAGGAATTTTAAGGTGGCCCTGCAGCAAGGAACACACTGGCCAAAGGCTGGAACTCCTTTTTGGCCTTATTTAAATTTCCATTCTAGGAGATGAAAGGCTTTTGTCTTTAAAGAGTTATCCTCACCTGATTTTTTTTGTTAGGTGCTTGTTTTTATTCTGCCCTTGCCCCCTTTAAATCTATAAAACATGGTATTGGAGAGCAAGTGGCTTTTGGTAGCCTTGCTGCTGTTTGCTTTCTCAGTGCCCAGCCAATCCCAGCTGCTGCGTGCTCCTCACCCGGGTCCCAGTACCTAGGACATCCCTGACATTTATTTTACATTCCAAACTCAAAAGCATTTTACACCTCTAGATATTTTCATAAATTTCCATAAAATACACCAGGCAAAACACTTTAAAGTGTTGTTCCTTGAGAAATTATTACATTTTGCATTTGGTTTATCCTTTAAAAAAGACCTTTTCCTCCACATCCGTGTGGTATCATTGATGCAATGTACATCGCATTCCTCATATTAATACTCTGATCAATCACTGCTGACAATACAGTGTCTTTGTGTGAGGGGCTGTAGGACAAATGTTTTAGCTTGTGAGAAGAAAATTGTTAGCATTTGAATAGAGAAGAGCGCGGGGGAAGGATTAATAGCCTACTTTGATGGATTAGAATGTAGGGAAATTGCTCAATATTAATATGAAAATGTTTGTGAATTGGCTGTGTGGGGCTGTCAATGGAAAATGAGGGCCAGTGATTATGTCTCCAAGGCCTTATCAGTTCAGACTCGACTCTCGCCAAAGACTTTCGCACAAAAGACTGATGAGAGCACTAGAAAATAGCTGAATAAGAGCCACTACAATAAGCGAGCCATTCAGCCACCAGTGTCACGATGTCAGGTTTTGTGCCCTTTATGTAATATTGTACATCTTTATATTAACATATCTGAATATGGATTTGTAATAAAAGAGGCAAATGAAACTACCTGCTAGACATTTTTATTTCTATAATTTTTGCTTATCTCTGAAATATGACTGGAAAATGAAGTACGGTTAGCGTTAATAAACAACTGTGTCTACAAGGGAGATTTCTTTGTGAGCATTAGTTTAAGGGTTTCAAATATGGCTCTGTATTTATTCTTGGAAAAAAAAGGACTGTTTGATGGTCCTGAGAGACATTGCAGGAAAACTTGTTTCCTATTACCATAGCTTCAAAACAGATCAAACAGACTGTTTCTTCTGTGTCCTGTGCTCTTAATAAGGTTTTAAATGCAGAAGTATGCCTAGTTATAAACGTATTTAACATAATTGGTGTATCTCAAGTAACTTTACATATTAAATTACACATCCTCTTTTTGTTTTGTATTTTCTACATACTTTGTCTACCCAGGGGCTGAAATAAACCTATGCATGTCTTGGCTGTTGTCATGTAACTTGTGGAGCTGGACCTCCAAAAGACCCACCCATGTGTTGTTAGTGAGCTGTTAGTACAACTTTTTTATATTGCATTAAAATACAATAATTAAAAATTAATTTTATAAATGAAAGGCTATGCTTTTCCCCTGCTGTTTTGAATATGACTTTCTTCTTGCTTTGGGTTTCTTATGTCCCTTTTTTTGCTACTCATTGTCTGATTTAGCTTGGCACATCTTGTGAGCTGATGGTAGACATCAGTCTCTGTGTGGTGACAGTGCACTGGACCCAAAGTGGCTGAAGTGTCAGTAGGTGTTTCTGGAAAAGCTTGCTGCTCTCAATCACACCCTTGTTACCACCCAATGTTGTGGTAGATTCCTTATAAATTAACAGAATAAACTCTGGGAACTTTGCTTGTTCCAGTGATGAAATCACAAGTGTTCTTGGTCGGGCTGAGCCTGCTCACTGTTGGCATGAGGTCGTGGCTAACAGATGTCACTCTCTGAGCTCTGGTACTGCTGGTTTGTCCAGACTAATTTCATTTGTTTTAAGTGGCCTTCATTAGGTTTAAGGACTGTATTGTGTGTCCCACAGATCCTTGGACCAGTTCTGTTTCATTTTTGCAGTTCAGATGTCTGTCTTTGTGTTACCTGTGACCTAGCCCAAGCATCTATTCGAAAGATAATAGGGTTAAGACAATTCCTGAGTTACACTACAGTGACATAATACTCTTAGATGTCTTATGAGCATTGTCCTCATGGATAAATGCAAAGAAATATGGAAAAAAATAAAAGAAAATCAGAACAGACCATTTAGTAAAGCTTTTACAAATTCAAAACTTTACAGTACAAGATACAAATGAATCAATTTTTTTCTAAATACTTAAATTTAAAAGTTGTTTTTTTTCTTGGCAGTAATGGTGGTGCTTTGGGAGGGTGGTGATGCTTTCCCATACAAAAATTTTCTTTAAAGCTGACCTCAGTGTTCTGTTGAAGAAAATGGTATGTGTGTATCTATACTAAAGAAAAGATTTTGGTATAAAAGTCTGTCTTAATTAGAGAAAAAATATGTTGCAAGACCTTTGTTATAAGTACACAACTTTTGAAAGCTTAGAGTTTTGTATATAATTAGTAATCCAGTTTCCTCTCCTCACTTGTAAATCACAATCTGTTGCAAAGCAACTGTTTGGCACTTGGCTATTTGTAATGTACTCTAGTTAGTACTAGATCAATAAATCTTTTATAACTTGTGCCAAGTCTCCTCAGTGGCTAAAAAAGGAATTTTGTGCACGTTTCAATAAAGCCAAAATAGCAGACTAGTGTGTTAAATATAGTTGTGTGTTAAGCAGAGAAAGTGCATGACATCAGCAGTTGTAGGAATGTAATCCACTTTTCAGGCATTAGCAGCCAACTAATAAGAAAAAGTAAAAAGTAAAAATTTAAGTACCGTAGTGTTTTCAAGTTTAACTTGCATAAAACTCTGTGGGGATTCCTAATAGACACAGAAAGTTCACTTGCCCAACTTGTGAGGGCTTGCTTTGAATTCTATGTGTGCCACATAAAATAATTAAAGTGCAATGCATCATTACTAACTTAATTTAAGCAGATTCTAATATTTTACAAAAAAAATATACATGGATTGTGTGAGTCATTTCATTATATGATATGTGGCAAATGGGCCTTCAGAAGAAAATGGATACTCTTAGTGGAGAATAACACCAATCTTATTAAATCTAGAGCTGCAGCAAGTTCAGGCTGTGATTTGAAACTGTGCTAGCATTGTCATATTTTATTAAATTCATTCCATTATTACATGTTTTAGCAATTTTATCCACAACATTTTTCTTAGGAAATTTTAAAATCTGATTTACTGTGTTTGGGTGTTATAATTATTTAAGATTCACTTAGAACCTTGTATAAATGATATCACCCATTAATTAAAATATTCCATGTATAATTTCACAGAAGAAATGACACCTAGTACTTTATTTTCATCTCCTGTTCCTCTGCTGCTTTGTCTCCATAGTAGCAATTAGGAACTACATTTTTCTGTGTGTTTGATACTATGTTTGGTAGTGATAAAAATGATTAATGATACTCCATGAGTAATCCTCTTAGTATATATAACTAAGAATGTATCTTTGTGGACAGATGCAAGTAAACATTAATTTTGCTGCCTGTGCTCATGAGCGGCTCGTGTCAAGGTGGCTGGACCCAAACCAGTGCTAATCTGGAAGCCTTATCACCACTCTCGTGTCATGTTATACCTGAACTGCTTTTGGTGTGGGAAAGTCAGTGAAGATTGCAGATAAGCGAATAAAATTGGAGATAAAGTAAATAAATTGGAAAGTGGGTTCATGCCATTATTTAGGACCAGCCTTGAGGTCTCTCTCAAGCTGTCCTTGGGGTGTGATGCTTCTTTTTGCAGCCATACTGGCTGGAAAAAAGATTCTTTTTAACACAGCTAAGGTCTAGGAGGTGAACTGCAGGTGGCTTTCCCTGCTTCCAGGTTTGGCTTTCCCTCCAGCTGTAGAGGGGGTAAAGGAAGCTATAAGAAGGCTGGAAGAACAAATGCAGGACTGTGCAAGTGTGAGGTTCTGCCTGGGAGCTGGGTGGGATGGATGCCTGCTGGGGGGTTTCTAGCAGAGGCGTGTGATGTGCAGGTAATCAATCACCCATTGGCCACATATGCTGTGAGTAGACTAGAAATCATGAACACCCAATATTCAATGATTTGTTTGTATTTCATCTCTGGTAATTAGAACAGTATTTCCAGGCTCTCCTGGACTTGTTGAAGGTCATGCTGGCCGTGCTGATTTTGCTCACGCAGCAGAACCTGTGCACAGTGTGGTGTGAGCAGGGTACCTGCTTGGCTAACCGGGGCAGCTGGAAGCATGACAGTAGGAAACAGGTCACGGCTGGGCTGTGGGAGCATCCTTGGTTTCCCCAAAGGCTCTTTAGAACAACAGGCCATCAGGTGCCCATCAGCACAGTTTTCCAGCTGACTCAGCACACCCTGGCCGTGGCCAGGTCACAGGAGAGTTTGTTCTTTATAATGAAGAGTGACAATTCTGAAGTTGTTGCGCTGTTGCTTTTCCAAGGGCTGGGGGACCGTTGTATTATCCCTGTTTTCTGTAACGTGTGATTTCTTTGCTTGTTTTGCTGAAGACACCACAGCAAGTCTTTGAATTTTATACCAAAAAGGGAATGTGATTTTAAAATAGGTGTAATGCAGAGCTTAATTTTGAAGGAAGGATGGTTTTTATAGTTCGCTCTTTCATTGCAGTGCTTACTTCCATTTATGGAATGACTCTTCAAGAGAGGAATGATGACCTTAAAAAAAAATGTAAGGTGATATGTAGATACTGTTTTCCACAGTTAAAGGTCACCTTGACTTTTAATCTTGACTGCCATACTTTTCTTCTCATTAAAATATTTGACAAGAATTCTTTGCATGAATGAACAGCACGGAACACCTTAAGACTACTCAATTTTCACTAGAGGTGTTACATTGTCATAATAAGTAATTGTACTGGCAGCTAAAAATCATTATCTGGTACACACATTAACAAATAAAATGTGCTTTTCTTACCCTGAAAAACCTGTTTTTTCTCATAAAAGGATTAAGCAACAGCACCGAGTATGTTTCTTAGGTTGTTTGGGTTTGAGTATCAAATTCCTTTCAATAGTACAGAAAGAAAAGAATATTTGCCAAACACTTTGATTCCAAACAATTGCATATTTTTCATGATTGACTTTAATGATTAATTTCCTATTATGCAACTCTACTCCCATTCTAGTTTGTCAGCACTTGAAGTGAAATATTTTCTGAACATCTGTTCAAGTATCTCTTGGTCTGATTTCTTTTATTGGAGCCAACCTAAAAATATGGGGCTATTTTAACATAGAAGCTTTGTTATTCGCTACACCCAGATGTCATTCTGAAACAGAACAAACTCAGGTTTAACTGTCATGAAATCTGACATCATAAATTTTATACCACTGAATAATAAGCCAAAATGGAAATCACTATGCATAATGCAGAAAGTCTTGTAACTTGACCTTTACGTAAAAGGAATGATTATATGTAAAAAGAGCCTTGTGAATTAAAAATGTAATTCTTTTCACCCTCTGTAGCTTGAGGGTTGCTATAGGCACTGAGTTTTTATTGTTATTTTTATCCCACTTAAATGAATGCAGTTTCCAGCACTCAGCTGAGAGGACATGCTGAAGTGGAACAAGGCGAAAATAGGTCAGAAAGTGATAGGCCAAGCCACTTCCCTTGGAAAACCGCACGTAATCCCAGGCACACTGATGAATTTTTAAAATTGTGTATATTTGCCTATGGATCGTTAGTCCGTTTCGGGAACATAAGGAACTGGCTGACACTGAGCACCAAAGACCAAAATACCAAATATTCCAAGTTGCTGTGAAAAGCCTCCGTTCTGAAATTTGTTTAACATCTCTTGACAAGTGCTATTGTTTGTGAAGTAAGTGTTGAAGATGCTCTTTGCCAGAAAGATTCATTACTGAAAAGTCTTTTGTGTTTTAATTAGACTGTGGTTTAATTGCAATGCATTTAGAACGCTGATTGCATGAAGGGAAATATGAGGAATAGATCACACTCATCTCTACTGAGACCTGGGGTCAGTTTGTAAATTGAAAATTGTTACCTAAACTTTTTTTTTCAGTTCAGTAGTTTTCTTTCAAGACACTAATTTCATTGTATGAATACTGACGGTAATTGAATAAATGTTTGAATATTGCCACCAAGCTGTGAGACTTGAAGAAACTCGCTTCTAAACCCATGCAGGGAATTTGTTTGACATAATCAGTGCCTTTAGATTCATGATTACAGGAAAAAGAGAACTGGTGTTGACTATCAGAAATCATAAGAGAAAAAGAAATCTTTTTGTTGCATGTCTGTGTAATATATCACTAGTATTACTTCTCAACATTGTACATTTCTTCTTAATCTGAAATTAAAAAAGGCACTTACTAAAGCCTCAGTTGGCTAAACTGACATTAATATTGGAAATCCCAAACAGCTTTCTGAAGGAACAAGAGTAGGAAACTAGACTGTGTAAGATCTAAGTAAAGACTTAGATGTAATGCTGATTGTTTTCATAAACACTGTCCACTTTGACACATCTTTGTTTAATCGGCTCCCCCTTACGCCTTTCCTGAAGGAAACATTTTCTTTCCCTCCTGAATGGCTTTGCTCCTTTTTAAATTAGAAACATATCGTAACAGTGCTGTTCTGCTGAATGGCTTTCAGATTTAGTGAATAAAACCTAAAAAAGGAATATGAAACCTGCAAAGCACTGTTTGACAACACAGAGAGACATTAAATCTAAATCAGGTTTTCAAGAAAATCACCAGAGAATCTCTCAATATGAATTTTATTCACAACAAAAACCAGCTACCTACTCATAGCTAGTTAGCATTTTGACTTGTGCAGATGTTTGCAAGGACAATTGTCCACCAAAAGCACTGCATTTTATTTCTGGTTGCATTTTCAGAAACTCTGTAGTAGTTTCTGATTAAAAGAACCCCAAAATTCATATTTGGGAAGAGATCATATTTGGGAACAGATGCTGCAGTTGCCAGGATTTCTGGGTCTGTTGACTGAAAGAAGCTATGTGTCTGTAGGATATATCTGCAGGTTTTTTCCTAGCAAAGTGTTTTTGCATATATGTAGCTTTAAGTCCTTGAGCAGGCTGATTAACATCTGTTTGCGTGCTTAAAATGACACCCATGCTTATGGGCTTTTTGAATGAAAATATTAATGTCATTTCTATGACGTGAGGAGTTATTACTTTTTCTTTTTTTTTTTTTGATTGCAAGTTAAAATGTCTCATTTTTTAATTTCTGAATGGAACACATAAATACATTTGTTGGAAAGAGCCCAGAGAAAGTCTTCACAAGCCTTTTCCTGCTGAAGCCCAGCAGCAATCCCTCTGCTCTGCCACGCCGTGCGAGCCTGGATGGCAGCCGAAGGGGCTGTGACAGTGATCCCTAAACTGCCACATATGGCACACAGGCTAAATGAAGTACTGTACATCTTTGTCCTGTCAGATGCTTTCCTTCAGAAACATGTCACCGGATCAAAGTCAAATATGTACTCTTAAGAAGGTTTTCTTTTCTCCCTGAATAGAACACCATATCGTATTAAGGAGCTCTGTAAGTTAAGGGATGATGACAGAGTTTAGCAATTCATACCCTTAGAACAGCCTTGTGAATAAAGGCAAGCTTTGGGACCTCTCCTATTCTATATGCCTGATCCTATACCTGTCAAATATGTTATGTCTGCAATTGGTCATGCCTCACTGCCATTAAGCAAGGCTAACCTAAAGAGAAGATAACACTTTGTATCTGTTTGAGAAGATTTAAATCTTCTCACTGGTGAGGGAGCTTACTAAAGCAAAAATGGATTTATTAGCAGGTATCAGAGAGGTAAACTAATAGGTCTGCATACTTGTTTTAGCAGCCACCAGTCATCTTCTTTCTTAAAAAATGTCTCAAGCAGGTATCTTCACTAATTTTACTTTTCCACTGGGTGCTGTACTGCTTTCATCTCCATCTGCCAATTCACCGAGGTCAGTCTAAAATTAATCCAAGCCAGTGTTATCGCCATCTTGAATAATACTAATGAATTTTCCATTAGTAAGATTGTCTACCAGAATACTACTGGTGAATGTTTTCTACATCACAAGACAGTCTGAAGGGAGATATGTATTCATCACCATGGAAACATGAGGTTCATTTTAAGTAGTTTTGAGTTTATTATTAAACCAGCCTCAGTCACGGCTGTTGGTTCTGTTGTGCAACTTGCTTTTCTTAACTGAAGGCACTTTGGACGTAATCATGGCTGGTTCTAAATCCTGAACCAAATATGTCATTTAGCTCTTGAAAATTTTCTAACATGTAGAAACAGCATCCTACTTGTTAAGCTCACTCCTTTCATTCCAAGAGAGGACCCTGTACGTGTGGCTGATTTACTTCTCAAGCACTTTGCCAGTTGTATTTCCCTTGTCTTGGGAAAAACAAGATAACTTCTCTGTAATTTCTGGAGCTGAAGCAACGAGCTGTCATAAGACACAGATGGAAGTTTATGTGCATGAACTATCACTTTTAGCCATTGATAATACCATAATGGTCGACTCTAACATGATTTCACCAAAATTAGGGAGTGGTTAAGTTGAATTTCAGCATTACTAGAGGAATAGCTCTTGGCAGAGTCAGATTGTTCTCTTTTTTTCCTTTTTTTTTTTTCTGCAGATTATTGCTAGTAAAAGGCTTAACTTGGTATATGAAGAAAAACTGGTTGACTGACAGTCAGGGGTACTAAAAGTTAGGGATGTGTATCTTTGATATTTGAAGTCACAGGAAAACAAAATGTACCTCAAAATTTTGAATTTAATTGTGAAAAGTATGAGGAGTTTTTTTTATAACTGAAAAGCCGTCTTGGTGTTGGTGTGTTTATAGCCATTAAGAATACAAGAAACAGAAAGGCGGATATGGGGTTTGATAATGATGCAGCCTCAGTATATATCTTTAAAATGTTCAGACTCTTTTTAATGATCCCTCAGTCTAGCTCCCAGAAGCTGAAGGAGACATTTCCATGCAACCACAGCTCCTTGATGGTTACATTGCTTGCTCACTGCTGACGTCAGACAAATTCGGAGCAGAAACCCGAAAGGTGAAAGCCTTCATACTCTTCTCCCTAATCTTCTAATCCATTCATATTCTTTGAGCTCCTGTATTAGGCCTCCATTATTAAATCCACCTGGGCATGGTAGAGTACTTTCCTCCCCAGAAGAAAGGAGAAGAGCTGTTTATGGAAGTAAAGGTGAGGAGGACTGGTAAAAGAAAATGAGTGTTGTGTGTGAAACTCTATAGAAGTTTCTCTGATAACCTGGGGCTCTTATTTGGGGGGAGGTTGAGGGGTGGCTTCTACGTGCAAAGTTGTATTTTCCTTCTCAAATATTTTGTTTTGTCTGTTTCTGTGTTGTGGCTATTGATGGTTAGCAGCAAGGTCTCCTACGGGCTGAAATGTAATATTTCCCTTTTCGGGATTTGCTACCTTGGGGCTCCAGTAGAAAATTTCAGTAGAAAATTTAATTTTGGCAACAATAAATAGATGTTGAGAGAGAGGCCCCACCAAAAGGGGCCCATCCTTTTCCAGGTAGAGTTGCCTGTGATCATGGCCTCTCTTGATTTGATGTGACTAACCAATCAGAAAAAAATCTACACAAATAATATATTTGGAAAAATTCATTTCAGCACAGACTTGTGAATGGCTTTTCCCTAGAAGGGACCAATTGAGTAATGGCACTACACAGTGGCAGACATTAAATAGAAATATATATTTGTTAATTTTTGACTTGAGTTTACTTCCTCTAGTCAATGATAAACTGGGATTTTGGTAGATGCAGGACTACATGTAAACACTTCTCATTCTGTTTGTGATAAAAGAGACTATGTATCAATTTTTGGGTACATTTTTCCTGTTAAGATGCTGAGGTGACCACTTAAGGTAGGTTTTTGAGTGAAGTCCTTTAAATATGCTTTAAAAGGATCAAGGGAGATTGTATAAATTATGTTTAAATGTTGTTCACACATGCCCACCCCTCAAATTCTGCAGCTTTCTTTAGCCCCTGCACGTTTTATACAGCTTTCTCTCCAGCAGGATAGGTGTGCAGTGCCTCTCCTGCAGATGCCTGTCCAACATGGTAGCATTCCCTCATCCTCCTTTGAGCGAGCTGTTGGAGATCTCCCATTCTGCTCAAGTGATTCCATATATCTCCTGTGTGAAGTGTTCAGGACACTCAGGATCCTGTTTGGCACTTAGTTCCTCCTGTGTCACAGCCCTGAGGCTGCTGCATTGTTTGCTGACCCCTCACATTGGTGGTTGTTTCATGTAGTGGAATGTAATTTCTTACTCTTAGTTGTGGATTGCTTCTGGGTGGTGCTTTGGGCCAACAGCATCGAGCAGTGAAAGCCACAGAGACAAGGGCAGGCACAATTTCAGGTGCTGGAGGCAGTGGCATTGCCTAGGGGGAGGCAGGGGCTTCGGGCTGGGCCGTACAGGTGGGCACTGTAGGACAACCGAGTGCAGACTCTTCCACGTGGGGTGTCATTACAGGCTGGTAAACTCCACGAGATCAGGTTCATGTCTCGTCCTTAGGATGAGAAGCGTGTACTTTCCCATCAGTGCATTTATGGTGAGCAGTAGCAAGGGCTACTCAGTTTAAGCCTGAGCAGATGATGGTATGGCTCACATGAATACCCAGTGCCAAAATATTGCTTACCTCATGCATCTGTAAAATAACGCAGGAGATTTCTAGGAAATGAAAAGCATAGAAATAAACAAGTAGTAAGTGTGTGGCTGGCACTCCTAATGGGGGGAGCCAATCTACATAAAAAAAGGACTTTTCTGCTTGTTTAGACAGCACCACTTAACCCTGAACAAATATTTAGATACATTATATTCAGTGGTATTTCTTTTTTTTTAATGAATGGAGTTATTTGCATATCTATTTTGCTGAAGCTTGGGATTCTCTTCTGTGGAAACATCCCCTTCTGCCATCAGTGAAATGCCTTTCACCGAGGCACCAGCAGTACGGAACTGCTTTTTGTCCTAGGGTTCCCTTCCTGAAACTTCCAGGTCAAGTTTGTAGTCTCCCCTACAAAGCTTGGTGCCAATAAATCTAATCCTTATTTCATTTGATAAACAGAAGTTGTAGCGTTACATGTCTACGTATTTTGCTCTTGGCTGGGAATCTGCCTTGCGCTTCTCCCACCCTCACCCCTCCCTTCTGCAACTGTCGGGTTATATTTAAATGCCAAAAAAACAGAATTAGTTTTGCACATCAACGCTGACTTATAAGGCTATTTGAAGTTAAAGCTCTTTGCCAGTTTCCATTTTCTTCACAGTGTTCCCTTCCGCTTTGGGTTTGAAGAAGGAGGGAAAAAAAAGAAAAAGTTATTTAACAAAACTTGATCTGTTTGAAACTGCAAAGTCCAGGCTGTCCTTCCTGTGCTACCACAGACAGCATGAGAAATGAAGGCTGAAGGGCTCGGCCGATTTCAGGAAAAAAATGCCCCAAAAAGGTCAGGAAGAAATGGGAGCCTTTTCATTTTGTGCTCCCCGGGTGATATTCAATAACTCTTTTGGTCTTTATACTGTAGGACGTAGGCTCATTTGCTCAATTTGGGGTGACAGCAGCGTGTTTTGTCAGAACATAGCTGGAGTTTTAAATGAGGACGGCATTCTGAGGCAGTAGGAAACATCCTTTATCTTAGCAACAGGAGGGCATGGAAATGCAAGTTTTTTTGGCAGCAGTCGTATAAATCTAGTGTTTTGGAGGGGCTGACCCGGGCTGTGTGGAAGGAGTGCTCAGCTTTCCTTTGACGGTGTGATTTCCTGCTCCACGGTGGAGAACTTGTCTGGACGGGGTCCTGAAGAAAGCCTACATCAATTACTTGAAAGGAAATCAACTCTGTCTCCAAATGCTTGGCAGCAGGAATATTCATTGTTAAGGGGGTTATAAATATATATATGTATACACGCACACAGCCTAACAAACTCTCTTCCATTTTCAAGTATTTGCTGTTACAGTGACGCTCACTACCCCTTGTACTTAAACTTCTGTCAGTGCTGCCTTTGTGTAAGGCTTTATCCAAGGGCCTTATAATTTTCCTAAAAAAAGTAATTCTTGGACTTAAACAGAAAATACAAGGTCTTAGCTTAGAAGGCTTATTTTCAGATCAAATAAGTTTAGTTTAGTTTTTCAATGCTTTCACATTGTCAGAAATAAATAAGAAGAAATCTGTTCTCAACTGAGAACGTTAAATTTAACTTTTTTTCCCATTTCACTGAGGTCAAGAATATTCTAATTTATTTCTCCTTGAATTTTTTTTTCTTTCAAGGCACTGCCATGAATGTAAGCGTCTTTGGGTAGTTTAGAAAATATAAAAATGATGAAGTGATATCTCTTTGGAAAGCTGCTGTGTAGTAACTCTTAAGCAGCTGTTACATCTTTTGTGTCAATAATCCTTAAATTAAAGAGTCATTAAGCACTCAGTTACATGATAGATCGTAATGGCTCAGTGTAAACCTATTGTGTAAATCTGTAGAGAGAAGCCTTTTGTTTGCGCAAAGCATAACTCTGAGCCAGAGGAGTGCCTAAATATGTATGTACATGGGACTTTCTAATGCCTCATAATGACTCATTAGAATTTGTTTTATAGAAAATTGATACATTTCTGCTTTTTATTCTTTTCTATTTAAGAAAAAAACCCACACGCAGTTTTAATGTTTTTTGCGGTTCTTTGACCCTTTTGGATCAAAGCTGTACAACTTTTTTTACTGTTTTTCTCCTTTCCATAGTGCCCAGCACAGGGGGCTGGGACCTGGCTGTACTTTGTTGATTGTATTGCCATACAAGTGGAATATACCAAACCACCGAAAGAAGAAACAGGACTGAAGTGGCCCTGAAAGGAGGAAGGAGTGGAGAAGGCAGTGCTTATATGGGATGAGGGAAAATCAAAAAATTTGCTGGGAGATCACACGTGAAATGGCGGCAGACCTTGAGCCATGTGTTGGTGAGAGGTCCCTCCTGTGCTGGCAGGGTGGTGGCTCCTTGCTGGTGGTGGCTCTGTGCTCCCTTGGAGGGGACAAGTGACTAGGTGCACGCGTTGTGACGTGCCGCGTAGATCAGCACTCTTATGCCTCAGCCTCGTGCCAGCAGCCCATCCTTGGCCCAGACAGCTGCCTGTGCCCAGCAGGAGCATGGGGACCTGTGTGCTGTGGCCGGCCAGGCCCGGTGAGGTGAGGCAGGGCTGTGGGAACACGCCAGATAACTCTGCCTGCCCCACCAAGTGGCCTCATTTCCGTGCGTTCCCTCCCAGCTCCATCCTCTCACATGGATTTCAAAAGTGTCCCAGACCGTATATGCCTTGGAGAAGGATTAATTTTCAATGTAACACCCACAGAGAAATTCACGTCCAAAATATGTTCTTCTTGTGCCAAAAGAAGAACAATAAATGACTGGGAAGAAGGGAAAATACATTTCCAGACTAGACAGAACCCACCTCCTGTCCTCCCCTAAGCAAAACCACATTGCTGTTGCTGCTTGGTTCCTGCAGATACTAGGGAGAGAAAATGTCAACAAGGAGCGGGTCTCACCAGTGTGGAGACTGATGGTGGAGTGAGGGAAATGATGCTCTCCTACAGGAATTTTTGAGTGATCTGAAGACACCTTGTGAAGGCAAGGGGTCAGTGCCTCAAGCAAAGAGCAGTGAATTGCCCAAGCAGGTTCAAGTCCTGTTTGTTGTTGGTCTTGAGAGTCAAAGATGGACTTTAGCAGAAGCCGATTTCAACACTTGGTGGGGAAAGGCACAGCATATGACTGTGGCAAGGCACAGAGCCTGGCACCAGGATGGTGTGTAGGAGTGGTCTGGCTCCTGGGAAGGGCAGAGTCTTCCCAGCTCCTGCATTTTCAGGGTACTTTCTGCTTTGAGGGCTTTCCCAGAGTGCCCTCCCAGCAGTGGTGGATCCTTGGGAGGATGGGCGGGGGTCTGCAGGAGATGTCAGAGGAGAACCACCCCACTGCAGAAAAGACTGGAGTGTGTCTGAAACTGGTTTCACTCTTTGAATTATTGTATAAAAAGGGATGGTTGCTGACCGCCTCCACTTTAAAACTGGAGATTCAGAGAGAGGAAGCCAGGGAAGAAATCTCTGGAGGTTTCAAACTGGCAGAGCCAGGAATGGCAGCCACTCATCCTGACTTCCAGTTCCCTGCTTTCTTTCTGCTTGCTCCCTTCCCAGAGCACTGGTGAAGACAGCTCCACCACCACTAGTTAGACAGAATTCTACAGAGTAGATCCAAAACTAATTTTTAGCTAGAACTGTTTAATGACAGCCTATCTGTAATATTTCCATTTTGCAGACATATCCATGTTCATGACAGGATCACCATGGGATATTCATGGGATGCTATTTTCTAATATTTTCTTTTCTTTTTTTTTTAACTGCAAAAGGAAAACTCATTTGGTTTTTCTGTTTTACAGGGACGCTTTTAACTAGTGGTTGGGACTTTTTGGTGGCGGTTGTTATTTTTTTCAATGTGCAGAGAAATGTTGCTCTACCCCAGCATCTGTTTTAAGTTAGTTCTTGACCTAGTAAAAAAACTTCATTCATTGCATGGACAAATTGCTGATATCCAAATATTTTATTTGATTAATTGACTGAAGGCAAACTTCTTCTTCAAAATACTGCAGTTTTACTTTGAAAGGAGCACTACAAATTGCAAGTGGATTTTGAGTAAGCAGAATTTTTAGTCAAGCAAAGTTTTGATACTTTTTATTAATATATTTATCACATGCATAGCTTAGCTTACAGAGACTCTCTGTAATCATAATTTATGTAAATATGAATTTTATTTTCTGTAACACCTCTAAAGTAATCACTTTTCTTGCCATTTGATGCTCTCTCCATTAGACACTTAATTTCCACTTTGTTTTTCAATAGGAGTTGTTGTGACTCCTTGAAAAGCATGAAATCTCTAAATTATGAAATCCAAGCACTCTGCTTTGAGCCCCTGATGCCGAGGAAACTATTTGAATACACAAAATTAGAAAAACATACACAGAATAGTTGTTTAAAATTCACAGCTGTCAACGTGGAGTGTTTTGTGTGAGAGAAAGAATGTCGGGAAGGCTGAGTTCCCCAACTCTCCACAGATGGATTGGCTCTCCCTGCCTTCTCCCTGGGCATTGTCTGGAGGCTGCTGCAGGGATCCATTTGCATGGCAGCACAAAGGTCCTCTGTTGGAGCCCCTGCCCAGCATCTCCCCAGGCTTCCCCTTTAAAGGGGCCTTCCTGGCCACAGTGGCACAGTTTTTCCTGTGCTGCTCTTTAGGAACAGACAAAATCTGGTGTTTTCAGTAAGGTTGCAGCACAGAGTGCAGGTTTCAGTTAGAATGAAGCTGCTGGAAGATATGGGGGCTCTGACTTTAAAAAGAGTTACTGAAGAAAAGCTGTGTTGGAGCAACAGTGGTTGTCTATAAGAATAAAGTTATTGGGGGTATTAGGATTGCTGCTTTTTATTTATGCTGTATGACACGACGGAAATGGTATCACTGAACATCAAGTATCAGAATATGTAATTTTGTATGCTAATTATAGCCTGAGTTTTCTCACCAACGCTGAGGAAAATGCATTATTTATCATTTTATTCTGCTTCAAAAGTCAAAAAGCACCTTTAAAAACAAACAACTGAATAAGCCTGATTGCAAATGTCTCTGAGAATCTGATCCATTATAATTAAACTTTTAGGTGGAAGTACAGCTATATTTTTTCATAAATATTATCTTCTAATAATAATTAGTTGAAGTCAATTTTTCTTCTTCCTGCCTATTTCAGTAATGTTCTGTGGCTTGTATAACAATAGGGGTTCTGCACAGAGTAAATCTAGGGCACTGGAATTACATTCTGCAAATCTTAGGGTAGAAATTTGTAGAGCAACTGAGCTCTGCCTTCTCCTTTTTTTGCAGAGACACCAACTTCTGTTACAATAGCCAAAGGTTTGTCAGCATTTCCAAAGGGCTGTTTTGAGAGATTTACACCTTGTTGTAGGCTGAAACTTGGCAAACAGGCTTGCATGCCTGAAGGGATTTACTGTTCAACATGTCTGAATATTAACATGATTAAGCAAAATTTGGATGACTTTATTAACCATAACTTGATTAAAGGGTGATTAGTCATTTTTATGTTTCAGAATAACAGCCTTCTGCATTTGGTGCAGCAGAAAGGAGTTTTTGCTGTTCAAGGTTCTTTTGCTTTTGTTTGGAGTGTATTTAGTTTCTAGCAGTGCATCCTGCATGCAGGGAGCAAAGCTTGAGCTCAGATTAAAATCTGACACACTTATCTTTTTACCCCACCCACATGAAACCGATCCAAAGAGATTTTTCATATTTTCAAGCCACAAGACTTGCCTAATATAGATAAATTTTCTCAAAAAGGAAAAGCCTTTGCATGAGCGAAGTATTTTCCTCAGCTTGCAGATGCTTATGCAAATACACATGAACATCCACAGCGGTCACTTTGAGAAGTGCAGCATTGAAGGGAGCTGAAGAAAAAGCCCAGGCTGCTGCCTTGATCTCTGTACTGGGAAGGTTTTTCACTAAATAAAGTAAATTATATCTGGTACTGCAACAATGGACATTACTAGTGAGGATGCAGAAAAATAGTAGTGTTAAATAGGTGTGTTTTTTTATCTGATCCATTTTTTGGATCCATTTTAATCGTATTATATTTTGCACAAGATACTTGTGGACTGCATTGCTCCTAGCTCAGTGACAGGAAAGGATGTTTTGCCATTAGCTTCAAGAGTACCAATCATGTGCTGCTTTTTTTGTTTTCAGTGCCAGGAGACAGAGGTTAATAAAGATCTTTGGAGACATAGCAAGGCAACAAGTCAGTACAAAACTTGAAAGACACTTACTCCCTTAAAATATGAAGTAAAAACATTGCAGTTAAAGCCTAGTGAAATTATTGTTTCAGTGGTTAAAACCAGACTAATTTAGAATCTCAGTCTCAGGAAATAAACAGTGAAGCTAAGTAATTTAATAAAAATAACTGCTGAGAAAGACACTGTATTGATAAATTTTATCATTACATGTGCCATTGAATTTTAATTAGAATTTAGCTATCTTACATAGCAATTAACTCAAATGAGAATTCTACACAAACTGCTCTAGAAAAGGAGTGTTCATATATGCTAATGACTACTATGCGTGATTAAACATTGAGAAAATAAACTCCAAATGTATGCTAATAAATGGCAAAATTTACTGTGTAGAATTAATATCTAACAGAGGAATAGAGAGATGTTTGAAAGCATGTGTGTATATTGTTTAAGTCAGCACATTAAATTTCAAAACTTAGGGCCCTGCAAATGATGCTGCTGCAGTCGCTCCCCTCACAGGAACAGCTCTGCTGGGATAATGGAGCTACCTACACCAGCACCTTCCCACCCTGAGTCTGGAAAGCTGAGCTCTTATGAAATTACTTGACCTTGGAAAATACAGTTTTGTTTTGTATTTCCCACTAAAAGATTGTATATAGTTAATCTGCTGTTCTAATTCTCCAAAAAAATATCTGTGGTCTTATTCCTGAATTGTTGTTGTGTTTCAGAGGGATTCCAAGAAATGTAAAGTAAGAACTAATTTATTCACATCCTGGTTTATTATCATAGGTGGCACCATCAGATCCTGATTAATTAAATGGTGATTACTTAGCCATGTCAGTCAAGAGCTGCTACCAGACCTCCTTTTTTGGTTTGTGGGGTTTTGGTTTTGTTTTTTTTGTTGTTTGCTGTAGGGTCTCAATAAGGATGTTAAAATGTTATGGGAGAGAGACTTGTACCCACAAACCTGCTCTATTCTTGCTCAGCAATAACCAAATTCTAGTCTGTTCAACAGGCAGAAAAGAAGTTGCTGTGCAGCTCTGTCATATATTTGCTTGAAGGAAGAGTTTTGTGAAGTGAAGCAAGGGTGGAATGACTGTTTTCTGATGTATGTTGGACAAGAAAAATTAATCTGTGCATGGTACTTGTTTTGGCTGTGCTTCAGAAGGCATCTCTTGTGATGTCACCTGTAAACAGCCAAGAACTTTGACATCAGCTCTGTGTGAAGCTGTTTAAATAAGTGCCTCATTTATAGAATCCTGCTGCCTGTAAAATGGCTCCAATGGTATTATCCCCATGCCTGAGGGGAAAGTTAAATAATGAAACCCCAAAGAGTCTCTAAGTGGGGAGAAGGGGCACAGGAGGAAGAAGTAAAGGAAAGCCAATCTGTAACAGTACAGCCTCGTCTCCTGATTGTATGAAAGTTAGAAAAACATAGCATAAAGCCAAAGAGACACAAAACCATTAAATCACTAAGAACTTGATTCTTTGTTGCTGGACACCTTCAGTATTCTGAAAGCAATTGAAATGCTAGCTCTGGCTTTTTTAATTATTTGTGATGAGATTTTTATACACTCTGAAGGTCTAGAGAAAAATATTATGCCATTTCGAGGCCCTGCGTAATGCTTGCATCTCTAGGGTAGGTCAGGCTTGTGTCCAAAATAGTACCCCTGTTTGATTGCCCTGCAAACCAGTGGTGCCAATTCAGCAATGTTTGCTGTCATATTGTGGAAGAAAAGGGCTTTTGAGGACTGTTTTGAAAAACACAGCCCAGCAGAAACTGCAGCTTACACATATTACAGTGCCTGTTATTGTGTGTGATCTTGCTCTTTTTTCTTGCCTGGCAAAGTATCCATTTGGAACCATTCTGCTCAGTTATTCACTCTGGTGCATCTGAAGGTGTGTATTCACCATTTCTCAGTTAATATGCATATTTAAGTTTGTAGTTATGCTTGAAACCTGAGACAACTGAAAATGAATGGATTGAGCAGTACAGGTATAGTGCTCTGTATTCATAGAATGGTTTAAGCTGATTTTTCTGCAAAACAGTCTCGAGGGTTGTTAGATTTGAAGGAGTTTTTTTCTAAAGAGGTATTTATAAATATATCTCTAAAGAGATATTATAAATATATGTGCATATAAATTTTACTCCAAGGCCGGTGCCTTTGTTTTCATTTGTGGTTGTGAAAATTCTCACTGTAGCTCATCTACATTCATCCCAAGGAAGTTTTGGCCATAAATTCTGCTGTACAGACACTCTTACACAATCCTACTGTTAATGTGCAGGAAAGTATTAATTGTGTGTGACTGAGAATAGTATATTTTCGATCCTGTATATTACAGCACTAACGTTTACTTCCCTTAGCACCGCCTTTATGAGTATTGTTTATCAAAGTCCTAGTTCACTTAATTTGTTCAGTAAATTTGGGGGGAAAAAGAAGTGGATCTTCCTTATTTTGTTGTACAAAGCTTCTGGTTAGATCAAGTCATCCTTTGGAATAGGTTCTTGCCCTAGTATGGGCAGCTCACTTAAATTTGTACACTTTAAACAGACATGTTCAAACCAATGATTTACAGACATGATTAAATGCTAAACTATCTTTTCTATACATTAAATGCAGGTTCATGGAAATTTTGCTTGCGTTTCTATTGTTCTTGATACAATTTCTGATGGACTTTTTTAGTGGTTTCCAATAAAGTCTTAAGGACTAACACCAAATTCCTAAATGTGTCAAACAACCATTGTGGAAGATGAACTTTTTGTTATTATGGAATACATTCTGCTGTTAGCTGTGGTTTTAGAATTATATGCCTTCAGTGTTAATTTACTGATGTGCTAAAAAAGTGGGGTTTTATCCCAGTTTCCTTCATCAAGAGCACAGAAGGTTTCCCAGTGCAAGACCATGGCAGCCTGTTATCTAAAGTTTCGTGCTCTGTAAGCAGTAGAATTACCAGTGTGTACTTGCCAAGTAGCTTCAGAATGACAGTTTACAAGCATCAGGTCAAGTAATCAAAATGTTATAGTGGATATTTGCTACAAATGTAAATATATCAAGTATCTTTAATTGTGTTGTTTGCAGTTAAAGTAACCCAATGCCATCTTATCTGGAGGTTATCGTCTGAACATTTTGAGTAAAGCTATAATAATATTTATTTTTGTTTTATGTGATGAACAAGTCTTAAAACTAAATCTGGTGAATTAAGAGTTGTATTTCTGAGGAGCTAACTACCACTACTTGACTGCTGTTGTAAAACTTTATTAGGCAATACATCTGACCTCAAATTGGAAATTTGTGTTGGAACCAGTTTAGGGAATCATTATAGCTCTGTTGTTAATTTTATATTTGTCTAATAAAACACAGCAGGAAGTACATGACATGCACTAAAGCAACTGATGGTAGCTGCTAGTCCTGCTTTTAACTACTGTTTTCTACCACGTACAGGCACAGGATAGGAGAAAAATAAACAGAACGTAGTAAGAGAGATTACTTTTTTTTTTGCTAGCAAATTGCTGTTCAATACTTTGTGGCTAATTTCAGGGAGGAGGTTAATACTGTTATTACCAAATATATATTTGTAATGAAAAACGTTTAAAGATACAGATGGGGTAGATATATTGTGTCATTTTCCAGACTGCATTAGGAGCACCATTCAGTTCTTAATGATGTTACCTGACCAGACTTTATTTCGGGAAATGAGCATGTTAAAAATGGGATAAAGGAAGATAAAGGAAGATTGGCTAACAATAATGTAGTTACGGAAGTGACAGAATCTGAAGAGGAAGATTTGAAGGCTGAATATAGTCAAATTAAGCATGCCAGAGAAATCCCAAGCCAAAACACAGAAGGAGCTGTGCATATTGCAGATCTAGTAACACAGGTTTGTTAATTATAGCATGTGGAGAGAGGACTACTGTAAATACAGAATAAGCCATACGGCATCAGTATTTAAAAACACAGGAGAGGAGTAGAAGGTATCTGAGAAACTGCAGGGTTTTGAGTCAGGTCTCAGTAGTAAACTAGTTTTTTTAAAAATCATAAAGAAAACATGTCTGAAGGTGTTGAATTAAATGCAAACTAGGAAGTGTGAGTTTACCCATGGTAGAGCAAGCCAACTTAACCTTTTTTTTTTTTTTTTTTTGTGAGAGAACTGATTTTTCTATTTCCTTTTGTACACAAAGGAAATGTATTAGATCTAATCTGTTTGCAATTCAGTAAAGCATGGTGTGTTGTCCCCTGAGAAGCATGGAGTGAAACTGGTGAGGATGAAAATTGGTATAGGCTCTGTAAGGTGAGCAAAGAATAGGTTAATGATGGATGTGAGAACATCAGCCCAGTGTCGAAGATCTCCAGCCATATGATGACTGGAATGGGAGGAAATAACACTGTGCAGGGCATATTTGGTCCTGTGCTGCACATACACAAAGCTCTCCCCCATACTGGCTTGAGGTGGGTATTTGTGTTTTGGGATTCCTTCTCTTGAATAGCTTGGCTTGATCTTGGGAGGCTTCAATCTGCTCCAAGCTGGGACACGTCAATTTCAAGGAAGTGGTTCTTCCACAGAATTGTGTAACCTCCACCCAATTAATCTTTGCATCTTCTCTCAAATGGTCAGTATTGACTACATTTTCTCTTTTCTTTAGAATGGTGTCCAGCCCTGCTCAGTTAGAGCAGTGAATCTTGATTTTTCTCTTTCATGGGTTAAGAAAAGTGTTACTATACATTAGTGAGCTCTGGTTATGGCTTATCCTGAGCCATCTCTACACCAGTTCTTGTCCAGATTATCCTTACTCTCATTTTAACAGCCCTTTGGCTCTTGACTGCTGTTTGGCTGCCATATTGATCACCAGAAAGGACCTCTTCATTCGCATATTCAAGGTTTGCTGCCTGCTTTCTCTGCATTTCCACTTTGTGCATGCTCAGCAGTCCTGAATACCAAGGCTGTCTTCATTCATTAACTCCTTCCTTCAGTCATTCATTCTTGCAGACCCAGAAGTGTAACTGGAGGTGCCAAGGCATGCTGGATACGTTCTTCATAGATCCTCAGTTCATTTGAAATGACTAATTTTTTATCAAGTGAATCAATGCACAAACTTGGCAGTAGAAGAAGTGTGGACTGTATTCTCACTTTAGCCTTTCTGAGGTCAGCAGGCAATATTAACAGGGCTTGTTTAATTTATGTTATTTACTAGAAGGCTTTCTTGTCCTTGCTACTATTTAGAAAATGGAGAAACACACACAGACATATTAAATTAGGAGTGTTGGAAAGAATGCTCCATAAATTTTTCAGCTATTTTTGAGATTTTGACTCATTTCTTTTTCATTTGTTCAGATTTAATTCTATTTTTCAAAAGCTTGGTCTTTACACAAAGAAAAAAAAAAGAAAGGGAGGAGGGAGAAGTGTACATTGACATACTAAGTGAAAAACCTCAAGAAAAATTACAGTAAATTAAAATTTATTTCCCAAGGGAAAGAACATATTTCAGTGGGATGAAGGAAGAAACTAATAGACTTTCTATGAACAGCCATTTTTATTTAAAGAATAAGCTTTCAGGCAAATATAATTCTGCAGCCTCCTGAGGATAGCCTTTTTTCTTGTTAGGAATAATACCAATTAAAAAGTGCACAATTAAAAGCACTGAAAGTTTGTCAGTGTACATTTTCCATGGAGCTGTGCTTTCTATTATGCTGTTGCTTGCTTAACATGCTTTGTGGAGCTGGTTTAGCACGAGCTGCATCTGTGCTGCCAGTCTGCAGACAGTAATTAGTTAACACTGCCAAACATAAATGAATTGTGTCTGCTAATCTAAAGCACTTGCTAACAAATCAAACCTTTTGGTGGGGGTATTTTACAATTTTCAAAGTATGGAATTTGACATTCTGGGTTTTTCTCACCTGTCGCTTTCTCCTGAGTATCTGTTGGAGGGGGTGAAAGGGGTTTTTTTTAAGTCCAGATCATATCCACGATCTCACACAGCACACTCAGACCAACAACACAACTGAGAAGGCAGTGCTGCAGAGGGTATGTGAAAGTGAGCAGGCAAGTGAGGAGAAGAACTTAAAACAGCTGTGCTGCTGAAGATGTAGAAGGAAATGTTATGCCCGGGAAAGGGTTTGCAGGTTTGCGTGTTCATCATGGACTGAGTAACAAGTGGGGTTTTTTTCCCAGCCATTACAATTTCACCCTCAGCTTCTACTGACACTTTTGTGTAGGTCCTGTCTGTCTTCAGCTCAGCTCTGTTCAGCATGGCTTGGCTGACACCTTGTCCCCTTCAGCCTCTTTTCCTGCTCCATAGTTTACAGTTACTTTTGATCCCTCATGCTTTTTGAGCAGCAACCATATTGACATTAGATGAGTTCTTAATCCACCCTAAGATCCATTTCTGTTGTATTTCTTGGCCCTAAAAGAGGGGTCTCCGCTTGAAAATCAGGGAATTTCGTTTAGGGTACATTATAAGAAATTTACTTCAGTATTTAATTTTTATTCCTAAAGTTCCTTTCATTTTTAAAAGCAAAGCTACTTGGTCTGATTTATGATGGCAGAGTCGAGTTGTGGGGGCAAAAAAGAAGACATTTTTGTTCATTCTAACCAAATGGTTCTCAATCCTTGAAAACTTCAGTTGCATTAACACTGAGGGTACCATCATTTTTCATAGATCCCCTTGCAAATCCATTTCTCGCACACATACACACACAAAAGATGATTTCAACAAAGTTACATGTTTAGAAAGTTGAATGAAAATACTCCATAGCTAATCTTGACAGTTTCAAGCTGGAGAAAAGCCAGGGCCCCAGAACAATGCACAGCTAGTGCATTTGTAATAGAATCCAGAAATCAATACACATGACCAGATTTTCCAGTCCACCACGCTTATTTTGCAAACCCAGCAGAGGTCTGGATGGGAGCATTCCCCATGTCAAGAAGACTCTGATGGCCAGAAGCTGTTGACGATGGCGTAGCTGCCTCGCATGCCAGTTGTCTTATCTCCTCAGAGGGGAATGAGGGATGGCATGAGGAGAGGAAAAGCTCTTGTGTCTTGTTTAACTGGAGACATGCCCCATGGGAAAGGGTAGCAACGGAGAAGTAGTGCCTGTATTGGGAAGATTCACAGAAATCTTGAGTTCCTCAGAAAGCTTTATGAGGCGGTTGCTAGCATTCCTTCATGCTGGAATAACCCATGTGGATTTTTGCTTCCACATTGCTTTCCAAAGCTGACACATTTTAGTAGTAAAATCTGCTGAATTTCATGAACATCCACCAGCCCAGCTGGAAGAGCAGCAAGATGGCAGTTGTGCATGCACTGACACAATATTTTGTGAATTTGGGGAACACTGGATTTGACAGATTCATGAGGATCAAGTGCTCACATGGCCTGGGATACGCCTTTCAGGCTGACCGAAGTCTGAAGGGTCAGTGCTGGTAGTAGTGCTGTAGTTCTGGCTCTCCTCCTTGCTCATATGCTGCCTCAAGGTCTTGGGGAATGTTCTGTTGAAGCTGGAGCTTTCATGAAAGAGAAGAAATTTTATAGAAGGACAAAGAGTTTGGGAAAAACACTCCTGCAGAATGTAGCTCTTTTTCATTTGCTTGTCTAGACAGCCGGGATGCTTTGCTTTGGACTGCGCAATTTTGATGGATTTTAATCCCCAAGCTATTTTTGATTCCTGGTCACATTTATGACATATACAGTCTTAGCTTTTTTTCCTCCTTCAAGATGCATGCATCCATAGACTTGAATGGGTGTAGGAAAGATAAATGGCTAAGGGAAAAGGAAATTAGCCTGAATGTTCTTAGAGCAGGAGCAGGGAGACTATGTAAAGGCAGACTGTGTGACAGAGATAAAAACTAAATGAAAATTAAGGCTCAAGAGGAGGCCTGGTTGATGGGGGGAAGGAAGTCCAAATATTTTCAGATAATACCCTAAAGATGAAATGTAAAAAATGCTCCATTAAATCCCATTTCCCTCTTACTTTGATATTTTAATTTCCCATTTCACTTTCTTTCATAATTTTCTTCTACCATTCCAGTGCTACTCACTCTGTAGTGAAAACCTACTGTTGCAAATCATTTTCCCACAGACCCATCCTTTAGGCCAGTAATATTCAGTGTCTGGCCAGTTAGATTTCGATATGTATCAGAATACAGAGCTGGCAGAAGGGTTCACTTTCCTTTCTAAGATTGTAGCTGGAAGTTCAGATGTGGGTAGTCAAAACAGTGAGAAGTATGTGTTCCTCAGAAATAAAATGGCAACACAGACATACTTTACATCATCATGCAGCACTTAAGTATCTCTACAAACAGCTTCAGTTGTTTAATTATTTTCATTTTGTTGCAAGTTTCTTATGCGTAATGATAATTTGTCCACTCAGATTTATGTTTTTGCAGGCTTCAGTCCAGCAAAGCACTTAAGCACTCGATTAACTTTAAGCACATAAGTAGTCCCATTGCTGGATTGGGGCCATAATGGAGGGAAGGAATGTTTCAGGAGAAATTGCTCTTTTCAGGGGGTGGGTGGGTGTGTTTTTTTGTTTTGCTTAAAGTGTCAACAGCACAGTTTATTTAGCTGCCTTTTAGACAGTAATCTTATTAGTAAAATTGGCAGGATTAAGAGGCTATTAAACAAAATCTGTGTGTTTTCACATCAGTTAAAATCTGTACTGTATTCCCTTGGAACACAACAACTCTGTTGTGCAATAACTGGATTTTAATGTAACCAAGTCACTTAAGATTGCATTAAAATGCATTTATTAAATCACTTGGCTGCTCTAGACCAGTGGGTTGGAAGCTGAAAATGCAGAGAGGCTTTTCTGACTTTGAAAGAGTATTTCAGAGGATTTCTTGCAGTTTTCCTTCATCAATCCGCATTTGTTTACCAAGCAACATGTAGTCAATGTTAATTTTATGGACATTCTGCTGGGTCCAGAACGAAGCCATCTGTCCCCAGAGGTGGCTGGGGTGAGCAGTCTGTCCATCATGCTGGTGTACTCCAGACGGTGAGGACAATGGATGTCGTCAAAGTTTGGCTGCTTTGTTTTCTTATTGCAGGCAGAAAACTCACCACAGCAGTTCTGTCCCTCTACTTCCTGCATCTTATCACTTTCAAATATGCATTTTTACCATGAAAAAGCCAGTAATCAATAAGATTAATTTTATTTGTATGTGGAAACCTCAGTGCTCTCAATGAAAAAAAACTTGGTTAAAACCAAGAAATTAAAATCTGGCAGCAAAAAAAACCAGACACCAGAGTTTTAAAACTAAAAATAATAAAGTCTGCTCTGTCCTCTTAAAAATAGGCAAAATCAAATGTCCCCAATGAAGAAAGAGTGTCTGTAACTATGGCATTTACTTATTTGATAGAAAGGTTTCTGGTACTAATAGAATAAATAACCTGTTTGCTCAGAATTTACTTGTATTAACATTTCTGGCAGTGATTTCCTTTTCATGTTTGTTAAAATACAAAGCTGTATATAGGTGCTCCTATGTTTGTACTACGGATTCATTTACTCTGACAGCTGATGTATTTGTAATTGTGGTAGAATACTGGCTTCAGTGCTTGGCCCTGCTCCTTTGATATAAGCAGGTGACTCCTAACATTTATTGATGGTTTGGGGGATGGTTTGATGGAAAAAGTTGAATCATTGCGAAGTAATTCCTCAGGTCTTCTGAAGTTTATTATTGACTGCTTTGATCTTTGTTCTGCAGATGTAGAAATAACATTGCCTACAATCTGTAGGTGTTCTCTGTGCTTTTTCAACTAATTGTTTTGTGCATCTGACAAGATGCAAATTTACCCAGATCTGTCTACAAAGAGGCTTCTCTCCTGCCTGCTCTTTTTTGTAGAAAATCAAAAAATGCTATTTTTACCTACTTCTAAAAATTGATTCTGAATGTGTCTTTTGACATGCCTGCTTGCCTTCACTGCTCCCAGACATCACCAGCTACCTGCCTGTGCTGCAGCACCTATCCTGGCTGGAGTGTGGGACAGAGCCAGACAGGAGAACAGCTCAAGATGGAAAAGAGCATTCCAAAGTGGGGAACTCCCCTGGCTGTGCAGCAGACACGGAGTGTCACATACTGAAGGTGCATTTCTCATGCAGTGATTCACAGGCTGGTGGGCGCAGCCTTGTGATTACACAGACACGCTCACTCTGCATTTTAAACCAGACAAACCTGGGCAGCAGTAGCAGAGTAGATGCAGTGGCCTGAAAGCTGGGGAGATATGGAGGTGGTGAGATTGAGGAGAGTTCTGCAATGCAATAACTCTTATCTGAGCTACTTAATTTTAAGAAGTGCCAAAGCCCTGGCACTAGACAATGCGATTGATGAGTTTTGAAAGCTAAGGACATGGGATGCTTCTTCCTTACAGATGGACTTAAGAGGTAAATAGCCTCTTAGCCTCCTGAAATATCATTTTACCTTTTCATAGGCTGCTCCTCATGCCCTAATACATTTATACAACTCTTATTTGTGAGGATAATGTTTCTGAATCCTCAGGAGAATCAGAACATCTCATCACTTTTACATCCAAATTTAATTTAATTGCGTTGCTCAGGTATTTTCTGATGTTGGATCCTTTTCAGCAATCCTCTCACTTAACAAAGCTGAATTTCCACTTGAATTTGATGTGAAAAATGCTTGAATAAGGAGTGCCGTGAAGACTCAATTCTCATCCTTCTAAGTCATCAATAGTTATTAACTTGATTTCCAAAAGTGCTGAGCACCTAAAGCTCTTAGAAGAGATTAGCACAGGAACTGCTGATACTAAATTCCTCCTCTGGAGAGTACACACTCCCTCAAAGTCATTGAGAGGGTCTGGGCATAGGAAAGCCCCTTCCACTCTACACTCCCCTTCCAAAATGCTCAGTGGCATGAGGAAGAGAGATATAAGGACTGCCAAAAGAACACGTGTGATTTCTTGCCTACTGGGAAATCTCCAGAGGGGCTGTCACTCAGGCAGGGTGACTCTGCTATCGCTGATGGCACTGCATGCTTCCCTGCACACCGTTCGGAACCTGGTGGCTCCTCATCCCATATTCATGGCAGATCACAGCAGAGCTCAACTCCTAGGGGTTAGGATGCATCTATTCCTTTAAAAATAGGAAATACCAATCCCTGACATGACACTGAGCAGAAATATCCCAGAATACAGGAAGTATTTTACTGTGTAGCATTTGGTATTGGTACATTCTTCATAAAATATAAATTTCAAAACTGCTGGGTTTGGATGTGTAATAATGGCTATTGCTGCTTATAACCTGTACTTGTGTGTTAGAGTTCAAAACTCTTTTCTGGAAGTTTGATGTTATGACAAGACTGCTGGTACTTCTGGCATCCTGACTCTGGTGAAATAAATGAGCAAAACTCACACTGGTTTTGTTTAGATCACAAAATTCATGTTGACTTCAGCAGTAGCAGAAATTTAGTCACGGGCTAGCTAAAACACAAAAGCCAACCTCTTTTTGTTTATTTAACTACAAATTCCATGCTGGATTTCCCTCCTTTTTTGCTGCTTGTTATACCTTTCACTAGTAATAAATTGGACCCATAAATAACTACACCCCAAATTAAGTTAATTTCCAAATAATTTTAATATAACTTTCATCAGAAATTTATTTTTCAGAAGCTTGTTATAATGTAAAATATGTTCACCTAAATAAACATGAACATGTATTCATATGTATGTCTGTGCATATATATGTGCATAAAAATATATAATGAACCTAGATATTAGGAATTTTTCTTGGAAAAGAATGTCACAATATATTCAAGGTACAGTAATGTATTACTTTTTTTATTGCTTTAAAAAGTCTTGAATTCTTGTAGAATATGGTTTAGTGGGTCAAACATCCCCTTTCCTCTCATTTATCAGCCTTTTGATCTTGTGTCAGGTCTAAATGTTGGCATGCTCAGGCCGTAACAGTGTGCTGCAAGATCACAAAAAGGCATAGTTATATCTTTAAAAACTTATGGGCATCCTGGTGCTACATCCCAGCATAGCTTAGCAGATGTGGTATTGAGTTCCCCCAAGTCTTCACTACCCCTTTGTCTATTATTTTTTTTTATAGTTTTGTTCTGCATTCCTTCCACTCAACCTCAAGTGGATGGAAGCCTGTTAGTTTATTACTTACATATGTCTGCACCCTTTTACCTCAGCAGGGAAAGACAAAATATCGAGGAGGACTGTAGGTTTGGGATGGTCAACTAATCCTTCCCCACCTTGAACTAATCGCCAGGCTGATGTGTTATTGTGCTGAGCTCTGTTCTTCAGTGCATTGCCAGTGGGGTTTCAATTTGTAGAAGCATAAACAGATACTAAAGTAAAAAGAATGGTGCAGTGATTTGTTAGCAGAGTTCAGATCAAATTATCACAGCGGTCCCCTGCTGACAGTCCTAACAATTACCTCCTTTTTCTTGGTCTTTCAAATGTTTTCTGTTTCACTTAGGTCTTGGTAAATAGTGTGTTTCTCACTGTGCTTTATTTATTTACCTACAAAAGGGAAAGAAATTGAAACTTCAGCTTTCATTCAAATGTCTCTATGTCTATATATTTTGTCCTAACTTAGATGTGTTAATAACTTTTTGTTTGCTCTTTTTAAAATATAAGTATATAGGCAAGGTAACTAAAGATGGCTTCAGTTTTCTACTGCATACTTGCTTTTATAACATTTTCTGCCTCTTTTATAGCTTTGATCATGGCAGTATGGATCTTGAAATTTGAAAACTTTTGAGAAGAGCAGGTACTAAATAGGAAATGAATAGAATGTTGTATACATTAAGCCAATATTAAGAGTTTAAAGAATTTGAGTCCTATTTTGAAATCAAGTTGGGTGCATGTCAGAATTCCCTTTTTGCAGAACAGTCGGTTGATGTTCTGTACAAGTTGTCTAGAATTAACTTAAACATTTGTTTCCACTCTTTTTTTTTCTCATTCCTATTTTCAACTCTTGACTTTCACTCTTGCATAGGTACATTTGTCTGCTTCTTACAATTCTAGTGGGACTGATTTATCATCATTTGCTAACATATCTGTCTAAAAATCTGAGCTTTGATCAGCTTGTATTTTATAACTTACATCTGTTCTATGTTTAACCTTTTGTAATGCTGTTTCTCAAAAATATTATCTAGTTTAACAAAAGAATCATGTTGGTCTAAGCATTTTGTTAAACCTAAAAGAAAAAAATCCTACATACCTGTCTATATTGTTGCATTTTTGTTACTGTTTCATAGTCTTTTTTTCATTAAATCTATAAATCTGTCACACTAACTTTTCCCTGTGGTTGCTGCTGAATTATAAACTTCACCTTCCTGTTCCTTCTCTACCTCTTTTTTCCCACAATTCCAGCTTGTGCTTCGCAGCAACGCCACCAGCAGCATCACTGCTCTGGCCTGTTTGCTGCTGCAGAATCCAGCTCCAGCTTATAAAAAAGTAAACGTGGTGATTAAAAATACTCCCACAGCGGGCGGCAGGGGACAGCAGAAAGCTTCTTGGTTTTGAATAAAATGACTAAAACTAAAAATTATGGCTGGGACTAACTGACGTTAATCCTCCCACCAAGAGGAGTCCTTGCACTGGGATAGATGAATAGTAGGTTTGGTGAAGCACGGAGACACATCTGCATGTTCTGTTGCTACCTAATCTGTCTTCAAGAAGGGAGGTTTCATTTAAAAGGACTTACCTCCAGACTGGCTCTGTCTTGGGTTAGACTGGGGAATACTGGGACAAGAGTGAGAGATGCGTGAAGAAGCCTTTAGAAAGTCGTCAGCTGTTCCCCAGCTTCTAAATAAATGAACCTTGCCTAGCAGTGAGCAGGCTGCTAAAACTGATGAATTAATGAAATGTTTTTCCTTGGGATATTTTTGTCATTCTCTGATATAAGGGGGAAAATCAGCCCTGCTCTGCTTGGCTTCTGAGGGAAGCACAGCCATTGTGTAAGGGCCATCAGCAAGGTGACACTGCCCAGGGGCCTCAGGCAGAAACGCTCTTGGTGCCAGAGCACTCTCTGACTTGTTCTGTGCACTAATGTGGCCACACCAGTTGCCTGAAAATAGCCTCAGCCGTTCTCCAGCAGCTAAGAAGCTTTTGAAGTCCTTTTGGCTAAGTCCACAGCCACAGATAGTAAATGCACAAACAGCTTGATCCTGGCTGTACTGGTGTCTGGGTGAATCTGGCCTGAGGACCCAATCAGAGAAGAAATACCCACAGAAATCTAAGTAATTCCAACTCACATGTCTTTCCAAAGCAGTAGACAATTTTAATACAAATGGAAATTTTATTGGCATAGGGGCTAAACTCAGTCTTGGCATAAATGGATTCGGGGGAGCTATACTTGCTTGTAGCAGAGCAAATTTTGGCTTCAGGAGTGAAGATATAAAGCACTGAGAAGCTATATATTTTGAGCCAGCAAGGACATTACAAAAGGCAGATGGATAACTGGTATGACATCACTTCCTTCTATAAGATTATGAGCTATGGAAAAAGATTAGTTTTGCTGCAAATAGCTTAGAAAACTTGGGCAGGTATGTTGAATGTATTGAGTGGGTCAGTGACATATGTGGGTCAGTGACATATACCTGTGTAGTGATTAATTAGAAACGAAAACCAAAGCATGGCCTGTTAGAAAGTAGCATATACAGTATAACCAGTGTATTTGGAGTATGTTTGCATAAAAGGAAAAAAAAAAAAAGTAGGATGACAGTCAATAACAGGAGCAGTTAATGAATGAAAGGCAGTGGGAGAGCTGGAATAAAATAATAACATTTACTGCTCTTTGTCACTTGAGCCACTTCTCAAGAAAGGCATGCAGCACTGCCCCTGCTTGTAAGTAAGGAGCTGAAGTGGAAAACCCAGGAACTGAATTTATTTTTTCTGGAGCCCTTCCAGTACTGTAAATATAAGACTAAAGAGATGGCGATTGACTGTTCTCCTATATCCAAATTGCCCTGCTATAAGTCTACATAGAAGATATTAATCCTATTTCATTGGTTTTTATCCTGGGAACTTGCAAGATTCTGTTCCGCATGATTTAATCTCAGAAATCATCCGCTCTTGCCAAAATGTTAAAATTTGTGCAGAGAAATTCTTTTATGGAGTTCTTGTTTACTTCTATACCATTATTTCTAAGGAGATGTAAATATCAAGATAATTATACCAGACAGAACAGAAACACACTGTTTTCCATTCTCAAATTGGAATTTAAAGGTGTTGAACATTTTACCTTATCTCTAGTAAGTTGCCTGGGTTAATTATATTTTTGTTTTAAATGTGCACCAGCTACAGGCAGACCAGAACCACATATTCCTCTACAGCCACAGCTAACTTGTGGTTTACATGTTGATTTTTAATTTGGTAGCATACCTTCATATACAACTCCTTTGAAGAAGGCAATAGAGAAGAACTGGCTAAAAGTTACAGAATATATCTTTTGCTCAAAGGAGCTCACAAGACATTAATCTTTGAAAAATGCAGAAGCCTATTAAAGATAAAAAACATAAACAAGTGTAAGGCACTTCTTAAAGTCTTTGACAAAGGTCTCAGGTGTAGAGGGGTTAAAGCGATATCTTGTTCCTCTAAATATTTCGACAGACTTTTGATTGCATTATCTATTAAAAAAATTGCTTTGAACCTTCCGCCAATGCAGACCACTTGTGCTTTCTCAAACCAACAAAGGTTCGGTCAACAGATAAGAATTTCTGACCGTGGAAGGGCAGCTGCTTTCCTTTCATCTTTCTCCTGGTGTGTATATGAAATGTTTGCTTAGCCTGGCCCTGCTATCATGAGGACTTTTTTTTCCTTAATCCTTCCTCTAATTTGAATCCTACACCCAGTCTGCAAATAAGACATGAAGAAAATTTAGATTTCAGCAGTGCAGAGTAATACTGCTGGGTGCTGAGTACTTCAGCCCCAGTTCAGCACAATACCTAGTCTTCTCTGACTATACATATGCTTATCTGTAAGCCTAAACTTAAGCATATGATTAAATGCTCTGATTGATTAGGACTAATGATCCTCGCTGAAGTACTAAGCCCTGTGAGAGAAGTTTGTTTTACAGGCAATTTTGCTGTTGTTTTTCTTCTATTGTTACTTCCCACCAGAGGAGGTAATTAAAGAAGTGTTTGTTTTAAGAGCACCAGAGCAATTTCTGTAATTTTTTTTATCTGATTCTTGAAAATTCACTTGTGACCAGCCTTGTGTTTATTAGTCTTTTATTACATATTTTTCTTCAAAAGCAAACATGATTACTAGCAATTGTACCAATGATATCCAGGTATGTCTCTTCCTTCTCAAGAAGCCTAATCTATGTGCAATGTTAATGAGAAAAATATTAAGACAAAATGCGTAAAATTGCTTTCTAGAAAGGTTCAATCTATATGTAAATGTAGGGTTGAATACAAGAGAACTGGCTAACAGTATCCTGAAGGAAAGATGATATTCACATAGACTGGATCATTATAAATGCATGCTTTCAGATGCTGCCTACTTTAACATTATATGGCTTCCTAATGAGAAAAAAAATTTGTGTTTTGTTTTACTACCTTCTTGCCTCTTTCAGCCTGTCTCTCTCTCTCTCTTTTCATTTTTGCCAGCTAGGCCTGGTGGAGTGAGTAGTATCGTTACCACGGGAAGTTTGAGTTGTTGATTTTTGTGTGACACCTGGAAAAGATGAGTATAAGGCACTAACAGGTCACCTCATGATGTACAAGATTTTGACTTCTATAGATGTTTAATAAGGATCTCTTTTCTGCTTGCCATATTGCTTGAAACAGTGTGAAAATCAAAGCTCAAAGAATATGTTAGAACAGGGAAAAAGCTGTCTTTCCTGCAATGTTGCCTTCAGAAACGAGTTTCCTCAGGCAGACTCTGGGCAGGAGACTATCAAGTCCTTCTGTCTGTGCCTTGCAGTGACAGTGCACTGGCTGGTGCTTTGAGCACCAATTCCTTGAATACCCAGTTCAGTAGCATCAGACTAGGAAACAGTAATGAAGGATAACAGCTTCTCACATTTTATCCATGAGGAGAGGGAATTCTTCTGGATGGATTTGTTATGAGCAAAGTGTCTCACTCTCCTGCCTGTGTCATCCTAACCACCACAGTAAAGCTTTTGTGGGACTTTACAAAGAAAGGAATGGAGGGAGTGTGGAGACATGTGAAGGACAAGGCAGCAGTTGAACCTTGCATTTTCTGAGAGCTGAGGGGATCTATTTACCCTCACAGGATTCCATTAAATTTTCTTAGCATTAAACTGCAAGTATTTTAAGCTACTGCCCTCTGGAAGAGAAGCCATGTGCTTTCATGACACTCAAACTTTGATCCTAAGTTGCTGTAAAGCTCCAGTTCAGCAAAATGCTTGTGTGTGCTTGATTTTAAATACATGAATACTTACAGTGACAGAATGGTCAAGAGCAGCATGAAGTCTACTTTGCTTCACAGCTAAGCCAGTATGTAACTTATGAGTAGCTTGTATTATCAGTCTAGGGCACCTATTTCTATACTACCCTGCCTTGAAAATGCATTCCCTGGAACTGGTGGGATTTAAGTGCATACTTAATTTAGGAAGAGCAGGGGAAAGAATTAATATGCTTGACTTATATACAGTTATCTTCTGGTGGCCTAAATAACTTCTCACATCCTTATTCAAATTCTTAGGCTGTTTAAATGTTTTCCCTTTCCAAGACTTTTCCGGAAACACTCTGTTGTTTCTTTCATAAAGACATTCTGCTGTGCCTTTCAGATTTTTTTAACATCTATGCAATTAATGAATAATGGCTGAGGTCTTCTTTCCTCATCTTTTATTGACTGAGGAATTTTTCTGTGAAAACACTAATCTGTTTCTACAGGTTTTTGCTCCAGTGTCTTGCACATAAAAGTCTATGTGTGGCTATTTCCCAGATTTATGTAAATAATGAAATCTGAGCTAGTTCTTTCAATATTGAAAATTTGTATTATTCAAAGACAAAATCACTAGCTGGGAGTTCAGAGGGAATGAAGGTCATCTTGTGCTGCTGACTCTGACATCTGTGGATGACCGTTGCTGCAATAGACGGGCCTGGATTTTTTCACAGGGGTAAATTTTCAATAATAGACTTGATCTGGTACCAGTGGAACCAACAAGAGCTTGGTAATTTACTTCAGACCATGCAGAATCACGAGCAATTGAAAAGAACAAATTAGCAAACCCAAATGTTTTAGAATTAAGTCTCCACAAAACAAAACTACTTCACTGTTTTTTTTGTTGTTGGGGTTTTTGTTTGGGTTTTTTTAAATGATCCTTTGGTACCACTATGATTTCTCTGTAAAGAAGAGAAAAGATCTGCCATGGTTTTCTTTGCTTATTTTCATTAATACTGAATTTTTCATAGGAAAATTAATGTTTTTGTGTTAGATTTATCTGTTGTCAAGGCTACTGTTGATGATATAGCATGGCTGCTATCTGCAATGTAAGGAGATTCTGCTGTTTATGTGTCAACAGCAACTGTAAGCCCTGTAGCCTGATTTCCCGTATTACACAGGTCACAGAATTTGATGAGGGTCACAGGAGGGACCCATAATAGCTCTATGTATACAGAAGCAAAATACCAAGGGGAAAAATTATCATCGAGAGTATTATTCAACAGTGTGTTGAGCTCATGCTGTTGTTTCGATTACTTAACGCAGGGTTGTACCAGCAGGTCTGTGGTTCCAGTGATGGTAAACCTTTAGGAGAAGGATTGGATGGGGGTCCTGTCTCTCAAGGGTTTGTAGCTCTCTTTATAAATCCCCACCCACACGGTGGGACACGGTCCATTTAATCACGGTGGGAAAACGTGAAGTGCTGCCATTACTACCCTCAGACTTGTTGCATTTACTCACCAAGTCATGCATGCTCTCCCTAAGTGTTAGTGTTTGAAATAAGTTTAATTTCTGTGATCACAAGACAGCATTTTGTTACTTTTGCAACATTTCAGTTGCTGAGATGCATTTTGATTATGCTGATCAAAGAGTCATTGAGCATTGGAAGTTCATATTGGCGGTGATTCTGCCTGACGTATTTTGCACTATGTCGTGTCTAACTCTTTGTGATGATTAAACATTCATTTGCACCGACCGGGGGTGCCTGACAGTCTTACATCATAAAGCACTTTATTCAGTGCAAATTAGAATTCAGTACGCTCCTCTGTGGGGGATTTTCCCACTAATGACATATGTAAATAGCACTCATTCATTCTAATATTAAGGGGAAAGGTACAGAAGCATGCAGATCTCCTAATGAATCTGTGTTATACCTCAGATGAAAGGAAAACAAAGTGTTTTTCAGATGTTAATTTTGTTATCTGTGCACACTGTGCTCTCCTCTACTCCCCCAAAGTTGAGATACACAGAATCAGATTTATGGAGCCTTTATGTTCACAAAGCCGGTTTGTCAGAGAGGTACCCATGCATGCATACTTTCCGTGACAATATGGAATCCCTTCCTTCCATGAAGAAAAGGAAGAAATACAGCCATATGATTCAAATGCAAACCCTAATATATTGGGCCCTTCTTTGTGTGCATGTAAAACTTTTTTCCCTGCTCTTGCTATAGCAGCATAACACACGGTTTTAGCTAACAAAGCCTGCTGGCTTCTGTCACTGTGCTATACTTGTATTTTTATGGCAGCATGCTCATATGCAATGTAAGAGATGGACTCTTCCTTAAGTGGATAGCCCTTGTCATCTACCCTGCGTTGGATTTATTTCAAAACATTAATTTGCTTAGTTTTAAGAGAACCACTGCAGAAATATTTGGGTCTTAATGTTTTGTGACCGAGTTTTGTTCATTTTCTTTGGCCTTTCATTCCTGGAGGCCTTTCTTTAGGTTTGTTTTCCCGTGGGCTTCCACAGAGCAAGGGCCCCACAGCAGCACCTCCTGGCTCTCTGCTCAGCCCCATCCGTGCCTGGGCAGCTCCAGGTCAGGCCCTCATCTCATCAGGACTTAACAATGTGTCTGTCAAAGTCAGCAGCAAAACTATTTGGACTGCGCTGGGCAAAAATAAGCCCTGATCCCCCTAATGACTGTGTTGCTCCCCAGCTGTGCTGAGGCAGCCTGAGAGGAGGGGACGCTCCTGAGAGGAGGGGACACTCCTGACTCTTTCATTTATTTCACCTGAAAAGAATCTGAGTTGTCTGTGTGAGCTTTGTCATTTCCTTCTTGTAAATTGGCAAAAAGCAGTAAGTTCACTTTGAATAAAATATTTTTTTTCCTTTCTTTTAGCCAAGATTTAAATGTTTGCATTAAAAAAAAAAAAGGAACAACCAGCAGTTTAGTGCTGTTTAACCACTGTAGGCAGAATAGTTGTGAAGGATACTCCTTTATTTTTTGCTGTGAGGAATGAGTGGTGTTCCTTCAAATTTGTGTTGAGCTAAACTCAATGCAGACGTTGGCTGTAAATGGGTCAGGCAGTCATTGAAGTGAGCAGTTGGCCACATTTTTGCTAACTCTAGTATTTTTGGTTTTTGCCAGAGGAAAAAGAATTCTAATTTCTATCAGTCTAAATTGTGCTGGGTAGCATTATCAGCTGGAAAGACCCCTCTGATTTGACAGGCCCTACTGTATGATGATTAATTACTACTCAGCTTCATTGGACTTTTCTAATTTCCTTTTGCCACTAGCTGTAGGCAACAAGCGATAAGTACTGCTCTTATTATTTTGTGCAAAGGAAAATGTCTATTACTGCTCTGTCCTACAAGTAATCAGAATAAAAAGACAGCTGATCGGAAAACCTGTGAGGATCATTCTGTCTTTATTTATCCTACCCTTGCTTTATTCCTGTGCTGCTTCTACACAGAAGTTGTTTTACACAGTTGCCTGTCAAAATAAGAAGATAAAATCATAAGCTCTATCAAAGTAGTTGACATTTTGAAATTTGTATAATGATTTCATGGGAATTAATCCTCAATCTCCAAATAAATCCTTCTCAAAATGCTAATATAACTAGGAATTTTATAGCACGGAGTGTAAAACAATTCTTAATCTTCCTTTTCTATTTTACCATAAATTTATTACATTAGTAGGCTGTCTTGTTGAGAAAAATTATAGCATTATTGCCAAGTGCAAGAAGAGTAAGTACTTTACATAACACATTATAATAATGATTTCATTGAGACACTGAATGCTCTAAAGTATACCAAGAAGAAGGTATGCTACTAAGAACTTGTCAAGGACTTCACTGCTAGAGATAAAAATCGATGCTGGCAACTCTTAAATCTTTGTTCTAAAGAATCTTTTCAAATCATTAGGCAAATTCCAGTGAATTAATTCCAGAAGAGCCATCTGAGTTGCTTCTACGCATTTAAGAGATGCCATAGAATTTACTTTCAGGGTGAGGATATTAAATGCATACGGCTAACAGCAAAGCATGTCTGCACAGTATGTGGGAATGGTGTGCCAGGATAGAGGTGTGTATAATTGTACTAAAGTTATGTGCTGTCTGGACAAACTATCTAAAGATGCAACTTCTTACCTGTGGGTTTAGCTGGAGCTTCAGTTTAAAAGCTGACTCGGTCACATCTGACAGGGTTGGATGTTCTTATCTGCAGCAGATCCATTTTCAGAATGTTATCCTACTTAGGGATTTAGAAATAAATGGAACCCTTGAACCTAAAAGTCTGAACCACCCTAGAAAAGGGACCTAACTAATCTGTTTCAGATGCACCTGAATGTTAGTCTACTTTTTATACTACTTTTGTGAAAGGACAGAATGTTGATACACAAGCTTGAAAAGTCTTCCAGGGAATTGCATTTATCTTGTTTCCGTAAGACTTCTTGTTCCAGCTGATTCAAAAAGTTTTCTTCTGATTAGATCCATCCTGCACTTTTTGCATGCAGTTAGAACCTCATGTGTTTACGTGGTCAGATCTGCACAGCTTCCACAAGAGCAACGGAGTCAGGGGACATGTGTGAAGCTGCAGCTGTTTTGGGTTTTGATTCTGTTTTTAAACTGAAATGAAAGATGTTAGCAAGATTCCCCTCTTCAAAAAAAAAAATAAATTACAAACCAGTTGCTTTGAGACCTGAAATAGTGTGGGAGGCTCTTGTCCTGAAACACCTCCCATCAGGACTGCACAGCACTTATCAGCCCATCCTTTCTGAGGATGTAAATTCCAGGCCTAATGCAGTCTTTGTAAATATGGATGGCCTTTGTGTGGAAGATGTATACCGCTAGCAAGGGGGAGAGAAGGCATATTTGCATGCAACTTTCACATCTGCTGCAGAACCCAAGAGCCTGATTAGTATCTGCATTCCTTTCCCCAAATAAACAGAGAACCAAATGGCTTGCAGATCTCCTGAAACTCCTCTTCCCCTGTCCACAGCCTTTTCTAGCCTCTTCCTTAGGCCTCTGCAGGGTGACATTCAATGACTGGTGAGAAGACAAGAGGTGCCACGTACATCTGCTTTTTCCTGGTCACTGCAGGGGCAGAAACTGAGCTCTGGACAGAAGGGCTGGGACATGATGTCAAGGTGGCTGATCCGGTGCAAAGATTCCAGATCACTGACAGGGAGCTGGTTTGGCTAGCACATGCTCAGCATACCATGATTCAGGACATTGAGCAGAGTTATTTTTTTCCCAGATGTAATTACTTTCATTTTTGTTTTGCAGCCAACAAAAGTAAATGTATTGGCAAGGTATGGGCAGCATAGATGCCAGTGCTGTTTTGCTTGACACATCCACAGCATTGTTATTCACTGTAAAGTGCTTGTGATATCGTTACCGGCCTGGTAGCACTGCTGTAATAGGGACTTCATGTAGTTAATCTAAAAGGGACTGGATTATATACTTTCCTCCCACTTGATCCCCTTCAGAATCTGGTGGTTATTATTCTCTTGGTTTAGGGTAGCCCACCCTCAACAGGAGGGAACAAGGAGCTGAGTGTTTCACTTGAGAAAAGTATTGTAGTTCAGGCTCCTGTGCTACAGTGAAAAATACTTTGTATGACTGTTGAAATTACATATTCTTATTGGTAGCAAATCAGAGGTTAATGAATATCTCAACAGGTATTGTGAAGCACTCTTTAGCTACTAATATTTCCAGTGGAAATACCATATTCTGGACCTGGCTGCAGTATAAAGCCGAGCGTACTCCTCCAGCAGCTGTAATTGTGGTATCCTGTTCCATCATTGTAATCTGAATAGGACAGAACATTCAGAGTTTGTTCATTCATTTTAAATAATGCATTCATTTAAAACAATTAATTTAAAGTAATAACTGCTTTGTAGTGATGGGGATGACTAAGGTACCTATATACATTAAAGAGCTTATCTTGGGGTCATCAACAACTATTAAGCAAACTGACTTCTTTTAGCAAATAAGATGGAACATTCATCTACTGTTGACAGACACAAATTTTCTCCTGTGTTCATGGATGAGTCACTGTGCAGTTTTGCCTTGCCATCTGTATCTTTGTATAGTTAAACAAGGTTGGGTGTGTTCCAGAGAAGTGTCAAAAAGCAACACCAAGCACAGTGATAACAAGGCAGGCAAAATTTCTGCATCCCTTTGACAAAAGGGCCTGCCCCAAGTACTAACAGTTCCCACAGGGGGTGGGAAGGAAGGGGGAAGCTGTCCCTCCTGCCTAGCATGGCTCTGCCACTGCAGGAAAGGAGATGTGCTGCTCTAACAGCTCAGGAGCCCCAGGGAGGTTACGGCTCCTGCAGGCACAAGGACTTGTGTTTCACCAAGTGCGGCGTTGGTCTTGGCACCGCCAGGACCTGCTACTGCTGCTATTGAAACATTCTCTTGAGGTTCAGTGAGTATGAGTGTTCAAGGTCAGGCAGAGAATAAGTCTATGTCAGAAATAAGAAAAAGAAGGTAGGCTGTATTCCTGGTGATGCCTTCCAGGCTGCTTTGCTGTTCTATCAATATTTTAATAGATTCAAAAATATTCTCCTTTACTACGTATAAAAGTAGGATCTTTCAGCTCTTTCTAGGATATTGCTTCTACTTTTCTACACAGCTATTTGCCACAACCTTATTTTCCTGCTGATCAGTAAAATAGTGTATGTTGTAGTGTTTGTCTTATTGACGCAAAGGGGATAAGAAACCTCCTCAAATTAACTGCTCTTCAGAGAAAAAAAATAAAGCCCCATCTTGGTAGGTGTTGGAGAAATAGGAATTCTCAATATTATTATTATTTATTTGAAGTGAATGACTTCTGAAATACATGGTAATTCAGTAAAACCTATGCAATATTCTTTGTCATATGTATGCCAGATAATTATAAGTATAGAGTTTATTCATTTAATTTGGACTGCTTCAGAAAGTGAAATATATAATGGTGCAACTGCTTTGTTCTTTTTCTAATAAAAGGTAGGAGCTTTTGAGTGTTATTAGACTGAGATAAGCTAGGCTTCTGTATAGCACAATTTTGTATGTCTCAACTAGCAAAAGCCTTTGAAGTCCTATGAATCTTTCTGCTTGTTAATTCTTCCATTTGTTTGATTTTTGGTACAAAGAAAATGAAAGAATATGATGAGATTATGGCATTTTAAGTCAATATTTATTAAAAAATCAATCTCGATGAAAATCTGCCCATCCCTCTAATTAGATGAGGCAACTTGAGGTTGATTTTTAATTGCAAAAGTAATTACACGGAGCAGATAGCCAGTGACATTTGATTATCTAGGTGATTGATTAAAAAGCCTAGCTCACAGAGCAGATTGTCAGCCAGGGGAATCGAGACAAAAGAGCAAATTAAAAAAGTTGTCCTGTTAGTAATCACAAAATTCAAGGATGAAATTACAAAGCTAAACACCTCCAATCCACGTCATCTTCATCACTCAACTGTCTGCAGCATGCCTGAGCTCAAAAAGGGGTGATAAAGAAATGGATTACTTTTAAAAGGATGAAATATTCAGGAAATATAAAAATAAAAGAGCAAAAGCACTGCTGAGAATAGGGACTTCAACCACACAAGCAAAGAAATAAAAATGTCTCTAAATTGTGACAGTTCAATTTCCCTATGCTCTTATGAAAGCTCATTAAAACCAAGCAGGGTTAGTCAAATTAAATATGTTGGGTAGCAAAATATGTGTTTAGTGACAAATCTTAACGATTATTTAAAAATCTAGTCTGGGTGATCCCTTCTTCCTCCAATATATGTATTTTACTGTGGATATTCACATAGTTTTCTAATATTTTGAATTTATTTACTATAATTTTAACTGATCATGGGCTGTGACTGGAATGGGTACCACTGATGCCTTTAAGTAACGAATGTTATAAAATGTTCATGAAATTTGTATGTAGGGCAATGTGAATAAAGCAGGAAGCAGAATGAAAATTATGTTTGCATATAATATCCCATTTTGTGTTTAGTTTTATGATGCTTGCCTCCTCGGGCTGTGCTGTTCTTGTAAGTTGGTCCAGTTGATGAGCTACAAACGTAGTGTGTGACATCCCTGTGCGTGGCAGGAGGGTGGAACTAGATGGTCTTTAAGGTCCCTTCCAACCCAAGCCTTTCTATGATTCTGTGGCTCTAAGAAATTGTGAAACAGATCCTTACAACAGATTTTGGTATCTGTAGCATAATGTACAGAGTGCTTCCATTGACTCTGGAGGCCTTGTATCAAGTTCAGTGTGTGCTTTTTTTTTAACCTTGACAAAGTACTGTTGTGTTTTATCTGAATTATCAGATTGTTTTGGCCAAATAGTGCTCAGCAGAATCATTCCGGGCAGCTCAAAATGGTATTAAAGCCTGAACTCATTCATGAACAATCACTGCATTTTCTGAAACACCACGTGACTTCTTAGTATCATTTTCCTGTCATTTAAACAAGTGTCTGGCATTTTCTATACCACTGATACCTGAAAAGTGGTGCAGTAGCAAGGGCTGGGATTGAACAGCATTTAAATTCAGTTAATGAAACCAGAAAATATGCACAGAATTTTAGAATCTGTTTTATTAGAATAAAACAACCCAGTAGAGAGGATGAAGGGACTGAAATTTTCTAAGCATCCCATCTAAAGTCAGTTAATGTACAGCCCATTGGCCTTCAAAGTCCTAGAAGTTCAGCTGCTGCCAACTGGTAGCAAGTGGTGGGTTCACCATTGTGGGTGTCAGCATCAGGCCCTTCATCTGCTGTCTGGAACTCAGTCAGTGAAATATTTGTGATCCAGTCATTAATTCCATGGAAACAGCCTGGTTTCCTTCTTCTGGAGTGTTGTCATTGAGAAAAAGAAATGATTACTAGACTGCTGGATTTGTTAAATGCCAGCTCTGTGTTGTTCTTTTTTGAGGCTCTAGTACTGTCACCCTTCAAAATGTAATCTGACAGAGTAAAAAGTCTCAATTTATTATATTGAGTGCTACTTGGATATTACAACACTGTGTAGGTTTCCAGGTTCCTGATAGGACTTTTACATAAAAGCACATGAACATTGAAAGAGAGATTGATATAGGCCTTGCTGTGTTTCTAGACCCCTGACTCAAAAAAACCCCAACCAACCTACCAATCAAAAGCACTCCAAAAACTCAAAACCAAACAAAAACCCCCAAAACAAAACCCCCACAAACAAAACAAAAATCCTGAACAACAACAACAAAACCCTGCAAAAAATGCAGGAAAGTCAAATTATTAAACAGTGACAGGGTTGAGTGTTTTGGAAATACATAATTGCTCAAGAGAGTAATTTGAACAGGGAAGTGCCATAGAAAACTTGTCTCCATTTCCAGTGCAAAAAAAGAGTTGAGGATGTGTTGGTTTGTAAACATTGTCACAATAGTCTTGGTTTCTCTTTCCAGCATTTTGAGGAGATGGGGTTAAAACAGCAGAAATTATTTTCTACAAGAGCAAATGCCTTTTCGTCTAACAAAGAAAATATTGAAAAACTTACAGATTTTGGTAATCTGAACGCTTTCTGCAGACAATCTCATCTCGCTGCTATTTCTGAAACTCAAAACAAAGTCACAGAAAAAACTCAATCTTGCCTTTTAGAGTTCCGTTAAGTCTAATACTAATACTAATGCTAATACTAACACTAACACTAATACTAATACTAATACTCCTATGTATGATACTTAGAGTTTATGTATCACTGTAGAGACAGTGTCTTTCTTTGCAAGCTTAATATTCTTTACAGTTGTCTCTTTTTCTCTCGTGGAAGCCGTGTCACAAAAGTGGAGTCTTGAATTTTATGGGCAGGGAACCCTCCTTCCAGTTTTCCAAAATAGCTGCTTTGGGTGATCTAATGTCTATGTTTTTTCTGATCCAGTTTTCAGTCCTCCTGAGTCTGAGTACTTCTATTTTTGCCTTTGCCTGCATTAAACAAGAAATTCAGATGTTGGTAATTAACTGGAGTTCCCCTGCTGCCAGACCAAATTCAGTTCCAAAAAGCCCTGTATATTGCTACTTCTGCATTTGTTAACAATGTCCAGACAACAGGTCTGCAATTAGATTCCCATCTGTTAGGCTGAGCATTTAGCATAGCCAATGGATGCAAATGAACTTGGGTCCCTCAGTGGAGTATATCCTTAACTAGCAGTATTATATTTGAAAAGAAATTTAGCAGCTCATGATAGGGAAGAAGAAGAGACTTTTAATAATACAGCAGCTCTAAAATGTTTAAATGAAAAAATAAAATACTGTTTCCACATATGACGAAATAGTGTTTCCACACATGATGGTTTCTCCAACAAATCTGAAAATATATTCAAATATTCCACTGTTTTCCTCAATGTCTTGAATGCTGCATTAGATTGAGGGGGAAAGTGCTAACTTTAAATGTTAGGTATAGTGTTTACTGCATAAAGTAATGCTGCATGATTATATAAATGCTAGAAGTCTGCACCAATTATTTTCTGAGACTCTTAAAGGAATGCTTCAAAATGTTATATATTTTGCAGGATAAAATGGAGAAGGCAGACGGATGCATTTTTAGAAATTCTTGTGTTTAATCTCAGACTGCAATTTTGTATCAGTTCTAACAGCGTTATAATAAGGGATAATCCTACCAAGTCCATAGGCTGTGTGTTGGAGGATTAGCTAAAGCTTGCATATTTAAATGTTTCATTTTCTACTGGTATGTCTGTAAAATAGACAGTAAAACCCACTTAAACTAATACCTGTTGAAGGGCTAAAACAGTGAGGAAAAAAACCTTTGTGCAAACTCAGATTTTCTTTGAGTATTCATTGTATTGCGCTTTTGCCTTTTCAGAATTTCTAAATCAAAAAGTAAATATTATACATAGTATATGAATATAAAGGTTAAAGGACTTTTTTTCTTATACATTAAAAATATAATAATTCTGATGTGAAATGATTTTGCATTTTTATATTAATTTATTTAAATTCCTTAATTTATGGCTCAGAACAAACAAAATTCTAAACTAATAGTAAAAGATACTTTTGTAAAGTAATATTTGCAATTATTTAGGTGTCTTAGCAAAGCAAAAGAATGGGTTTTGGTGGCATTTCTTATATACAGAATGCAAATTTACACAGATTAGTTTTTATTATGGCTTCTTTTTTTCTCTGGATAGTGATAATCAGCATTTCAAATGGTGATGGGACTTTTCTCATAGTTCTGTCATAGCTGAAAATGGGATCTGGACTGCACTCCAAGTTTCGTAGCAGAGCAAACACTAGGGTGACAGAGAGAATCCCAAAGGTACAAAGCAATTGTTGATATTACAATTCAAGTCAAAAAAATGTTTCTAAGGTAAACATCAGCATGTTGTTTCTGAGTTTGGGATTTCCTTTTTCTCCCTGACAGATGTAATGAGATGGTTCATGGCCCCAGCACCATTACATCCAAAGGGCTGAGCAGACCTGTTTAAGAGCTCAGAGCACCAGCATGGCAGAGTAAAAATGGGCATGTTCATATTTCTTCTTCTCAGCACAGAGCGATGCACTGGCCACCAGTTGCACCAGTACAGCACATTCTTCCTTCATCAAGCAACCTGGATTTCCCAGTATATGGAAGAGTTTTGAGAAATCAGTGTCCTATTGGTTCACAGTTAGGAGTGTTCCCTCGCCAGGGGAGTCTCTTTATGGCTAAAGGTTCGAGAATGGCACTGCTGTGGGGAGGAGATGGAAATGTGGTTGTTGCTGGCGGATTGAAGAGCAGTGTCAGCAGGGCAATGCTGCTCTCCCTGTGTGAGCACAGCTCTCTTTGCTTGTATGCTTGGGGCGAGATGGAAATATGCCCACTGGAAGGATGTGCCCTGCACTGCAGAACCAGCTATGACTTTTCTATTGAATAAAAGTGAATGGACTTAGAGATTATTTGGAGGGGGCGGGGGGGGGCTCCCTTCAAGAAACATTGCATCCATTTGTTTCAATTTAGCCAGCAGTGTGGGATTGCTCAGGATGAGATGTATGCTGCTTGTCACCATGACAAAAGTGCAGATCTTTGCCTCTGTGGGATTTGACTTTTCAGGGTCTGACAGAAGATGTGCAGGATCAGAATTCCCTGCCAAGCAAGCTGTTGGTTCAAGTGTACTACAGACAGGGTGGGAGCTTGTGATTGCCTGGTCCATAGCCTGCTAATCTTCCAGATTAGTCTATGCTTTCTCCCCTGGGGGCTAGCAGGCCATCAGCAGAAAGCAAGAGCAATCCATTGCTCTTTCACTGGCAATAAACAGATAGTGACAGCAGCTAGAAACCTTGTGGCAGTGCTATAGAGATCTGGGAGTGTGTGTGGGTATGGTGTTTTAGTCAGTCACATTTCTCTTGCTCTTCTTAAACAGAAAATTATTCATATACACAGGTGGTGGACAAACTGTGTATGGGAAGGTGGGACTACAAGAGCATAGGTGAATGACGAGGTTCTCCTAGCAGGAAAAGTTTGGTCTGCTGCTTCTTTGCTTCATTTGTGCTTATTCTGTGATGCCATTAGTACCTCTCCCTCACAGCAAACTGGGGCCATCCTCTGGTTCTTGTGCCCTAAGGAAGCATTGGTTTAGGTGGACACATGTGATGAGGCATGGCTCAGGGCAGTGCCATGTGCTGACGTGCTCAGACAGCTGGTGGTGAAGAGGTTCAGGCATGGGGAGCCTCTGCTGTCAGCTGGTGCAAAGGACTGGGGGCAGGAGGGAAGGCTTTGCTCTGACCGTGGCTGCAGGCCACGAAGGGCAGTGAGTTTCTCCCCTAGCCCACCTGCTGCCCCATTAACCAGCGGTGTGTGGGCACGGCTGGGAGCTTGGGCACCTCTGGGCTTGCAATGGGAGCCTTGCCACACCTAATAACTTTCGAATGATATGTCACGTTTTTTGCCTTCTAAATCAGAAACTGGCAGCTCCTCACCATTCTAAACATTGTACTTTCTCCAGTTCTCTTTCTGTGCATCGCTTTGCTTGTTTATAAGATTGGTCTTAAGTGGAGAAGCCTCTTCTACTGAGAGTAGTTTATGGCTGGGACTGCCTCAGTACAAGTGACAATCAGCTACTTAACCTGCATGTTTTCCAGAAGTAATGTTTTCTTACCACATATGACCAGTAGTTTCACGTTCTTGATTTCTTATTTTTGAATTAATCTTCCACAGATTCTTCTTTGATAATTTTGTGTTATTTAATGATTTTTTTTTTAATTTGGAGGGCTTTTCACCTTTGATAATAAGCACCTCAGGCTTTCCACGCAATGCCCACCAGCTACCTTCTTTCTTATTTCACTTGCATTGTTAGTACCTGGAGGTAGGTCTAATAACAGGAGCACAGACTCAATGTCAGCATTCAAGTAAGGAAACTAACCTAATAATTGTCTCTTAAATGCATTCTTTCATTACACAACTAGTGGGGGCGAGGGGCAGAGGTCATTTAACTCGCACAGTGATCACATTTGCATCAGCATAGGAAACCATTATCTCAGTAGGTTATAGATAATCCTACAGATAGCATTTAACCAGCCTAATTTTTCTAATAAAGAAAAATGTTGATGAGATAACAAAAATTGGTCAACAGAACTTACTTAATGAACACCAACTAATCATTCTGGCTAGAATTTCTTGTAAGAAGTGCAGACAGTTTTTGCTCCACTCCCACTGGAGATACACCTGCCAGCCCTTTGGAATCTGTTCTTTACATTTATTCTTTTGGTTGTTTTTTGGCATGGAAGACAGCTTGGCTTTTAGTATTAATTTGTGATTGCATATCTTCCTGATTGCTTTCTGCCATAAGGGTTATGTCCACAATGATGACAAAAGAGTGGTTGCAGCCTTTTTAGACGTGGCTGAGTAGTATTGGGATGGGCAGATCAAAGACTGGTAGTATTCCAGCTATTTTGGTGTGAGATGTGGGTTACAAAATGCTCCCACCTGAGGAAGCACTGGAGTGCTGAGCTGTGCTGGGTTCTGTATGCTGCTCACCACGGGCTGCCCTTGGGCCAGCAAGTGTGCAGCTGGCTCAGGTGTAGCCAAACACACTTGGTTAGTGCTCTGGCTGCCGTGTAAACACACTCTTGGTGGGCTGAGCTGCCCTGTTTCTGGCGTGTAGCCTGGCCCTCTACAGGTTGATCCTAACAGAGTTGACTTTTCTGTGTTTGAAGTCTGGTTTGCTGCTTCCTAGGGCAAGAGCTTTAGCTGTCATCATGGTCATCCTCAGAGTTTTGCCTTGTGTGTCTCTCTGGAAAGCATAGTCTGAGCCCCTCTATCAATACATTGTTTCCTTGCTTTCCTCTCTGACCATGAGATGCTGACGTTTTTGAGACCATTTAGTGTGGTGGAGGCAGGAGCAGAGATCATGGGATACATTAGTTATACCTCCAAATAGCTTGCTAGCAAAACTTGCATTCTGAATGGGCTGTGCCTTGACTCACCAAACATTTCCAGTATCAAACACAGCCTTGTGGGCGCTTCAGGCTGAATTGATCAACACTGTTTTCATTTGGTAGGAGGTTGTCTTCAAGCACCCATTCACTGTTGACAGATGGCTGTTGGATTTGCTCAGTCCTTGTGAAGTCATTATTTTCCTCTACTGTGGGAGTTTTTTTCAGGACAAACTGTGTGTTTTTGAAACGGTCTGCTCCATGATCTCCATTCGTGTCCGGGTGGCTGCTCACCATGCAGAGAGGGGAAGGCTGTTGGCAGCATTTGGCTCTCTCCACTCTCTGTGGCCCCACTTCAGACTGCACAGGGAGCCTGAAATACAAGATAGATGCTCCTGCATGTTGGTCACCTGTATTAAAGGCCCTGCTGTGATCCTTGCCCTGCAGGTACTGCAGCCTTCCTGCACACTGGTGTGTGCTATAACTGTAGCACATTATCATGCTAATCATTATTATTATCCTCCATATATAGTCGAAAATAATCTGATTGTTATAAAAGAGAGTTAGGATGGGAGAGAGTTAAGCAAGACAGAGAAAATCATAAGAGCCATAAGAATAATGCTGGTTGCTGGCCTCAATGAAAAAGGGAAAGAAAAAAAAAAGAATGTTTTTGCTTTTCTGATATATTATTTGCCCTTTGATAGCCCATATCTTGTTGACAAAGAGGAAGAAAGCTTCTCCCCTCACTAGTTGCTTCTTATTGCTAAACTGCTATTGAAGCACACTTGAAATTCATTTAATATCTCTTTCACATTTTCTGTCACATAGGGAATCAATATTCAAGCGAGACTGTCACCTCCAGAAGTAACCCATAGAACTACCTTCCCTCAAATACTTTTCACATTAAGTGTTGCCCCCTGACACGTACCCTTTTCCCAGCCCCACCCTGCCCTGGCTCCGCTGGTCTGTGGTCAAAGTGTTAGGCAACAGTTTTTATTAACTGTAATAACAATATTGCAGGGATGGCCAATTTAAACTGAAGTCCAAGCACAGCCCTGCATTTCACAGCTGATTCATATTGACGAGCGCTGCTTACCCTGTGAACTGTGAGCTGCTGGAATGAGCAAAGCAGCTGCGGTTTTCTTTCAAGTTCCAGGATCCAAAGGCAGCAGTAATTGTTTTTGAAATGTTTCTTTTTATTCTTATTAAATAAGTTCATAGTATACGTTGAAACCTGGATCATTCCTGCTCTGATTTGCTTCCCTTTTCATTGCTAGGCTGAAAGTGCAGAAGCAGTGTGTGTGTTTTGGATTGCTTCTAAGCCATAATAAAAATATCCTTTCTGCAGGGAAAGGGTGCCATCTCTGCCATTTCCTCAGAAATGTGTAGTCCCTAATTAGTCGGGATTTCCAACTCAGAGTGCTAAATGGAAGAGACAGGGTGTACAAGAAACCCAACAAAATAACTTGATTTTTATTTAAGCTAACATAAAAGTGCAGAAATATGTTAGTCATATATCATGACAGATTCTAGCCCAGACTAATTCAGTTCTTCATGTGTGTATTGGCATAGGGAATCAAAGCCTGTTTGAAAAGATGTGCTTACAAAGTAAGGCACTTTACCAACTGTCAGGAACTTCTTTGAAACGCATCCTTACCTCTAGGTAGTATTTACCTTGAGGATGTACACTGTATATGCTCTCTTCAGCTTAAAGGCCCAAGGCTTGAGTAGCAGCAGTTACTGTATCTTCCAAAAACCCCATATAAATTATCACATATGTGCCTTGCAGCACCAGGCTGTTTGCTCAGCAGGCAAACACAATGCAGCAGCATTATTAAATTTCCATGAAGTTTACCAAATTTGCAGGATCAGTAGGGTGGACCCAACAGGGAAGCTTTCCTACTGCCTACAGCACCTTTAAAGCAGCTGATGGTGCTGATACTTTGCATTCTGCTGTTACTCTACTGCTGTAGCCATCTATTTAATCTCCACAGCAAAGATTAGTTTATTCGATTAAGTCTGTTCCCTATAGACCATCCCTGTAGCTCCTTGGAAGGCATCAAGACTGTGTGTCTCCAACCTTTTACCAGCTAAAAAGATTCAATAAAGTAATCTTTTCCCCCTCCTTTTATATGATTGGAAAATAAATTGAAAATGAATTTCAGTTATTGCTTGTGTTTTAAATATGAGATAAAGGTCAGCCCCCTCTAGCTATCTCCATAGATGGAGATTAACATGAGCATGTTCCATTATAAAATCATATAGCAGTTTTGTAAATCTGTCAAGTCATCTACAAATATATAATTAGTCTGTTAGATTTTGAAATCAATAAACAATGACTTTTTAGTGCTGTGCCTAGAAAGCTTTGCTAGAGAGTGCTTTAGGCATAGGAGTCCAAATAGCAAAACATTTGCACTGTATACATTATGTTGCTCTCTCGATGTTTAGATGTCGAAGGTTAATTGAAAATTAGGTGTATGTGTGTGCTTTTTTATTACATTTTTAACTCTACTTAAGAAAGTAAAGCAATTTTAAAGTCGGATCTTTTTTTTTTTTGTTAAAGCAGTGTGTCAAACAGTGGCTGTTCAAAGTGTAAACTTCCCATTTTTCTTTTCATAGTTGGCTCCAGCGAGATGGTGACTGTGAATGTTTGTAAGGCAACATTCATAGACATATTTATACAAGGCATGTGTTCACCGTTTGTCATCACTGTCACAGAACATGATTTCCTGGGTCAGAAAATTGACTTCAAAGCTTGACCCTAAAGATTTGACTTGCCTGTTTGCTTATTCTGGTTCAAGATGTGATGTCAAAAGCTGTCCTATTAGTGGCACCTTTTCACATTTAGTTTGCTCAGGTTGATAATAATGATACTGGAAGGACCGCATTTTGATGTTGAAAGAGGGGAAGGAGCACTGCTGAAATTGATGGTGTTGACAGTAGGAGGTGAGATTGGGAAAAGATATATTAAAATGTGGATATTATTTTAAGTGACAACATTCCTTTGTTAGAATGCTATGTGTCATCATGAAATTAAATTTGTTGGTGTATCATGTTCCTAAACTATTTTTTTCATGCCATATAGGCACTGCTCATATACCAGTTGCAAATATATTCATATGTAGTTTGAATGCAATTTTCAAAGTGGATTAATTATAATACACTTATGAGAATGGATTACACTGTTTCTTTTAGCGATTTTAGTGCTGAATTTTGATATGCAGAAATTCATTGTTTCTAAAGTCTATTTGCTTTAGAAATAGGCTCATGTAATTTTATCCCCAGCTCCCAAAATCAGAACTGCTGTCATTCATCTCCTGGTTATGTTAGTGTGGCATTGTTACAAGTCTCTGAATATATATAATGGTCTGTCAGAATCCAGGGATCTCAAAGAATAAAAAAATTTCAAAATTAGATTATTGAAACACTTAATGAGAAGACACTTGTGGCAGGATAAATGTCAAATCAATAACTTAATGCTCACGATTGAGTATCCTGGGTTTTAACTAATGATTACCTGTTTATTGATCTACCTTTTGACACCAAAGTCAGAAATACTGTGATATTCTTTATTTAAAAAAAAAAAAAAAAAAGACAAGGAAAGGGAATCTCATGCAATATAACATCTACATCAGTGACAGTTTCCACAGCATGCTGATAGCTTGACATGGTTCAATTTACTTGTGTTGTTTGTTGCTAGTGAAGTTAAAATAGATGGGCTTCCCGTTTTAATATGACCTCATAACAGTTAATTTATATTAGGTCATATCTCAAAGTTTCCAAGGTACTTAGCTGGCATAGACCTCAGTGGAATGTAAAGTAGCCAGTGTGTAAGGTCATCACAGAGGAGAATTGCAACCATGAGCCTTGCTTAGGGTGCACAGCCCTGAACTCCTTTGTTGGATATTAACAATAGATTTCACTTGTCAATTTAGAACACTTACTATTAATAATAATAATAATTTCATTCCCTGCATTTGCTTGTTTTTGTAATATTACAGTGACTAGTACTCACATTTACTCTTTTTTTTCTGTCACCATTGTAGCTGGTGCAAAATTCCCATTCCATTAAGATCCAGTATTTATAGAGTTGTTAATTTCTTCCCTAAGCATTTGTGGGTTGTGATCCCTTTGTGCTGTCAGGTAAAAACTGCAGCTGCCTCTCTGTGTGATGCTTGGCACTTTTTTAGGTGTGAGGCAGTCTGGGTACCGGCAATGCTGCTGTTGGGGGTTCTGCAAACATCTAAGGTCACAAGTGGAATTTCAGTCCTAAGAATCAAGTGATATTGATTTTTTGGCTATTTTGTTTCTTCATTTCTTGATGTTCACATTATCGTGTTTTGGTTGCTCTTTTGGGTTTTTGTTATTGTTGATTTTATATATTTTCTTCCTGTGCAGTTTGTATAAAAGCAGCTTTTTCTCTCTAAGCAGCTGGGGTGTCTGTTCAATTGGTCTAGCAGTAGAACAAATGGAGTTCCTGGTAAGGGGAACGGGAGAGAGAAACTGATTGACAAGTCACACTGTAGTCAGGGTATAGGAGTGGTGCTCACCTGTAGAAATAGTCAGATTCTGCCAGCTTTGCTTGGAAGTACATTCCAATCCCACAAATAAAAATACTTCAGTACACGAATATGGATTTCAGAACTTGACCTGGTGGACAGGCATCATCAAACTGTTAGTGGGATTGATGGAGTTAAATTTGACTAATGGTCTCTTTTTTATTGAGATGGCTGCTTAGCGCAGGTAAAAATTGTGTAATAATATAATATCATCTAAATCAACATAATTACTCAGGAATATGTTAATTAAGGATGATATCTCTTACTGCTTAGCTTGTCTGTTTGTACAAATTTATATATACAAAGTTCACTGAGAGGCCCAGAGTGCTTAAATACTGCATTCGTTGCCTAAAAGCTAAAGTGAAACTAAATCACAGTCAAGTCTCTTGATTGCATCATTTAAAAATAACCGTTTGAGTAAGAATGTTATTCAAACTGCAAACAGTAAATACCCAATCTTCATGTTGTTTGTTTCTCCCATCCCTTTTCAAATGCACGAAAACTTCTGACACCTTTCCAGTGAACACAGTTTTGGGGCAGGGGGAAGTGGGAGAGGAAATGTAGGACTAAATGAGTAAAAAACTCTATTAGGTGTAACACACACATTTCACTTGTAATTAGAGAATTTTGTCTTCAAGAAAGTCACCTTGACTTTAAAAACTAAACAAGTCCTGAATGAGCTGCTAATTATGATGCATCTCTGACTGAATGGTTGAGCACGTTCTTAAATAGTTCACATGAAGTTCTTCCTTTTTTTTTTCACTCCCCCTAAACAGAGTTGGTTGGTCAAGTTGATCTCTTGTTTGAAATTCAATCAAGGGCATTAAAGTGTAAACCAGTTGGAAAAACAAATTGCTTAGGGAAATCATTTGCTTAAACAACAACAAACAAGCACTGGTAATCTTCTTACAGAAATTAATGAAGGGAAAACCCCCTCAGCTTGGGTGGATAATGATCCTTAGCTATCATGTAACAAGCCTAGAAGGTTTAGGGAGAAGGTGAAAATTAAGAAAGCTGGATTAAACTGAACCTCCAAAGGAACAAAAAGAAATTCAGGATAAGGATCAGTTCTCCCACTCTGAGATTGAAAAGTAGTTCTAAACTGGAAAGAGCCTAATCCTTTATGCAAATCTGGTTTAAAGTTAAGTTTTCATCTCGGAATGTTTTTTATTTCTACCGTATAGCTAATAAATTAAATACTTAAAAATAATTCAGACAACTATCTTGTTAACAGTCACTTTAAAATGAAAGCTTTTTCATCAAGTAGAGCTATAAAACTGGTAAATGTAAAAAAAATTGTTACCTTTATCTTCTCATGATTGTCTTTAATGCTTATTCTTTACTAATTAATCTCTTCAAATTATTTAACCACAAAATTGAGATCTCTTCCCATTAGGGCCTACCCCAGAGGATATTCATGAGGGACTTCCTGATTACTCAACAAAATTTAATTAGTTTTCTCAGTACCTACATGTTTATCTTTTAATAATGATAGGAGCTACCTTCTCTTCCACTGAGAAACTAAACTTCCATTTCAGTCAGTCCTCATTGAAACAAATAAGCTGCTGATTTATGTAATATGTCATATCTATTTTACTTTAAAAATGTAAATAGCTGTTGCGGTAAAAGTTTTCAATTATCCTATTTCTGTTTAGTTTTGGAAAAGATCATTGAACATTGCAGTTAATTATCTCTTCCTCCACAAAAAAAAAAANNNATCTCTTCACCCAAAAAAAAAAAAAAAAAAAAAAAAAAGTTCAGGTTGTTTTCTGTCTTTTCCCTTATCTTAAGGCTTATCATTGCTCAAGGTTTGTTTTAAGTCAGTGGAAGTGCTGAAAAGCAAAGTGATGGAAATACGTGTTTTGTAACTGTTAGGACAGGTGGAACAATTCTGTCAAAATATCACATGAAAGCTTTACTAATTAAATGAAAAAGAGGTATTTGGGGATCTGTGCTCTGTCTCTAGGTGGACCCTGGGGGAAGCTAGTTGGCAGTCGTCACCCACCTAAACTCAATCCTAATGCAGTGGAAGTTGTAGGTGGATGTTCATTTAGGCTCCAAGCCCACAAACACTTACAGGCACACTCAGATTTATGGGACAATTTGCAGTGCATCAAGTTAACTGCATACCTAGGCATGCCTTTGCAGGAGCGGGGCAGTGCTTTGTCTAGTTGCACATAGCTCACCCGTTTTCAGAGATGGTGACATCAGGAGGTGTAAGAATTTCAGGATATCTACTCAACAGGTCTGAAATGTATTACACATGGTGTGAAGCCTGCTGAAAAATGTTATTTAATCTTGAGGGATGAGGGGGAAAGTGCAGGGGGAAATTAAAATCAGAGCAGTAATAATTACTTTGAAGTTTTGTACTGTGATATCACCTTGCCATTAAGCCTGATGTCTTCCTTTAGCGGAATTTCTCCTGGCCTATTCTCAAATACATTTAAAATGTTAAGTAATATGAAGTCAATGAAGCTCGTGATACTTTAAAGTTCTTAGAGACTGATTGTTTTACATTTCAGTGTAGATTAGATCAGACTGAGCAGAAGTCACTTCATATGAAATATCCTCGAGTGTGTAATCGTTTGATTTAATTTTGTAGCCTCAATCTAGAATCTAAGTGAGAAGAGTGAAATAAGAAGTCTTTCACATTCACTTCATTGAATCTCTTTTCATGGCTTGTCAATAATTCCTTATATAGGAAATTGTACACATTTTGAAAGCTTAAGTAGCTGTCTAAAATATTCCAGTTAAAATCAGTTTATTCCTTTTCTTTCTAAAAGAACTTTACAGAATATTAGAAGGAATTTTTAAAATTATGCTTAAAATAATGATCATGTCAGTGTTTACAGAGTTTTTGGAAAAAAAATTCAAGCTTCCAAAAGGCAGATCTCTCAAGTGTGAAAAAATATGCCTTCAACACAGCATTTTTAAAAAGCTGTTTCCCTTTCAACCATATTAATATAGGAGTAGAATTAATATAGGAGTAGAATTATACTAAACCATGTTTCTTTAAAATTATCATATTTACAGTCTAACTGGTTCCTGTATCTATAACCTTGAGCATTTCCAAGACTGTAGGGCAGATACAGAATATCCTTTCCCAGTAGGGCAATGCAGTCATCTTTGTTTGACAGTCAGGGAACTGGAGCACAGAGAGTCTCAAGTCCTGATCCTCAAAGATTTTTAGGTGCTTAATGCATTTCTTACAAAAAATTAGAATTCTTACTTATTTTCATTGAGAGTTAGAAGCTTAACAGGAGTATGTTTTCTAACTACATTTGAGTATCTTAACCTAAATAATCAATATATTTTCATGGGATAGGGATTTAAATTTGGTTTCACAAATCTTGGGCTCAGTGCTTTAGTTCCTGGGCCACTCTTTCCTGTAGCCCTGCTCCTGCAGGTTAATGCCCAAATACCACTGCAGAGAGATGAAGCAAAGATATGGTGCAAATGTCCCTTGTACCCATAAAATAGTGTACCTTGTATTTTCTAATTTGTTTCAGTGTCTAACAAAATCTAGGCATGAAACAAAAGGCCTCTGGCCATCCTACTAAATATGAATATATCCATCCAAATAATGGCTGGCCAACTCTGAGTTTACTGTCTGATTTCTTCTGAAGCCCTAATAATTTCGAATTCAATGTGAGGTTCATGCAGAATAGTCTAAGTCAAGCAGCTTTGAAAATAAAAAAGATAATAGTTCAAAGATTTTAGGACACAAAGATGAGGTAAATGTAGTAGCATCTGTTAATCTTAGAAGCTTTCTAGCACATCTACCTATGATTTTTAGGTGCCAAGTGAATCCTCTTAAGCATTTGTGGCAGTAGTTGCATGCCAAGAGAAACTGCAGAAAAGAAAAAATATGCGGATTCTTTTAGGAAAGAGACCTAGTCTAAGATGCTTGTAAGTTAAAGATAGGAAGGAGTCATAATCAAGGAGGTGAGCAACCCACATCACTTGTACATCTTTCAGCTTGTTCTTTGCCAGCTTGAAGTTCTGCATTAAAAATGTGTGTGTCTATGTAGGATCTAGGAACCGTTGCAATAAAATTGGCATATTGGGGACTCTATTTGTTTACGAAAGTTCAGAGTTGCCCACCTGCTAGAGGAGGGAGTTGTAGTGCATCCAGGGAGCTTGGGCTGTTCTTCAGCAGCCAAGACTTACTGCAGTGGGAAGTGTTGGCTCTTACAATTCACTAACAGCAGTGAATGTTTTCATACTCATTGAATCTACAAAGCACAAGGAGGGCTTGGCTTTGAGAAACAATCCCAGTACTCCAGAGGTCCAAAAGTAGGAGTGATAGCAAGAAATAACATGTTTTAATAAATGTTTTCTATGCTGATGGCTCAAGTTTGAGAGAAGCTAAAATCATTAAGGATAATTTACTGGGTCCTGCTTCAGATTGTGAGACTCTCACCAAAAGGCCTCCAGCTTTCTATAAGAAACCTCTGTCTCATTCAGCAAGAACTCTTGGATGATTCCTGAAGGTGCCTGTAGAGTTCTACCTGCCAGTGTTTTTGCTGATTCCTGTTTAATCCCGTGTTTTGCATGCTACTCCATGTAAGAGAGTTCCTAAGTTCCTTGCTACTGCAGAACTGGCTGTTCTGGCTGAGAAAAAGATCAAGCTGAAAGGAACGTACTGATGTTGTGTTCAGGTTAGATAGAGCTGTATTATGGACCACAGAGGAACAAAATTTAAATAAAAGGTCTTATATCTCTGTTTTCTCACCACTCTCTGAGTACCTAATTGCAGGACTGAAAAATCATCATTGCAATAGTATCTTGCTATAGGCAGAATTCTTCTCAGAGACTTAACATTATTCATGGGCATTTGTGGAATCTAGATACCCTTCTGTAAATCAGGACCAGTGGTATGATCCTTGAGTAAAAGGGAAATAAACAGCAAAAAGAAATACTAACATGTATATGCTTTTGGTATAATTGTATGGGTAATATAATGTGTAATTATTTCAATTTTACTAATGAGGGAACTAAGGCACAGAAAATTAGGTATGTCATGTGAGATAAAACAAGAGATTAGAAACAGAATTGCTCTATTCTGCTTTTGTAAGCTATAAGAAATTTGCCCAACTCTTCTATTTTGCTCATAATATTGCATATATGCACTCAAATATTTTCCTAGCATGAATCTTATGTACCTTCATTATCCAGTTAAATGTAGTTGAAAATCACCCATAGTCTGTGTACACTGCAAATCCATACTTTGAGAAGCAGTTTTGAAATATCTCGTATGTCTGATTTTTATTTAAAATATAGTTGTCAGTTAATTCACTATCACATTTAATAACCTATATGATGCATAACTATAACTGCAGATTGTAACCTCAATTTGTCACATTTATGGGCTTTCTTGTATATTAATCTAAGGAAAAGTAAAGATAGGGCAGTTGCATGTAGAACTTCATAAATAATAGTGCTTGAGGCTGCTGCCCGAGTTGTGAAAGAAACACTGTTTTTCTCCAATGACATGAAGCTTTAAGGACTTTATGTCCTGATCAAGAAGGAATGCTTTAATAAGCATCCATGTTAGAGGGTTTGTGCTGTGTAAGCTTGGTACAGACCATATGGGCAAAAAGGCACATTGTGTGGCGACAACTGCCCTGCTTGTCATCCCCAATCATACTTGCTCTAATCCTCGTTTTAATTTACTCTGCTTGTACAGCACCAATCCTGCCAGTGCGGTCCTTAGGGTCCCTTCATTCCTGCCATTTATGACAAGGAATATGCAAAGGCACAATTATTCATCCACTAAGGTGACAGAGAAGGGCTCTGCTTGGGAATATGTTCCCAGACTTGCAGCATCATAATGTCAGTTGTTAAAGCACTTTGCAGTTGCAAACAATTCTTGAGAGACGGTTTTTTTTAATATAAAATTTTGAACATAGAAGTGCTAAGACTAAATGAATCTGTATTGATTAAGCAGTGCACTGCTGGAAAGTTTCAATAAATAACATTCTTCATACTTTGCCTTTTATTCAAATGGGATGGTTTCTGTCTTTCCCCTTCCACTTAATTATTGTGCTCTTATCGTTTAACATCAGACAAAGGATAGTATGTTGAGGCACCCTTATTAAGTCTTGCATATTCTATATCATTTATATTCTGCTGTACACCACATTCCTAAACGGACAAAAAAAAAAAAATGCCAACAAAAAACCCTCAAGTGTAGCATTCAGCCTCTCAAGTCCATGATGTATTTCATTTGCTACGGTCAGAGCAATTTTAACAATGCCTTTCATTTTCTTATAGCCTAAAATGATTTTCTTTCTGTGAGGCCATTCTCCAAAACTTCTCTTCCCTTTTCAGGATATCATTTGCAATTTAAAGCTAACCTGGTGAGTGTACTCACAATAGGCTTGCCCATAAAATGGTTCAAGGCCTGCCTGCATGCCTAATGAGGTTGATGTTGAGCTATTTAGCTCTTTGTCCTTCCATAATATCTACTTAATGCAGTTCAATGGGAGTGGATTGTTAGAAGCATTAAAGATTCTATTAAGTCTTTACTAAAGCCACTCTATTCTAGTCCAGCTGTATAGTGGCAAGAGCATTAAATTTGAGAATGTAGTGGGAACAAGGGGCCTGAAAAAGCACCTATAAAAAAAGGACAAATTTCCTAACGAAGTAAGACCACACTCAATTTAAGACCTGTTACTTTTGTATCTAGATCTAAAGACTTTCTCAATGTGCATCTCACAGCGTTCTGAATTAGCTCTCAATGGATGAACAAGGTACAATTTAAATCTTCATTTATTTTCAAAGCACATGAATAGATTTTTGCTTCACCACGCTATTGAAAACAAATAGCATTATGACTTCAATCTCAGAGAAACTACCAAAATCTTGCAAAGGCCTCCTTTCACATAACATTTAAATGCAATACATTTTGCCATTTGCCTAAGTACTGTAGTAAGACTGGTCTGCATCAGGAATTCGGAAATCTCTGCACTTTGGGGGGAAGATGAACAATGCTTCTGACAAAAAATATTCATTCAATGCCTTGTTTTGCTTAAGGGTTTGTTTTTTTATCAGGTCTGTATGGTGCTAGCCACCAGCACTGAGACGAGGGGAAAAAAAAAAGAAGGGGTAGAATGGCCAGGATTTCACACAGTTGGCATTGACTTGGCTTGAAGAGGCAAGCACTAAGCTGTCTTTTCAACCATAGTAAAAACCCTCCATCTGGCCACCCTGAAACTCTGTTAGCTTGTTCAACTCGCTGTCGGCTGATTGGGCTTTGTGAAGCAGAAGTAACAACATCAATAGTATAAACCCTTGCCACTTGAGAGTATTACATTTCATTTCATGCTTGACTTAATCAAAACTGGGGAAATGAAATTTACACCTTTTTGATGTTCTTTTCCCTGCTGTTTAAGGAGAAGAATCTTAACCCATTTGATCTTCACATGCACCCAATAAATGACCAAATATGCCAAGCTGCCAAAAGCAGACGGCTGCCAGTTGCCAGTTTATGTCAGGTCACTGTGAGAGAGCTTAATGCAGAAGGTCTTGAGTTTCATACCAAGTACTTTGGTTTGCAGCACAGTATTTTGGTTGCAGTGTCAACAATTTAGCTCCCCTCCCTATTAATATTAAACTATTATAAAGAAAGCAGAAATGTCATTTTTTTTGTGGAGGGAAATGTGTTAGCAGGCGGCTGTTGCGTGACAGTCAGGAGAGAGTGACAGAGATGAAATGAAGCTGGGTTGGAATTGCTTCTTCAAACCTGTGACATTTGTTCCTTTCTTTCCTGGCTCTGATCTACACGATATACATAGTTGTTGTTGTTGTTTTTCCTGCTAATAACAAGACAGTGCAGTGCCGGATTAGAGATTGAGTGAGTGAAAAATGGGACTGGTGATAAGGTTTTCCCCATGCCTGGGGGGAGGCTCATTAAGTGGGAGATCAGATCGCTACAAAATACACACATGAATAAAACCAACAACTAACAAAGTTCTCTCTGCAGCTTGCTGATGGAGACAGCGTTTGATTCAGCACACTCGGGCCTGGGAGGAGGCTTTGGTGCTCACTTCGCTGCCAAGGTTGGAGGCGTCACTCGGCCTCGGTGCCCAGCACGGGGCGTTGGGGCGGGTGGGAGATGTGCAGTCAGCACCTGCGCGGGGCTGGGTCCGCACCGAAAACACACGCACAGACGCAGTGCAACAGGTCCCTGCCTTCCCCGCCACCGTCCTGCTCCCTTCAGAGACCTTTCGCCTTTTGTCAAGGGCCCACATTTATGACTTGATGAAAACATTTGTAATAGATCATCAAATACTGATACATTCTGAGGGACAATATCCCATTTGTTAAATATAAATTAACATTAACACAGATCCCCCGTCGCAGAAAGGCGAAGGGTTTTGACACCTTTTCAGCAGGACAGGCCGGGCCCCAGCGAAGAAAGCCGAGGGCCTGTAAAGGAACTTGTCCCGAATGGTGATCCTCAGGCGCTTGTGTGACAAGGTACATAGTTTCTATTCAGGAACAGGCAGATTATCGGTTACTATAGTTTCCCTAATGCTCAAATGGAGCTGAGGCCTAAGCTGAACAGAATAGGTTAAAAGGTGCCGATGTTTGGGCCTGCGAAACCACATGTTGAGAGTCAGAGACCAAACAACACAAAGAGCACATCTCTCCGGTCTTTGATGTCTTCTCTGAGGGATGCGGAGTGAGAAAAATGTGGCCGTGCCCCCGCGCCCGGCGGCCGGACAATGCGGCAGTGTGGGAGCGCAGGGCCTCCGGCGGGAGCTGGGCTTCTCCTGGGCAGGAGCAGAGGCGATTTCCGCAGCCCGTCCCAGAAAACCCCTGTGACCGCCACGCACAGCTCTCCGCATTTGCCCCTCCGAGCCACGCGCTGCGGTCTTCAACGCACACAATCTTAGGACGTCGAAGCACTAAGTTTAACTAGACTTAATTTGCTGTTTTCTGCGTTTGTTTCCATTTAGCCTGTTCTTTAGCATTTCCTTTGTGTTGCGTGCTTTAAAAACTCTTTACAGCACTTCAGCTAGCAGCTTTTTACTTCCCTGCGTGCCTCAGTGTCTGCTCCGAATCCACTGTGGAGCTGGTGCAGCAGCTGCTCTGTGCTTCCTGCATGAATCACTGATTCTGCTCTTTTTTCCATTTGTGAGTATACAGTGTTTTTAAGCAATTCATATTCACCATAAAAATGTTCCATGTAGGATATCCCCTGATAGCACAAGTGATGCTTTTGCATTTTTCATAAGCAAGATTAAAATACCCACTCCTTGTGCTCACGATGTAGGTCTCCTCCGTTCTGTTGCAACTCAGTTTAGTATTTTAATTTTTTATTAAAACCTTCATAAGCAAGATAAACGTGCATTGGCACTAAAGGGAGACTGCCAGCTTTGATAGGTTATATTGCCACAATTTGCTGCTGCTCTTTAAGTATTCCAGCTCTCAAGATCCAAGTATTATGCAAAGCAAAATTAATCAGCACCTGCATCTTTTAAAATAATAGAATTCATGAATTCTAAAGTTTTATCAGCGTTATTGTAATTCTGATTGTCGTCAGTTCTTTATACCATTATAGAAAAATATCTAATTGTAACAACTGTATTCCTATAGTGAACATATTACTTGAATTCAAACCCTAACAATGGCAATAGGATAACTGTCCTTGAATTTGAGCCTTTTGTGATACATCAATAGGCTTACAATGTGCTGAATTAGCAGGCATATTAATGGGCAGATGCAGCACCAGCCCATTCTTTTTACCCAAATCTTCTTATGCAAATACCCCATGAATCCAGTTCAAAGAGCTAGCTTTAAAATGAGCTTCTACACACATTCAGATGGGTCCTTTCACAACTGCAATGGGACTTAGATAGAAAGTGACATGAGAAAAGTTTAGACACTTGTTTTTATAACTGAACATGATCTTGTTATCATAATCTGATACTGGTAACTGGCATGGTCTGGTTGTAGAATTTTAAGCCTTTAACAGAGGGAGATAATCTAGGCCTTTGTGCTACAATGTACTGAATCCTGCACTTGGTGAAAGCTATCAATGAGAATCGCAGTTCATGCTTTTTCAAACAAAACTTTTTCATGGTAAAAGCTTTTATCCTATGATAATTACTTAACTGATTGTAGCGGCGCCTTTAACGTTAGTGAGCTCATAACAAGGACACATTAAAAAGGCTGCATTATTTCAGAATAAATAAATTATCAAATAAACAGTTTTTGTTTGCTTGTTGAACTAAATGGTAATGAGGTCACTATTAAAAATGCTAATGCACGGCAGCATGGCTAGTTAAAGTTAATGTATTTTATGAACTTTCTTTTGTTTGCTCTGTTTCTTGTGATTGTTTCTCATCAACAGCATCTGGACAAGAATGGTTTTAATGATTTAATTGCAAATTTAGGAAAACCTGCCAAAGGAAAAGAAGCATGATAGTTTTACTAGATTGATAATGTTGAAATCCCTTCCTTTAGAGTTAATTTTAAATTTCTCTGCAATTTCAATGAAAGCCTATGGTTTTCTAGGTGGTAGATTGGATTTTTTAAAACTGTCTATTTTAAGAAGTCCGAAAGCTGGTGAGAAGGAATTTCTTGTTGACATTTCCCATACATGCTGACCAAGCTTCATTAAAGCAATGCTTCCTATAGAATATCCTATAGGAAGCATGAAGACAACCGAGAATCGATTCTCAGCTGGAGCAAATTGGCATAACTAATTGACTTCTGTGGATCTGGTCAACACTGTTTCAGCGTTGGCCAGTGTGTGGAGTTGATAGATGTAGATAATTTAAACTACATGCGATTATTGCAAAAAATGAGAGGGGAAGTAATCTGCTCTTTTATCATTGCATTTAGGTAATCATAATGTATACTAGACTAGTCCTGTACAGCATTATCAATTCGTTTATTCTTTATAATTTTTTTCTGAAATGAGTATTTATACTACGTTCCGAAGCATTAATGAGGTGATTCTTATACCAAGAACTTTGGTGCAATAGATGAACATAAAAACCAGCATATCTCGTACAGTTATTTTTAGACTAGTACAAGGATTTCATGTAGATGCATACTGGTAAAAATATTATGGGTTGTGCTTGATAACCTTAATGGAGGAATGCTTTATTAAGATTTGTTGGTAGCAAACATAAGAGTTCCAGATTCTTCCTCTAGACACTGTGTTTCAACTCTAATTAGCAGCATTATTTTGGGACATGAAACATTTGGCCAATGCGTTGATTTTTAGTATTGTTTTCTATTTTCTGTAAACCTGCAATAGGAAACTTATGTGCTGAAGGAACACGTCAAGTTAACATATGGGTACATAGAGGGCCTAATTCTGAATTCAGATGTATGTAAGTCAACCCTGTCTCAGAAATACATCAATCACCACTGATTTAGCTTTATCACACTTAGACTTTGATACTTAACTGCTTAATTGTCTTTATTTTTTCTTAGTGGATGAAGCTGAAGTGATCAAATGAAGTTATATTTTCTTACCCATTTTTGCTGTATCTGGTATTGTTTAATCACAGCATGGAAAAAGATCTGGAAGGAAATCAGTGAAGGAGAACCACTGAAGGGGTGAAATGTCAAAGGAGAGAAGCATCAACGGGTTAGAACAGTAAAAGACCTGGAGGGCAAACTCTGTGGTAGAGCAGTGGAAGGAGAGAAAGATGGGGAATCATCTAGAACATCAGTATCAGACTGCCAAACTGTATGTTATGTAAAAGAGGAAAGGAAATTTTGTGTAAATTAGTGGCAGATAACATCATCTAGGGAGTAGAACAAATGAAAGGAAACTTGGAAATTCTCAAGAACATGTAACTTACCTGTTCTTTTACTGCAGTTCACCAACAAAGTGTTCATGTTTCACAATGTCAACAGTAACAAAAAACAAAGTAAAGCAGATCGTACAAGAAAAATTAATTTGAATGAGTTTCAATCCCATTAATGTTTCTGTTGGGCTTCAATAGTGGAGGGCAAAACAGGAGAAGACAGAAATGAAGTGTTTTTGAATTTATTTTTTGTGAAGTAGAGTGGCTGTGAGCATGGTTTTTTTAGGAAAGCAGAATTTAATATTCTGGCATGAAAATCAAGTCCTTGTGTCCTTTTACTCAAGGAACATATATTCTCTGAAAACAGAGTTTCATAATGGTAAAGGCTGTCTGCAATTTTATGTCAAATCTTCAGAACATATTTTAAAAAGATGTGCACTGTTTCTGTAAATCAAAACTGGCTAAAATATTTGCAGCCAAATCATGTTTGGATATTTTGCAAATTAAATTGAATGTTTTGACAGTTTGAAATAAAACCCTTTCATTTCTAGATGGCATTTTTCCGTAACAGTGAAATTAATCTATCTCAAAGAAAAGGGTTTCAGTATCGTGCCTTGCACTGCTCTTGTTGACTTTTACGCATTTTAGTACTTTGAGAAACTGGGATAAGTGTGTATTTTGGTGCTTTGAGGAACTGGATCCTACAATGTTTGAGATAAGCCTTAGTTTGTCCTACAGACAAAGCTGAAATTCATCCCCAAGAGATTCAAATTCTTGATTTTGTCTTTTTGACATCTGGCGCTGAAAGAATAGTTTCATGCCTGCCTTTCTATTTCTTTTTGTGCACAGAAGGATTAATTTTTTTTTTTTTTTTTAATGCTCATTTTTCAAATCTCCTTCCAGGGAACAGTTTGGCACGCTTTAGGTTCCTCTGAGCAAACCAGTGTTTTCTAACTACAGGTGTTCACCCAGCAGTAACGTTGCACCGTGCTGCATTCCAACCAGAACAAAAAAATGAATTATACTCACAAAATATGCCAATGTTCCCAGTCTTGTGCCTTCATCAGGGATGAAATGTTAGTATATTCTGCTAAATCCAAGTCAATGATAAAAGAATCATGAGAAATGCGAATGGAATTGTTTTTCTGCCAAGTGGAGTGCAATGAGGCTTTACTGTTTGATGAACATCTGTAAATACTCTGGATTCCCCCATTGCATTCGTGCTGTGTAGGTGGTAATGCTGGTGCTTTCTCTCTAACATCACCAGAGTTGTTATCATTACACTCAGTTTGCTGCAGTCTTATAGCTTCTCTCTGCTTTTCTTACCTTCCAGGTATTAGATGTGCAATACCCTATAGCAAATACAACTTCAGCCTAAGTAAATCTCACCTTTTCTCTGTAATTTCAGAGCAGAATTTTATAGCAAAGCCAGCATTCCTCCCATTAAAATGCCATCCAGGGGATTTCTGTATGCAGGGAACACCTCAGAATTGACTGCCCTCTTCCAAGTCATACAAGAAGTTGGTGATGAATTTGACAATGCAACCCAAATCATCTTATTCAGCTTCTGTCTTTCACTTGTACCTGACAGGTGGAGAAGAAAAGAATTATTTACTTAGAAATAATGAAATAACTTCTGTTTTCTGAGAGGTTTATCCTATAGCACTAGGGATTTACATGGATGTGTTGAGCATGGGATCAGATTAAAAGCTATCATGTAGCACTATGGGTTTTTTGCATGGATACTGGTATAACTTTTGAGTCTGCGTGTAAGCACCATGCTATTTGTGCCTGTGGGATAAAGTAGTAGCAGAGGAGAAGTTCCCTGGATACACTGGCCATTTGCTCTGGGTAGCACTTGGCACAGTAAGAGAGGAGATCAATCACTGATTTAAATATAAGGCAGGTATGCTTTCATGAGATCACCATGGCCGTGGGGCTTTCTTTGTCTTTCTTCATGCTCTGGTTTAGTTTGAAATAAGGGTGGAGGTATTTGTAAGGGGTCAGACCCCTTGGACATAAAAGCACTGGGACAGTAGGTCTGTGTTAGACCAACATCATGATCAGATGTGAAGTCTGGTGCATGAATGCCAGAGAGTCATAAAATAGCTTGGGTTGGAAGGGACCTTAAAGATCACCACATTCCAGCACATTTAGCTCAGAAGGTTTAGAGAAATAATTTCTTCACTGCTTGTGATAGCCCTACAAATGCATAGCTGCTAGAGTTATGGTTAGTCTACAATTACAAATGCAGAATGACAGGGAGAAGAAGGGAAACTGGCTCCTTAATCCAGTGTCTCTAAAAGAAGATGGAAAAAAAATTTAACGTGTTAAAATAATTCAAATTACTGAAAAACATGTAAACTTATTATTGCTCCCAAGGCAGCCTATAAATATTATTACTGCATTGGCTGAATCCAAACATAAAATATTTTCTCCCTGGTTTTTAAAGCCGTTGACAGATACAATAGACACCACTAGCCAACTCTTAATCTTGGGTTTAAGATTTAGATTTGTTCTAGATGTTAGAATTAGCCCTGGTTAGAATACATGGTAGATTTCTATTCTAACAGAGAAATATCCCCTCTTCAGAAGAAATCCCCTTCTTAAATCATCTAGTCTGTGACATCCCCTTAATCCCTTTATTTTTCTTGAATTTAGCATAAATACTTCCCTTTCGTGCACCTCCATCTGTTTGTTCTACTTTTTTGCCTTGGTTCCTGTCAATGATGCATGGACCTCTGTTTTCAGTCAGAACGGCATTAGCTAAAGCAGTAGTTTCCCAGAGCTGGTGCCAGAGAAGTAGACTGAATGTCTTGAGAATGGTGAAAGACATAAATATACAGGGACACATATTGATCTGTATGCATGCAGGAGTGGAGACGGATGGGTGGGTAGATGTACACTCACACAGATAAATAATACAGCCAGTGAATGTACATACACAGCTATTGGAAAAGTCAGAGAATTCTAAAATGCTCTCACTAATAGTCTGGTTAATGAATACAAATGCAGTGCAAACTCAAGCAAGCTTAATGCTTACAATGGTTTGTTCCCAGGCATCTACGGAGTGGTAAGGAGGAGAATTAACATAGGATTATCATATTTTACACATAGACATACTTGCCAATCCTTTTAAGAATACTTTAAGGACAGATCTAGTGTCTAAGTGTTTGGAAGTAAGAATCACTAAATATAGACTATGCAAACCACTTAGCTATAATTCTTTTGAGTTACTTGCTGTATGACAGAACTGCATGTTCAGTTGATTTCTGCATAATGAAATGAGCCATTTTAATTTTTAAATGTGGGAAGATAGCAGTTTGTAAGCTATCCTAAATATTTAAGAACATTTCATTTGATTAACTGAGCCGTATTTGGCACTATTAGGAGCCATCCACGACTTTAATACTATCAAAATTTGGTTCTGAAAGTGAATGGTAAAAAAGATGTGTGTTTACCTGGTTTCAGGATTCAGCACATTTGTAAGGCACATTCCACAGATGTTGGAGGTTTACACAGGTACAATCATGTATCTATAAAATCACCCAGCTGCATTATGTAGGTGTCTGACAATGTGGGCTGTGGTTTCACCACCGTTAATAACCGATCTATATGCTATCAAAGCACTCAGGGTAAATTTGATCTGGCTAAAGGATACTTGGGTTAGCTCACAATAGGCAGTTTGTGCTGGCTGTGGTAGGACAAACACTGTTTAATCTGGCATTAAGGCTGCTGACACATTTTTTTTGAAAGATGGCAGAGTGAGATTTTTCCATAATGTGTCTTTGCATCTTGTGGCCACAGTGCTTTTTATTTTATATTAATGATCTAAAATCATGTCTTTAGCAATTGAAAAATATATTCTCGGATACAGCTTCTGTTAAAAATATACTTTAAAAGCCCTGTTTAAATGTGCTTACTATTTCTTTTGTTGACCTGGGGAACATAGTTGCTTTCTTTTTTAGTTAATATTACCCAAATGACTTATTTGCATAAATTATGGGAATATTTTTCAGATATGTTTCAGGGTAGCTTTTGACATAGGAAAAATTAAGTTTAGAACACACAGGTGAGTAGAAAAGTCTTATTTCTTCAAAGTTTTTAAATTGTATTGTGGATGAAGCGTTGCTTAGTGATGCTGTCTCTTGAAGGATTTTGCTGTGTCGTTTCTCACCTTTCTACCTCTTCAATGTAAAGGAAGAGCAGGAAGGGTAATTAGGAAAGGGCTGAGCCAAACTGCTCAGTGACACTCTAGCAAGGGGCAACAACCACAAGAGGTGCCTTGGGAAGTTTCAAAGTGCATATTAGGAGAAATGTTTCCCCTACGAAGGTATGGTAATACTGGAACAGGTTGGCCAGAGACCCTTAGAACTTTTTAAGAGCTGAATCATGGCTTGTGTATTATACATCACAGTTCTGGGGGGAAGCAGAACCTTTAAAGTTCACTTTTACTAATATTCCTATGATTGTGTTATTCTGTACATACACTGCAGAGGTATCAAAGTAATTTATTCAGGTGGGAATTTCACTGTAGGTGAGTTTTCTTTGTGGGTGAATCTTTTCAGTGGAATTTCAGTAATTTTGTACTGGGGCCATAATTCAGCTGTGAAATAAACCAAGTGGATCTAATACAAAAGCCGTATATTGTATAACAATCACGATTCCCACAGCATAGGGATCATAGTAAGTACTAGAAATCCTGTTTTCTTGTTGAAATCCACCATTAAAACCAATTGTGCTTGAAAGTCCCTTTTTATTACGGACATCCTATGAGCCTTATTAAGCAAAACAAAACAAGCCCTGAAAGTACAGCAGAGTGGTTCCTACCCTTTCAGTAGCAGGACCAGTGTGAAATTTGTTATTATTTCCCATGTTAATTCTCAGTGTTTAGCTTTAAAATTCTTTATTGATAATTTCAAAAGATTTTGAAAGGTAATGAATATCATACAGGGTCAGACGAGCTGTCCTGTTGTGTCCTGCTATCTGACTCTAGCTAGCAGTGACTGCTTATCAGTGTAGGAGCGGTGCGTCATCCTTTCCTTGGTATATCTTTCCAACAATCTGTGGTTCACTCTTCGCTGAAATAGGTGTGATCTGAGAACACATCTCACAGCAGCATTAAGCGCTTTTCATGTTTAAACCCATCGAAACATAGTATTAATTATAGTGGTGCATCTAATGCTGCTGTCATTATCCTCTGATGGATTTTTCCAGAAGACTCAGCCACCAGATGTTCATTTGGTCAGTTTCCAAGAGAAATATGCTCCTCTATACATCTTTCATTTGGTTTTCAGTGACGTATTCACAGCGATGTTCATGCAATTAAAAATGTTTTGGTTGGGTTTGTTTTTTTGTTGGGGTTTTTGTTATGTTTTGGTTTGTTTTTGGTTTGTTTTTTTTTTTGGAGGGTGGTGTTAACACAACAATGAGCTCAACTGTGTTTACAGAAATTGCATCAGGCAGTGACTCAGTCTTGGTCTCTCTTCAACTGCTCTGAGTTCTCACCCAAATGTTTTTTAACAGTTTTGATCGCTTTTGATTTATGGAGTCATGATTAGATAGGGAAACTGGAGCAGCAGAAAGTATCTGCTGCTGTTGGGGAAGCACAAGTCCTGGAAGCTGGCAGATGTTGGCTCTGCAGCAGATCAACCTAACTGTAGCAAAGGTCATCCTCTAATGGAAAGGAAAACAAAAATAAAACACTCCCATTCCACCATGAGGAGATACTGAGCTACCAGGGGGAGGGAGAGCTCCTGTAATATACTGCTGTGCCACTTGTGCTGTACAGATCTTTATGGTCCTTTACTCCTCTTTCCTCCCACAGACAAATTACAGAGTCTGATGGTCCTGTGATGGCCTGAGCAATAATGAGATGAACTGCTGCTCAGCCTCTGTCCTTGGTGGGATCCAGAACCCACCCTGCTCAGTGGTGGATCCTCCCAGTCTTTGTCTCCTCCTGTGATACCAGCCCGTACCCTGACCCACAATGAGCAACGTTCAGCGTTTGTCTGTGAGTGATCCTCTGTTTAATTCAGTCTGGAGAGCTCAAGAGAAGCTTTGTTGTACACAGAGGCACAAGAATGGGGAGACCTGCCCACCTCCAGCTGCGCTCTCCCTGTTTGATGGCATTGGTAGGTCACAGGCATTGATAAACTCTGAATTTTCCTCATGTCCAGCTATGGCACTGCTGTTCCTCTATGACATGCAGACAGCTGAATGCTGTGTAGTTGGCACCAGATGAAGGAATATTTTCAGGAAATACCCAGTTCAAATGAGAGGAACAATTGATTTGCAGTATGGAGGACCTGAACATCACACTTTTCTTGTCAAGGAGGCATCTCTCTTGAGATGTTTCTTATTTTTTCCCTTAATTGTTCAATTATCTCTCATTTTTTACAACTACTGTATTTAAATACAGGCCTTAAAAGTTCCAGTGTTGTGTGGCTATGGGCTTGTGAAGGTTTTTTTCAGGCAGCCTTTGTAGAGAAGTCTTTTCTATTTACTCAGTGAAGACTTAGTCTTGGCCAGGTGAACCTTTGCTGTGTGGGTCCAGGATTTCAACTAAATTTTTTCATTTCCTTTTTGTGGAAATTCTGTGGTCATACAAATGTCATTTGCAGAGTAAGTCTTATCTATGCTTTTCTGTTGCATGGCCCCAGTATCGGGCAACATTTCTGTTGCTCTTGTTTAAGACTGTAGTGCCTGTGTTCAAGTCAGGGAAACAGAAAGAAGTGCTTGCGCATGCTTAGGGGTGTGTGCACACAGTGAAATTTCTATGTGTAATGAAATGAGAAACACCCTGTTTTCAGTTTGCATATGCATTGCAGGATACAGGAAAAAGGGATTGCCACTTATCAATAACTGTGAGTTAATTGAGATAACTGTTGTTGCTTGGTTAAAATGGATAGAATACCAAATCCTCCTTGTTCTCATTAAAAGGCTGCTGTTCCACAACCTCAGCCACAGTTGTTACCAAACCGGTGCATTTCCCCTCATAGTTCTCATCTTTGCTTTGTATAACTCTGCATCTTCCAAAATGCCAGTGATTAGTATGCAAAATTTCTCTGCCTTTGAAGCTAAAGACATACTCCTGGGTATTGTCATCAGCTATAGCTCTGGTGTTCTCTACAGCACCTTTAAAATAAAATCCCCAGCTAAATTTTCACCCTGTAATTAAGGACCTAAAGTAAAGAAGCTAACTAAAGGAATCATGTGAACTGTAAAACACCATTTTTCAAAATAATTTTTGCCAGTACCACTTACTTCAGTAAAGCCAGTGGCAGTTTTAAAACAAGAACAAGTTGTACAATACATGTGTGTATTTTCTGTCCACATAAATTTCACTTCTCTAAATTAAAACGCCCAAAAATGAAAACCATCCAGATGCATTGGTTATAAATGAGGAGCTGACTCAGTGTCTGCCATGGCCATTAATGAGCCTCTCCTACACTCCCTAATCATCTTGATTGCCTTATTGAATGAAACATGTGACACAAACCTTGTGCACAATCTCAGTGCTGCTGAAGCACTCACTTTAGTTCTTTGTACTGTAAATGGTGATTTACTTCTGGCACCTCTTCAAGTGGCGGTTCTTTACATTTGTGGTCTTCAGTTGAATGTTCTGCCTATACACTTAGCTTCTCAGAGCACCAGTTATCTTCAAGTCTTTAATGTCCCAGCAGGTGTTAATAACAGGAAAGTCATGCCTTGGTCAGCATGCTATTTTGCTTGTCCAACATGAAGTCAGCATACTTTCCTCAAGAAAGAATTGGCTGAAGTGTAAAACAGTTGCAATGGTTTCTACTTCCATAGCCTTTTGAAAAAAGGATCAGCATGGCTTTAGCCAAAATAGTCATTATCTCTGCTTAATAAAGGTTCTGGGTTTAATGGAAATGCAGAAGGCTGCTTAATAACGGCTTTATTAGTAAACACTTCAGAGTTTAATCATCCTAAAGTTAGTTGGTTAGCCTGTTTAAACCAAGACTATGGTCCTATTGTGTATCTAGTGAAGATACAGTATTATCCTGCAGCCCTTGGTACTGTGAGAGTACTATGGGCTTCCTGTTGATGTTTGCAGTCTCAGGAAAAAGCTGAAGTTTACAATGGCAGTGGAAAGGGAAATGATTAAATAAGCTTTAGGAACTAAACTACTCTTCCTCCTTCAAACAGATCCTTCTGGTCAAGGCAAGAAAGGCATGGAGTACAATGGTGAGGAAGTCTATGATACTTAAACTTCTGGTGTTCTCATACATGTTACTGGCTGTGGACATATTTAGTGGAACTTATTCATGCTTGTTAAAAATTGAGAATGTTAACTAGGGATTAACTACATTTTTAACAACTTGTAGTTTCTAGTATTGCGGTTTGTGTTGGTTTGATTTGGTTTAAGGGACAGCATTGTGTGAATTAATCTGTATTGATGGAGCCCATTTGTCTGAAGATTATTCTTTTAATAGGCTAGACAGTTAACGTTCTTTAACTGTAAACTTTTACTATAGGCTTTCGGTGTTTTCAAACATGTGCTTGTCCTTATTCTTTCATTTTAGATCTTCCTGAGGAAGGTGGTAACTGCTTTTGCAGATAGGCATAAAAATAAGTATTTGGCTTGGCTTCACATCATAGTTCATCTGCTTCTGTATCCCCATTTCCACACAGTCCACATCTGATCAGCCCATGAGGTGCCAATGTGGATAGCTCTCATAGCTTAACTGATGTTTTGGAGAGGACAATCTATAAGAATGTTTTTTCTTATCAACAGTGTTCCCATTTCCAAAGATCAACACATTTTGTAACGTAATGAACTCTAATATGTGGGCGAGAGGGTGTGTTGTGCATGGAAGCCCCAAACAGGAATTGGGCTTTGTACATACCTGTCATCCTTCAAAAGGTTTCAATGTCAGTAAAGCATGGGGAGAGGAAAATAAGGGACCTTGGGTACAATGGTGAGCCATGCAGAAGGAGCACAGAAATGATGTTAGATAGAGAGAAAATTAAAGGGAGAAAACAATACCAAACTCAAAAGCCATAGAAAAGGGGGAAAAGAGAATTAGGGAAGGGAGAAGACAGGGAAAAGGAAAGTAAGATACAAAATGAAAACAAGAAGAGGAGCAACATGAGCACCACAAATAGGGGAAAATAACACTGGACTGAAAATTGTATTGTCTGGAGATATACAGACATAACTGAAACATTTGTATTCTTCTTAAGTATTCTGTGCAGATTTTTAATCTACTAGAAGTAGATTTCTAATCTAGTTCTGTAAATACTTTAAAATGTTAAATGCATTTGATGCAGTTGGATGAAAATGGGATTTTATTTTGATACACGTATATTTTTCTTTCCTAATGTTGCAATGTACAGAGAAAAATAATAGGATGTGTATTAGTTCAACAGGAACTCAAGACGACTTGTTTTATATGAACAAGGGTGTTAGGTATTGTGAACTATAAAAACATTCCATTGTTAGACAAGAAGAGTTAAATGTATCGCTTTTAGCAATCTTCCAAATTAAACAGCCAGGCTTTGCTCTTCCCTCTGTCAATATGACATCATTTTGTTTATACTGAAAAGACTGTTTTAGACGTACATCTTGAGTTGGAACATGTTATTTAGTGTGGCAAGAATTCATAAAATGTTCTTAGAAGTTTTAACATTTGTCTTAGTAAGAGAAAGTCAAAACAAACATTTTCAGGCATATAAACCATGTACTTTGAACATTGCTCCCGGTTTTGCATTTCTAGAGGGTTTTTTGTTTGTTTCATTTGGGGTTTTTTTGCTGAAAACACAAAAACATTAATCACATACATTAATACACAAGGGGGAAAATGTATGAGGAAGAAGGCATACATCAGTACAGGAGGGTTGTCTACATTCTGTGTTTATTCCAGTGAGGAACTTCTGTCACTCAGTACATCAATATGTTCTATTTAAGCTTAGTTCTGCAGTTTCTTTTAAAAAAGGCTGTTAACAATCAGTCACTTGACGACTGGATTATATGGATTACATTCTCATTTTGTTTCTTCCTGATAAAAGTTTCTGGTCATTTTGTCTTGTTCTGCTGAAACTCAAGTGCCCCTGAATGCTGCCCAGTGGTGTTGGGGTAGGGAGAGCTGTCCATCCGGACACAGCTGCCATGGCACCACTTTTTAAGGTGCTCTACAGAGATTAAAGCATAAACTACTCATGTAGCTGGAGCTTTAGGTGGCATCTTGATATCTTTGGGAAGCAGGCAGACCCGGCTCCACACATGTGAGCTATAAAGGGCCCTGTCTGTGAGGATGATGCCGTGATGTTTGGTAATGGTAACCAGTAAGGCAGTGAAGTCTTTTCTAAAAGTATCGCGTTGCAGCGTGAAGCTTCCTGGCGTGATGTCAGGCAGCTCTCATGAACCCCGACCGCTCCACAGCAGCTACGGTTATTCTTAGAGACACTTCCCATTCCTTAGGAAAAGCTACTGTGTGAGGCTTAGTTGGCTTTTATCTTTAGAAGTGAGCATTTAAATGTTGGACTAATTTGTAGCTCGTTCGCAGCTCAGCTGCAGCCCTGCCAGCTGCGCTGGGATCACTGACAAGCCTTTCTTCCGCCTCCAAAGCACACTCGCAGACAGATCCAGGCCCTAGAAGCACATTGCCCCAGAGGCAACTCGACTTTTTCACAGGCATGTAGCTGCCTGAGGGAGTTTTCCAGAACAAGTAGCATATTAGGCGTTCCCTAGCAAAGAAAGACCTTACACAGCAGGTAGTAACCTTGCTGGCTTCAGGAGTGTTGGATTGGCACTGCTGGGGATGTGCTCTTGTGTTTGGAGATGGAGTGGGGCTGGTGACCATGAAGTTAAGTATTGCCCCATCTGGGCCATACAGCTTAGAGATAGAGGTGTGAACTGCCCAGCCAGGTGGCAGAAAGGGATGAGGGAAAACCTCTATCCCCTCAAGGGATGTTGATTCAGAATGGCAGGAGCAATATGTATTCAACTAAAGCATCTTTTCTCTTAGATCATCACCCATCACCCGTGATCCTATGGCAGCATTCTTGCAAGATTTAGCAGAACAGCTGAATTAGAGACAGCCTCTCTTGTGTGTTGGATCACAAGGGAAAAAACGTGCTTTTTTGGGTGGAGATCAGAAAATACGTTAATGAGGTAGGAATTAGTAATAACTACACTGGGAGGCATCTGGCTGTGCAGCTTAGCAGTTGCTTGGCAGTATGGAGCGTCATTCCCACATTTTCAGAGGCCTGTTGTACTCTTCATTCTTGTCCCACCAACCTCTTCTGGTTTTGTTTGCCCTCACAGATTTGGAAAGTTGGTCTGTCCAACCTTACGATCTAATATATAATAAATACACTTAGTTGGAAGCCTAGCAGCTTCCTGTTGGTCAGGCTGGTTGGAGACTTGACCTCTATTTTGCAGAAGTGTGCGGGGACAGCTGGGCAAGCCCTGGAGCAGCAGTTCCAGGCACAGACCTCCACAGGCTGTGATACCTTGGCTGGCAGGGAGCAGGAGAAGATAGTGGGTCCATTCCTGACCTGTCAATGGGGTGAGACAGCATCGTGTCAGTTTTACATCATTGCAAAAATAAATCTTTTTTTCATAGTCACATGTTCATATGAGGCTCCCCATCCGAGGGAACAGAAATGAACTAACCCCTCTTGACACAATCCATTTAGCCTAGACAGAAAAAAAAAAGATATTATTTAAGGGAAGAATTTTTTTTTTTAAGTTCAGGAGATTTCTCCTTGTTTACACAACTGTTAAATTTAGTCCATCTTATAGGCACAAAATGCTTCTTTTCAATGCCATTCTTCTTTTAAGATCCAAGGAAGTGTGAAGGAGTAAAAACAACCAATTGTTAACCACGGTTAACATGAGCTGCTGAAGTGATTCTATTAGCTCACGATAACTGCCCAGATGCTCGAAGCACTGGGGTCTCGCTGCCGGCTGGCGATTCCCATAGCAAGCGTCAGTAACAGATAGTGTGAGAAAAAGAAACATGATCAGGGCTCTTCTAAAAGAGAGTAAAATATACACTCAGCAGGGATGAGAATATCCTAGAAGCAAACAGCAGGGAGCTGAAACGAGGAAGAAACAGAGCAGGAAATGGAGCTACAATTCTGATTTCATCAGATTAGCGGAAGCTGAACAGAGGGGAAACCAAGGGATTTCTGTGAAAGTGGGAGTGTGCTGTGTTGGATTCACCCTTGACCAGTAAACCCAGTTTTCACACTGGATCTGTGTGAAACAGCAGGAGAGGCATAGAAATTATGCATGTGATGTCAGCTCATCATGCAATAGTTGAGGATTATTTTATTTAATTTTTTCTTTTCTAAACTTTCATCTTTTCAACTTCAGGTCAATTTTTTTAAACTAAGAAACTGCTCTTTAGAACTGAACCTGACAAAAAAAAGTTGTTTGCTAAACGGATTCAGTTTTATTAATAGCTTTGTTCGTTCCTAGGTAATGTTTTTCAACAAGTTTTTTTTACTGAAAAATGGTTCTGGCATTTCTGTTGTGACTCTTTTTGGCTTTTATTGAATAGTGCCACTCAAGTGCAACAAAACCAGAACTAACTAAATTAGTCTTTAAAAGCATATTACTCTTAATTAAATGGAAAAGTCAAAAACTTCGGGTTGAACAGGGTGAGATTCACCACGGGCAATAAATACATTATATCTACTTAGTGTTTTCAGCAAATTTTTATTCTGTTGCTAGCAAAATGAATTTGATTTTCAAAATGAGGAAAGGAGGTGGAGGTTATCTGAGTGTAGGGCCAATGGGTGATCCTGGAAGAGCCTTGAATTGGCAGATGAAATGGAGCAAATTGTGAGACAGAAGGGAAAGGGAGACTGCTCTTTAAGGTGTCATGTTAACCTGAAGTGATTAAAGTGTGAGGCCTCGTAGGAGCTGATTTTTCATTTCTCCAGAAAGCAGGGCTTGTAAGCAAAACTCGGAAGAGGATTCAAAATAACAGGAGGCTATCTGTCCTACTGTGTCATAGGTTTTAGGAATTTGGCAAAGTCAAGCTTCCTCAATAAAAGATGGAAATTGGTCCTTAGTATGTTTAATTAAAGAGGAGATTGAGAATTATTTAAATATAATTTAAAGTGATTTAATGAAAACCAATATTTGAATATAAGGTTTAATTTCCCTGAAAATAAATCACAGCTAAGGAGGAGAAACTTTGGAGCACCCTGCATGGAAGGGGAGCTCAGATGCAGTGCATCTGTCACAGCCTTGGAGGGCTGGCCCTGATGGCTGTTGGGCTGGAGGTGTAGGCAGAACTTGTGCCCAGCTGCATCTGCTGATCTGTACAGGACTGGAACAATATTACAGGCAAGCAAGACTTTCATTTTCCCTGGAAAAACAAGGAATTTGAGTGCTGAATAGGGAATATGATCAGCGGTACTGAATTGAGGAAGCATTTGCTTTAAGAATGGTTACTTAAAACTGATTGCTTTTCTCCCCATTTTTATGTTATTCTTTTATTTCTCTGGTTTAGGGTACTCTTTTTTTCCTGGCCTCCAATGTCCATAAAAGATGGATAGAAACAATATATAAAATGTACAAAATAATTTTAGAATATATTTTATTTGAGTTTTGGATAGATGTAATGGAAATTTTCACGTTAAATACTTTGAAACATATTTCAATGACATATATATGTAAGCAAAATATTAAATACTTTAAAAAGAGAATATATAATTTGTTGTATTTTATAGACCTAATGGAGACAATTTTCACAAAGGCTTTTTGTTGGATGGGGGTGGGTTCTGGCTGTGCTGAGCTCAGGAGTCACTCCTGAGCAGAAGCTGTTGGCTGTCCCTTTGGCTGTGTTCAGTCGGCTGGTGTTACAAAACAGTGAGAACTCTTGCTCTTAGCACTTCTGTGAATGTTTTAGGGAATGTGTTTGTTGTTTTGGAGCAAAGATGGGGAAAGCAATTCTTTTTTCCAACAGCTTCACTGAACAGTACAGATTCACAGCCACTTACAGATAGGGAACTAAGACAAATAAAGGGCAGACCGTGTCCATGTGCTACTGCAGGGTAGAAGACACTATTCTACCTTTCCTTCTTTCAAAAAAAGCTGGATATATTAACCAAGGAAGGAGTAGGCCAGGAGAGTTGTGCTATCAGCACTCTCTGGTGCCGAGCAAGCCAGCTTGGATCCCTCTGTGCAGCTCTATACTGTGTTGTATCCATGTATTCCTGCAGTCATCAGCTACAGTTCCTGCATTCACAGCAGCCTCTTAACTTCCCAACAGTCTTATTTGTCTCCTGTCTTGTTTTACCCAGTCTGCTCTATTTAAGGGAATAAATACCTGTTGATTTTTTTAGCCTTAAATAGCTCACATTTAAATACAATGAGGGAGGATGAGCATAAACCCAAGAAAACAATGTGTGGTAATATGAAGTATTTCAAAAGAAACCTGCAGTGCGTAATTCTTCGCCATGCAGAAGCTGGGATAGAACTTTCTGCTTCTCGTAAATGTGAAATTAGTTCACGTCTTTTCTTTCTTTTATGGTGTTGCCAATTATTCAGTGCACCATAAGCCCCGTGTCCTAAATTTCTTGGTTCATGTCTAAACATTGCTTGTATAAGCTGTACCCTAATTAATCCTTTTGTGCCACAAGTCTAATTTGCCCAGCATGCTTTTCTTTGCCAGGAATGGATGCACCAAATCTGCTGATGCCAAAGAGGTAACGTGTATTTAACATGCATCAGCACTCGCTCTCCCTTTTATAATTGCTGATCCTCCTCCACTTAATAATGCACTACTAAGTTAAGGTTATACTTAGCTCAAGCAGTGCTAACTGTCAGGGTGTGTGGTTATTCTATAATAACCACATTTTAGGGTGTGTTTCAATTTTACAGGCCAGTCATTTACTTCAAATTACTTTGTCATTTCTTAAAGCCATTGTGTAATTTCATTATTAAAGGAAAAGAAAAAAATATAATTTGATTTTTAAAGATGCATTAAATAACACTAATTATAATGCTTAGCTTTTAGCACGTTTTTCATCCTCAGTGCTTTATAGCCATTTTGCTAATTAATTTTTACAACATTCTTGTGATGAGCAACTAGCTGTACCTCTGCCCGAAAGTCGGGAACGCTGAGGCAGGGAAGTTGAGTGGGTTGCCCAAGATTACAGTGATTTGCCCAGGAGATGATTTTAGAGACAATATGAGTATTTGGTTGTTTCTGACTGCCAGGTCATGCACTCATAAATCTTTCCCCCAAACCATATACTCTAAATAATTATTTTATCTTTAAAACATATAAGAGCAGAGCTTTAAAATGGCACAAGCTCTGTGATCAACACAATTCTGTCTGTGTAAAGGAAGATTTGTTTTTAAACACCTCCACTTGAAAAGCGAAATTCCTTTACTCCACTGATCTTTGGAGGCACCAAAAATTCACGTAAATGTTCAGAGTTCTTTTCTTGAAGTTTCATTACTAATTAGTGGTTGTGAGGCAGTAATCCATGTTCCCATTGCCTCCTTTAAGGCCTTTTCAAGCTTCAATCTAGCTACTAGCTCTCGGCCTGTGATTAAATTTCTGAGCTGCCTTTAGTCTCAGGAGTGTTCAGCTCAGTAAAAGAAATGTCTTCAGCTTCAGGCTTCTAACAGGTTAGGAAAAGGGAAGAGAAGGTGTTTCCTCTGACATTTGTAAATGTACCATCCTTAATAAAGAAGAGAAAGGAGAAGTAGTAAACAGAAGGTGAAATATATGAAATAGGAGTCACTGGATGCTGAGGAATTCTGAAATAGCAGCCCATCATATTTAGGCAAACATGCTGAGTTGAAAGCCTTTTTAAAAGCACCTTATTCAGACAGCAGTTGAAGAAAGGCTTACTAGAACAGTTTTGTCAATGTTGTCAATTTTCTTGGAGTGTTTATAATACTGGGATATATATATATATGTATATATAGATACATATCTGTGTAGCATTACATTCCAATATTGCAGCTATGCAATATAATTTATCTACGAAATAATGTGCTTTGTAAGACTCAATTTCTATATATTAAAAAAGATATGAAAATGTATCTTAGACATGCAAGAATTTAACAACGCTGAAAGACAAGTTTGAACTACTCAAAACTTTTAAATTCTTGTGTTTGACAGTGTTGTGAATGTATTTATTTTCAGAATGTGGAGTGGGTAATATTATACCCATATTTATTGCAGCTGGATCCTTTTCAGCTCCTGAGTCTTTCTTGTTTGTTGATTGTGACTTTGGTTCTAGCACTGAGGGCATTCAAACTGAATCCTCCTGTTTCTCTGAACTTTAAAGTTAATTACTCTTAAGCTTCCAGTGCAGTTATCTTTGACTTAGGTATTATGTTAGCACTGCAGATACTATATAATCATTTAAAAAGACCTGTAATTTTCCCAAAGGTCCTAATCCTCCCATGGGATCATGTTGCAACACTTAACTAACACGCTGTAGTTGGGTTCAGAGGAGCTTTGGGCAGGAGCGAGGTCTGAGACAAGCCTCCTTCAGGAGCACAGCCTTCAAAAGACAGGGATTTGGTACCGATAGAGTGGGGATTTTTTTTCTCAGGGCTTTGTCACTAATGGTAATTTGTGACAATATGAACTTCAAGGGCATTATGGTAAGAGAAAATAAAAACCATTAAATATTGGTGCCATTGAGTTGCTGAAAGACTGTACTTCATGTTAATTTGCCATAAACCAGAAGAAGTATTTATTTAATAGCATCATCTCAAAGGCTGATGCTGTTTCCGTGAGAGTTTAAATAGAATCTCAGCAGAGGCTACCTTGTTGAAATCTGCTCAAACAACCTGCCTTTAAAAACACTGCTTACCATAGCTCAGTTTCTGGCCTGCCCTACAAAATTGCAGTCTCCAGTAAAGTTAAAGGATGATTCATACACCTAGAGAAGGAATTGAATATTCAAGTCACTTGTCAGGCTGGCAGGTTTAAATTATATAACAGGAAGCTTTCTATTCATATGTAATGTAACTGAATCACCACTTCTTTATTGATAATTCATTATATGTTGCTACTATCACTCTGCAGCTCTGAAATGCTTTTTGCTATAATGATTTTATACCATACCAGTATAATGTCCTTCTGACTGTGTCAATCAGCTCTACTTGCGTGTACAGTAATATTATTCTGCAATCTGTCTTGGGAGAATGCTTAAAAGCTTTCTCTCATTTTGTCCATTTAACTCATGTATTATCTGAGTTTTTACATTAAATGGCCATACTTAATATCCCATGACATGTCACCTATTTTCTAGGGAGGATACTGATACAGTACTTACCAAATCCAGAATCTATACTAATCAAATTACACCTGCCCACCTCAGCCAAGAGCAGTTAGTTCAGTGCATCAGCATTTAATCTGTTGGAAGAACTTATGAGGAGGAACAAAAACAATGAGAACTGTAGTTGGCTAAATGTAGTCATGGTTGATGCAATTTGTTTTGTGAGGAGGGATTAGAAGATATTGAAATCAAACTGAGGCACAGGGGTCAATTTAGATACAGATTTATTGCCAGAACTTTGCTTATATTGGTTGCACATTTATAAAGACAAGGCCTAATCCGGCAAATATTTATGCAATTTCTGTTATGCACTTTGTGCATTCTGCTGAATGAGACTTCTTGGCTGTAAAATTAAATGTGTGTGCAAAAGTAACAGACGGTCAGACTTTAAGAGAGTTCAGGCCAAGTGTAGATAACAATCATACTTTTGCACTGAAAGACTGCATGGAAGTCCCAGATACTTACTCTAAACCCCTTTCACAGTCAGGTTAATGTACTCAAAATTTTAAGACTTGAAATGCCAGCTGCTGAACACAAAATCCTACATTGGAACCAGTGCCAAGGCATTTAATCTGTTTGACTTGACATTTTCCCTAAAAATACTGGATACACTTAAATCTTATTTGTTGCTTGATTCGGTCAATGCCATGGTGTAACTGACTTCTATGTTAAAGAATAAAAGACTCTATTTACCTAACAGTTTGAAAATTTAACGTTTCAAGGGCGGCAGGTGTCTGTTTACATGGACACCTGGCTTATAATATCCCATCTACTCTGCATATGAGAACTTCAGACAAAGTTAATGCAGCAAATGTCCAAGTACAGGCAGAATTAATCTGTTCAGCCACATAAGAAGAATTGCAAGGTGGAAAAGCGATGGTTTAATTAGGCCAGAGCCTTATTAACTCATAGGACAATAAATTGTACCTTTCCCATTATCATTCATTCCTCAGTGTGTTTTTAAGCCAGCTCTCCTTGGGAATAGGATATTCCTCCCTGAGTACTTGCAGCTGTCAGTAGAGAAGGCTTTCAGTTGTAGTTGTTACAATGCAAAAGTGCAGGAGAAGGTCCTAAACAGTCAGGCAAGGATATAAGTATTTTTGTGACTTGTGAATGGGAGTATGCATAATAACATATAGGTAAATAGCTTTTCTTGCTTTTGCTGGCAGAATGACACTCCTTGGTGCCTCTCCTAACTCCTGTCTACACCAGCACATTGGCAAAAACCATAAGGAATTTCTTGTACTAGTGTACATTTGGTGGGGGAAAAAAGTATAAGCAAACTGAGTTCCATGTTTAAAAGTCAATAAATTATTATAGAAACCTCTCATGGTTTGTTTTGCCACTGTTGCCTCCACTGTGTTAACCTGCCAGCCTTGTTTTAGTAACCCTTCACAGGATGTCAGAAGCTCTTGGCACATAGGGCTGGGTGGCACAGGCATCATCATGTCTTGGGTCCCTACCCTATCCTAGGCTAGGTTTCTGTTTTCACCTGGGCACAAAATTCAACCTAAATGATTTTGATTTCCTCCAGCAATAGCAGTGACAGCACTGAATAAACACAGCACCCTTTTCTTTGTAGTCTCACAGTGGTTTGCAGAGGTGAGCAAGCTTCCTTCCCTGTAACTCTGGAAGCTTAGTACCTGACTTATAAAGCCTCAGAAGGCTGTAGTAGTGGCAATATCAAAGTATAAAGCTTAGTGGATGTGGACAGCTTATTGTATTGGGCATCCCAAATCCATCTGTAGGGTCTAGACCTCCTGTGGGCTCTGGCAAGGATCTTACCTCATGCCTGAGGGTGGTGGGACCTGCCACCAGCCTTTTCCCAACACTTCACTCAACCCTTGCAGTGCATCAAATCGCAAAAATACGACAAGTGTCTTCTGCTGCTAAAGTGCACTGTAATTAGTCATTTTATGGGTTTGTTGTAACGTACCTGGGATATTAGTATAACTAGTAACACTAAAAGGAAGTAATGCTTCCTTATGGATAAGTTAAAAGTAAAAGTGCAGAATGAAGGGATAAGGGACTCTGGGCAGGAAGTTCTTAGGAAAAGGAATATTGGTTTTCTTTGACTGTGTTTGTTTTGTAATTCAATAGAAATAAACAGTTACCATGGCAACTGTCATATCACAGGCGAGGCGCGGTGCAAGGAAGATGCAGTGCACTTACCAATTAGCAGAATGAGTTTTAGGACTTTTAAAGAGACATTTCGCCTGCTGACATGAAGATACATCACAACTTGGCCTTCAAGGAAAGTTAGAGTTTGCTCCTGTACGTCTTCTTGGCAGCTGCATTAGCCATTGCTTCTTGATGCTGCACCCCTCTTTCTGGAGCCCTCCCCTCTAGAGGTTCTCACTGCTCCATGGGCAGCCAGTAGCTCCCAGGGCTGCCCTGGGGGAGACACCCTATCCATAGGGATGGTGTCTCAGGCACGGCAGTCACCTCTCAGCAGAAGTTCTGGAGGAATTGTAATTGACACTTGTGTGACACCCAAGGTGCTCAAAACACATTGATAGTGTTAATTAATCCTTGTAATAGTCTGGTCAGATAGGTAAGCATTATTACCCTAGAATATATATATATTTTTTTTTCTATTTTTAATATATAGGGCAGCTGAAGTTTGTTTAAGTGTTTTCAGCATCAGGGAGAAGCAGAAGTAAAGAGTCCCTGGTTTCCAGCCCCATGTCCTGGCTACTATTCAGCTCTCCTAGTTCTTGTTTGCTGAACTCCCCTCACATCCCTTATTATTATTATTAGTGTAAGAGTACTGTTAGTATGGTCTTGAAAAAGCAAAATGCTGTAGTGCACCAGAGGTTGTTTCCTTTTCATTTTACTCTTTGTTTTCAAAGGACTTGGTAACACAGCAGCACAGCAGCTCTCACAAATATAGAAATTATAATCATATATACTCCTCATTTTCAAGGGTTGGGATTTTCTTCCCTCTTTTTTTATTTTCTTTCGGGATGAAGGGCATTTTGGTTGCTCTGCAGGAAGTCTCTATATGTGTAAAATTATGCTCATACTGCAGGGTAGTTCAGAGTGTCATGTTTAATCTGTTTATTCACGTGTTGTAAAATTTCCATATACACATGCACACACACATGCACATAAACTTTAAATTTTTTTGCATACATATTTATTTGTATACATATATCATACAAATACACATATAGATGTATTTTTCCATCACTGACTATAGTACATAGGATATTGACTGTGCTGTTTTTCTTCCCTTTAAAGAGCATTAACACCAGTGAATTATATTTGTTTATGTTGTCTCTGGAGGAGACAACCTTTACCAATATAATTTTTACTCCAGCACCGCATTCAAAGAAGGTTGTGTTTCAAAGCTGACATATTCCCCCTCCCTAAAGAAGAAACACAAGGCTGCAATTTGTCTTTTTAACTAAGCTATGTGGGTCTGGGTAGCGTTAAAAAAAAAAGTGTTGTCCTTGTCACCTGCCATTTTTCTAGCCGACTTGACACCCCCAGGCTTCCCAACAGCTCTTTCCAGCAGGAGCTGTCTCGGAGCTCTTAGCATCACCAAATAATTGAGGTTGTCACATCTCTTGTTCATTGTTTTTTCCAGGCCTGGAAAAAATGCAAATATTTCATTGTAGTCATTAATTTTCCCATCCTTTTCTTCAAGCATCTCATTGGTTTGATCTGATGAAAAGGGCTGAAGGCATT